>QGSO01000187.1:1187114-1313090 GCA_011037825.1 Carya cathayensis
GGGGGGGGGGGGGGGGGGGGGGGGGGGGGGGGGGGGGGGGGGGGGGCATTCATTCATGCCCGCACAGGACCTGGGGGGAATTGATTTTTTCATTCTTTTACATATTTTGGTCTTCTACGCACATGAGGATAGAGGCATTTGGGTCTAAACTGCAGCGCCGTTGAAGAGCTCCTTGAGGGGTCCAATTACTGCTATAGTCTAGCCTCCTCCACTGCTTTCAATCACCATCTCCATCTATTTGGCTTGCTCTTTTCATTCATTACATTTTATTTAATTTCAATTTGAAGTTTATAGTGTATTTTTGATATTTTTAGTTTAAAAGTTTGGGCATTTTATTTGTTGTCTATTTTATTTTATGTTAGTTATTTTTCTTATTTCTTTAAGCTTCCATTAAATATGCATTACAATTGCATTTTAGAGTGATTAAAGGTTAATTAGGACTTAAATAAATTCAATTTTATTATTTAATTTTCAGGTTAATTAATGATGATTGTTTAGCTTAGTTGATTCTTTAATTGTTAATTTCAATTTGTTAGTCTTTTATATTCCATTTCAACACTAAAAAATTCAAAAATATGAATCTAGTCTATGACTAATGCCCTTTTTTATTTCCATTGCACTCTTCCATTCATTGTACATACCATCACTTTTGTTTGTGAAACTTTTCACCATTTTATACGAGTTTGAATTTAAACAACTTTCCTTGAGGAGACGATCTAGGAATTTTATTCCTAATTATTGTACGATATCTTCCTGCACTTGGGATAGCATTTGTGCTACTTATTTTTGAGTGAGTCAAACGCTGAGAATTATGGGCTTCACAAAAGGCACTTTCCCTGTTAAATACCTGGGGGTTCCGATACTGTCTAGTCGGCTCAAAGTGAGTCACTTTGATGAATTAGTGACTAGAATTAGAGGAAATTTGGAGGATGGCAACATAGGATTTTGTCAAATGGGGCTTGGGGATACTACTTTTGAGGCAGGTGGTGGCTAGCATGCAAATCCATTTACTCTCAATGGTGCAGGCGCCAAAAACACTTCTCAAAAAAATAAACCAGCTTATGAGTAGTTTCTTTTGGGGGTCCTTAGAGGGAAAAACAAAGAGGAAATGAGTAGCCTGGTCGTCCGTGTGCAGGCCAAATTGAGAGGAAGGTGTTGGACTTCGTAATATCTAGGACGTACAAAGATCCCTCTTCATGAAGTTTGCTTGGAAACTCTTGATGGAAAACTCGGTGTGGGTGAATTTCTTCAAAGCCAAGTACGTAAAATCATATGATATTTCACTGGTAGAGGATCCCATTTCTGGAAAGGCATTATGATGAGCCTTCTGAATATCCTCAGTAATGCAAGATGGCACATTCGGGAAGGAAACATCTCATTCTAGCATGATCATTGGATGGAAAATGGACCCCTTGTTGATGAATTGCCCATTACGTCACGGCCTGATCTAAAAGTGTAGGAGTGTAGGCTAGAAAATGGTTGGGACATGGCCATGCTCAAGATCCTAGTGGGAGACGGCAAGTCAGAAAAGATTATAAGTTACCTTGGACAACAAAAAGAAGGAGCAAACCTACAGGTATGGACTCCGAATGTGAGCGGTGGATTCTCCTCTAAAAGCATATGGGAATGCATCAGAGTTAAAGCACCAAAAATCAGTTGGGGGAAATGGACATGGAATGCAACACTACCAAAAAAATATTCGATCACCAAGTGGAAGGCAAGAAATGGTTATCTTAGCTTCGATGATAGAATACACAAACTGGGCATCCCCATGGTATCAAAATGCAAATGCTGCGAAGAGGGGTGTTTGGAGGACCAAGATCATGTTCTGGCTTCAAGCATGGTTGCAAAGGAAATATGGAGAAGAGCTTTAACACAAGTGGGCATGCCTTTCAACCTGGGGGAAAAATGGAAGGAAAAAGTTGACCTATGGCTCAGGTGAGATGGCCTCATACCCTTTATCTTAACGTGGTCTCTTTGGCTGTTGAGATGCAAAGCATGAATGGAAGGAATTGCAGCGCCAATCATGAACCTCTAGCAGTCGATCAATGCTGTCATTGCTTGGATTGGACTCTAACTTAAAGCTAGTAATAAAATGCAACCTGGAGATGAGAACCTATTGAATGGTTTTTCGATACCGTTTAAAGCCCCAAGAAGGAAGAGAGTGCGGATGGTGCAAACTGAATGTCGATGGCAGCTGCCTAGGAAATCCTGGCCATATGGGGGCCAGTGGTGTTATAAGGGATGACCAAGGGAAAATGAAATTGGCTTTTTCTATATGTTTTGGTCATGGAACGAGCAACCAAGCAGAACTAATGGCCCTTCGTTATGGATTGAGGCATTGCAGAAAACTAGGCCTAATGGAGGTGGAAGTGAAGCTAGACTCCCTGCTAGTGGTGCAATGGTTGCAGAAAAAAACAAGTTGGAATATGGTACATGGAGGAGTATTGGGAGGAGATCCAAGACATAATCTCTAACATACAGGTTGTGGCAAGGCATGTGTACAAAGAGTGCAATATAGCAGTAGACTTCTTATGTGACGCCCCCGATCCCCACGTACAGAAACTTGGGAATCAAGGCATCCGGGATGATGACAACACGGGTCATACCTTCCATCGCCACGTGACAAGTGTGTGTACATGCATCCCTTGTATAACAAAGAACGCAGCGGGAAAAAATTTTAGGTCAGTCGACTAAGTACCAGAATTGTTTAAATACAAGTTCGCTTAAAAATAAGCGTATCAAAAGTATTACAATTAACCAGTATAAATATAATACAAATAAAAAACAATAATCAAAAGCATGAGATAAATCTCAACCCACGACTGATCCCCGATCACTCCTCTAGAGGAGCCGCATCCTCAGTCTCAACCTCCTCATCACCTGTGTCAAAATCTACGATACCGCAGGTAAGTAATATTCCAAACAAACCACAAGATAAAAATACATTAACGCAATAACAATATGCATGAACGTGATGCCATATGTATGAGACCTGAAAATCACCATTTCCCAAAATAACCAATTTTCCACGAACGCCAAAATCCCATTTTGGCCCAAAAATCCAATCCATTAAAACAACCGTCATTTTCCTAGAAAATGGCCCAATAACCAACTATCAGAGCCCTATAGGCGGGAATCAAAGGCGGGACTCTACCACCTTCCCTACGCGTGCACCATAGGCAAGAATCACAAGAAGGACTCTACCACCATCCCTATGCGTGCACTGTAGGTGAGAATCACAGGCGGGACTGTACCGCCATCCCTATTTACCACCATCTCTACAATACCTCTGACTCAAACCAGTCAATCCATTCATTCAAATATACCCAAAATCATTTCTCGCTTGAAAACCCAGTTTTCAAATATACACATGAATATGCATGCAATTACACGAAAACCCAATTTTCCTTTTCAAACATGAACATGCATGCACTATGCAATGCTTACGAAAAGATACCAAAAATAACCAACAACAACAATTTCCAACATCAATCAGCATCAAACAATTATATACACAACTCCGTCCTCCAATCCAACCGACCCCCGACTCCTCGAACTCAGTTAGGCACAACCAACTAAATCATAATTATTGTTAATGCAAAAATATATTTAAATCTTAAAGGTCGTTTGGAAAATACTTATAGTGCTATAAAATAACTTCCGAATGATCAAGGAGCTACAAAAGGTGGCAGAAAGGCAATGTCACAGTGCAAAATGCATTGTGGTGTGGGTCAACAAAATACCCAAATTTGAATGGGACAAACAAAGATTAGGGAAAGCTAGGGTAGGGTTTAGAGGTGTTGGTGAAGCTAATGGAAGTGGTGGTTGGTCGTGTGCAGCCAACGTAGCAAAAAATGAGTAGCACTAATGCTATCCCAAGTGCAGGAGGATGTCGTGTAATAATAAGGAATAAATTCCTAGATCGTCTCCTCAGGGAAAGTTTACTCAAAATTTAAACTCGTTGAAAAATTGTGAAAAACTTCACAAAGAAAAAAAAATAAATGGTATGTGCAATGGATGGAAATTTTACTAGTCATGGACTAGATTCATGTTTTTAGATTTTTGATTGTCGGATTTGAAATGTAAATGACTAAAAGATTAAATTCAGAAATTAATAAAACTAAATTAAGAATTAAACTAGATTAGAAAATAATTAATAAAATACAAACTGAAAATTGAAAATACTCAAAGACAAGAAAGATTAAAGAAATGCGAAAAAAATAAATAACACGTAATAAGTAAACAAAAAAATAAATTACTCAACGAAATATCCAAAAAAAATAAATAAATAAAACTAAAGCTGCCGAAAAATGAGACTTGTTCAACAAAAATTAATCTAAGCAAAGCCATAAAAATGAAACCGACCCCTAAGCTCTGGACAACGATATCGTAAAACAAGAATGCAAAGCAACTCACGGCAAACACCTCAATGCAGAAAATGAAATGCAACTCATGGAAGCAGGGCACATGCAGAAAAGCAAGGAAAAGCATCACATGAAGCACATGTAGAACCTGGAAAAGTCAAGCAAAGCAGAAGAAAAGAAATCAGCACACATGCACCGAACACATGCATCATTCAAGGATGAAGGCAAACCGAATATGCAGAAAACTTGGACCATGAAAGTAGCAACTTGCACCTGCAGAAAAATACACAAACACATGCAGAAAAGTCAAGCAAAGAATGAAGAAATCAACAATCACGGCTGGAATTCAAAACAGAAAAATAAAGCTCAACACAAAGCAACTCACGGATGCAAGAAAATCACATGAAGCACTCGGACAGCATTGCACCAAAAAGTCTTGAAATTAGGTTGCTGTCTTCACCGAAATTCTATGCTTTTCTTCCACCGAAATTCTGCACAAATTTAGCAACAAAAAGTCAATAAATCCAGCTGCTCTTTCCACCGAAATTCAGATGCATCTCCACCAAAAATTCTGCATCAATTGATCATTGAAAAAAATCATCCAACATGTGCTACTTGTCCACTGAATTATGCTACTCTTTTTCCACCAAATTGGAAAAAGAGTAACTTTCCCTGAGGAGACGATCTAGGAATTTATTCCTTATTATTACACGACATCCTCCTGCACTTGGGAGAGCATTAGTGCTACTCATTTTTAGTGCTACTCATAGGACTCCCGCGTATGCAATGCTAGTTTGTCTTTTCTTTTTTGTGCAAAAGATGTATTTCAATCGGCTTTTGCTTTATACGCAGGTTCCCTCCCCTTTGCTAAGGTTTCAATACAAAATCACCCTCTATCTGCATCCTCCAGTAACCAAAATCCGTGCCATCAAACTTCTCGATCCCCGATACCTTCACTTCATCTCTAGCCATCGTTTTCCCTTAGACCCGAACCTTGGCTCTTGATACCAATTGTTGTGAAAAATGATGACTATAAAGTGAAAAATAAAGAATATGAAAGAGAAAATTCACACACGACACACAGATATACGTGGGTTGGCAAATTGCCTACGTCCACGGGAGCTGCAGAGGATTTTATTGCTTGAGGAATCACACTACAATGGAGGGGGTGAAATATTGTTCACCAACAGTGTTCTACAGTCACACAATACGACCATAAGTGTAGAAAACACATATAAATACTCAAATAGCAGAAAAAACCCTAGATCTGAAAATATACGATGTTCACTCGAGCAGCGTGTCGAGTGCGCGTCAAGCGAACTCCCTTCCGCAATGGCTCGAGCTCACTGTTGAGTGGACATCGAGCGTTCAACTCTGCCTGACTTAACTCGAGCAGCTAATGCCTCCGCTCAAACGAACTCCCTTTCCCGCAACCGCTCGAGCTCACTATCGAGCTGCCTTCGAGCGTTCGACTCTGCCTGAATTCTCTCGAGCGGCTAATGCCTCCTCTCGAGCGATGTGGACCAGACTCCACAGTACTCAACAATCTAATGGGACGGATGCCCCCCTGTTGATCAAGTAGACGGCAGTGCTGACCGCATCTGCCCAGAAAGTTGGTGGTAGTCCGGCGTGCAACCTCATGCTTCTAGCACGCTCATTTATGGTTCTGTTCATACGCTCCGCAACTCCATTTTGCTGTGGTGTCCCAGGAATGGTCTTCTCCATTCTGATACCCTGAACTGCACAGTACTCTTTGAACCCACCACCATTGTCAGACCTCAAACATTTCGGTTTTAAGTCTATCTTTGTCTCAACCATTGCCTTCCAAGTTTTGAACACATTAAATACGTCATATTTATGCTTCAGGAAACAAACCCATACCTTCTTACTATGGTCATCAATGTGACATAGTAACGAGAACCTCCAAGAGATGCCACTGGAGAAGGTCCCCACACATCTGTGTGTACAAGATCCAGTTTTCCTGTCTTTGGCGTTTATTCACTTTTCAAGAAACTGACCTTCTTCTATTTCTCCATAATGCAACTCTTACACATACTGAGATTAACTAACTTTAGTTCTGGTAGCTTGCCTCTGGACAGAAGTTCTTTCATAACCTTCTGACTCATATGGCAAGCTTACAATGCCACAAATCTGCTGTGCTCTCTGCAACAATAGTAGAAATAGTGTTAATCAAACTGGTAGTCATATATAGTGTACCAGATTTCTTACCCCGAGCCAGTACCAATGCCCTTTTTGTGACCTTTCAAGTGCTATCTGAGAACACTACTGAATGACCACGCTCATCGAGCTGCCCAACATAAATGAGGTTTTTCTTCAACTCAGGAATGTGTCTAACCTTTTGCAAGGTCCATTTGTTCTTGTTAGGGAGTACAATGTCAATGTCTCCCATCCCCACCACGTTCAAAGCCTCTCCATCAGCAAGATACACCTTCCCAAAGTCACCTGCAACATAATTTCGCATTAACTCCCGGTGGGAAGATGTATGGAAGGAAGCCCCTGAATCCAGTATCCAGTCATCAACTGGACTATGAACTGCAAGCAACAATGCATCCTGTACTTCTTCAGTTACAACATTAGCACTATCATTCTCGGTTTCTTTAGATTTTTGCAGTTATTCTTTATGTGGCCAGCTTTGCCACAATTCCAGCAAGTTGCCTATTGACCAGGCCTTGACTTGCTCTTGCCCCTATGCTTTGATTTTGATCTTCCTCTATTTGAGTTCCTGTCTTGTGATCTCCCTCGAGAATCAACACTCAGTGCTGAACTCGAACCCGAGGTCTAGCTAGAATTTTTCCTGCGCACCTCCTCAACCAAAATCAAATCACGAATATCATCATATTTTAGCTTAGATTTATCGGAAGAATTACTAACAACCATTCTCATGGCTTCCCAGCTATTTGGCAATGAAGCCAACAATATCAGTGCGCGTATCTCATCATCAAATTCAATTTCAACAGACGACAATTGATTTGTGATAGTATTAAAATCATTCAAATGTTGTGCAACAGACATACCATCCGCCATCTTAAATTGAATAACTTTTTCATCAAGTGCACCTTGTTATTCGCTGACGGCTTTTTATACATACCTGACAAAGCCGTCATGAGATCCGCAGTCGTCTTCTCCTTGATAACGTTGTGTGCAACGGATCTCGACAGGGTTAATAGAATAACCCCCAGAACCTGTCGATCCAACAGATTCCAATCAGCCTCATCCATCTTCTCCAGTCGCTTTCCCAATAACGGAAGATGAAGTTTCTTCCCGTAGAGGTAGTCCTCTATCTGCATCCTCCAGTAACCAAAATTCATGCCATCAAACTTCTCGATCCCCAATACCTTCACTTCATCTCTAGCCATCGTTTTCCCTCAGACTTGAACCTTGGCTCTTGATACCAATTGTTGTGAAAAAAGATGACAATAAAGTGAAAAATAAAGAATATGAAAGAGAAAAATTCACACACGACACACAGATATACGTGGTTCAGCAAATTGCCTACGTCCACGGGAGCTGTAGAGGATTTTATTGCTTGAGGAATCACACTACAATGGAGGGTCGAAATACTATTCACCAACAGTGTTCTACAGTCACACAGTACGGCCATAAGTGTAGAAAACACATATAAATACTCGAACGGCGGAAAAACCCTAGATCTGAAAATATACGATGTTCGCTCGAGCGGCGTGTCGAGCGAACTCCCTTCTGCAACGGCTCGAGCTCACTGTCGAGCAGACATCGAGCGTTCAACTCTGCTTGACTTCGCTGAGCGGCTAATGCCTCCGCTTGAGCGAACTCCTTTTCCCGCAACCACTCGAGCTCACAGTCGAGTTGCCTTCGAGCGTTCGACTCTGCCTGAATTCGCTCGAGCGGCTAATGCTTCCGCTCGAGCGATGTGGACTAGACTCCACAGTACTCAACATAGTGGAGTTATGTATTACTTCTACGCTATTTATTAGGATCTTTATATTCTATGAATTTTGGAAGTCATTATCACTAATGGTACACCTTCACTCGAAGTTATACTTCCACTAGTTGTTGAATTACTCCCACTATCTTCAACGATCTTTTATAAAAAAATATTTTAATTTAAAATAATGTGGAATGGAATCTAATGAAATGTTCTTTTCAAAAAACAAGTATTATAAAAAAAAACCACAATACCCTACCCTTGCAGAAAACACGAGTAATTTTCTTGACTCAACCAAAAAATAATCAAGCTTAGATCCTCTAGATTTTTAATAGAATTCATGTTTGCACAAAATAGTCACTCAGATTTTCTCAATGGCGAATGAACTTGATCTAAGGATGACAATTCAGAATTAAGGTTGCAACTTCTTTTGCGCCATAATTCATTTATAACTCCATTCTCAACACGTCATTAAACTGCGAGATAATTGTTTTCATCATATAACTCATACGATTACAATTTTGAAAAAATATTTTAATTGAAAAATATATTTTCGTTAAAAAAAATTTGAATCATAATTATATGATGAAACAATATTTTTATTATCCATGTCCTTAGTGTACATGTATATGAACTTTCAAATAGAAAATTCTTATATTGCATTTTCTCGTTGACTGCACTAAATAAAAGAGGGGTCTCATTAGCAAGAGAAAAAAAAAAACTTCAATTTCTCAAGCTTCACACCCATCATCCTATGCCTCCATGACACATTTTACTATACCATTTCTTCACTCGATAAATAATATCACTGAGTCAGCAAGTGACCATCATACTTCTAAACCCTTAGGAATTCTTACTAACACCACTATTTTCAATGAGTTTTAAATCAAATTAAGTCTAGACTTCTCCAATATCGCATTAAAATCGCTAATAAAAATATCGTTTTGTGCAACAAATTCAGTATGTGACGTTTTAGCCGCTAACTAGGGACATATCCAAATTTCTTGCTTACTCAATATTTTTCATATTCTCCAATCCACTAAAGGAGAGAAAAGAAAAGAAATTATCTCAACTTAAAACTTATCTTGCATCGGTGCAACCTTGAGCAAGATTTTTAGACTTAATTAAGTCGTATCTAATTATTCATAATCTTGCCATAGTTGCCATAGAAAACCTCCAAGGTGCTTGGTATTACTCTCAAGAGATGCTCCTATGTTCATATATCTGTCAGAACCTATTTTTTCTTACTAAAGAGAAATAAAATTTGAGCAAAACTACAAGTGCTAATACCAAAGAGAGGTGTACAGATAAAGCCTTTAAAATAAATGCGCCAATCAAGAATGTCCTCAACACACTTGCACACTTAGATTTTAATGTCCTTACTCTCCAGACATATTAGCCATTTTTAGAGAGTATGTGCTTATCTGTGAGTTAATATAAGTTTTTTCCAAGATTATAATACTCAATCTCAAATATAGGAGAAATTAATCTTTGCATTAGATAAATAACGTGTAACTTCTATTATTACCCACAAGTTTTCAAAGGCAAAATAAAGGTTTAGCTCTATTTGATAGTTGATCTCTTCAACCTTTAAAAAAATTGTAGTGCATGCCTCCCACGCGCACTTCCAATTTTGCTCTAGACCTTTCTGAGGTTTATATTATAATAATAGTCTAAGACTATGTGACACTCATAATAATTTTCATTCATTTCCAACTATTACTCATGGAGGAGATTAATGAGACAATTAAGTTGCATAAATAATCTCTAGGCTTTCTTCTTGGTTATCTCAAAGTTACTAACCTATGCGCATCTAATTGCACAAAGCAAACTCCAAACCAAATACAAAAGAACCCCACCAAAACAAATAAAGCAACAAGCCCTAAAAACAAGACCCCACCAAAGACCAAAACAAAGAACCTGCAAAACAAAGAAAGCCAAAACCAAGACAAAAAACACAACAAAAAACTAGGTAGAAGCCAAAACAAAACAAACCTGGGACAGCTTAAGATATAAGCATATAAGGGAGACCAAGTCTGTCCATACGAAGAAGACCTCTTAAATGGCTAGGCAAATCACCGTCAACATACCAGTCTTTATTGAGACCCCTGGCACCCTGCTTAGCAAGAAAATCAGCCACGCAATTCCCTTCACGATAAACATGACACACGCGGTAATCCATACAGGCAAGATAGCTACATAATTCATCCCAATAATCTTCCAGGTACCAAATATTGCATGCACCTTTAATAATCCAATTGATCAAAAATTGAGAATCTGATTCTATTTCCACCTTATAAAAACCCAACTGGTGACACCTCCGGACCCCCTCCAAAAGACTCCTCATTTCAGCAAAATTATTAGATCCTATGCCTAAATGAACAACATAAGCCATACAGAGTCTACCACAGTTATCACGAATGACTCCCCCAGCACCAGCCTGCCCAGGATTTCCAAAACTACTACCATCTGAGTTGATCTTCACCCAATAACCATCTCACCACTTGAACCTTCTTAGTTCTAGGCAATAAAACCGGAATGTCCAATCTATTTAAGGTGGCCAGATCATGATTCGAGATATGAGTAACTTTCATAATCAAATGCAAAATACGACGGATCCAAAATTTAATAGCTTGCCACACCGAATCAACTGTGTCAATCTTATTTTCATACGAGCTTTGCAGCGCCAATTCCAAAGCTTCCAAGACACAATAGAAGGAAGAAGACCAAAGATAAGTCTAATCTGAGAAAACTTACCTGTGACGCCCCCAAATTCCGCTTGGGATTGAACGAACATTTGAAGCGTCGGGACATGCAACACAAGGTTACCTGCCCCCGTTCATGACATATAAGATGCAATGTTCCTAACATGCATCTAGCATTATGAATATTCGCAGCGGATAATTTAAATTTTCTTTTTCTTTAGCAATACTATGCACCAAACTAAAATATCCCAAATACTTGAAACATATTTCATACATAAAGGCATACTAAATAGCCGTGATCACCACACTAGTCCAAAATGGTTGTGATCAAAAGAATACTTGAGATACAACTCCAAAAGTACAAGTAGTAACCTAAGTTAAATACTATGCCATCATCAACATCGCACCGTGGCCTAGTCGACCGTGTTCAGTTGGTCAGATTCCAATTCTTCTTCGGGTCCTGTAACAAGATCTACCATTCGGGGGGAATGGTAGTTGGGACTACCACAGTGAGATTTGATTACAAATCTCAGTAAGTTAACATAAAACTCACACACAGGTTAAAGATGCATGCATGGCAGTAAAAACATAAATGCATAAGTATAGTCGTACATAAGCATAGCATAACTTGACATATAGCATGACATAACCAGAACTTAAACGTGAACTGAACTTGACTTAACATGGCATGAACTTAAGCTTAAAACATAACATGAACAAACAACATAACATGAACGTGAAACATAACATGGACTTGAAATATAGCATGAACGTAAACATGCATAACATAAATAAGAACTTGAAAATAACATAAACTTGAACATAACATGACATAAACGTGAACTTGAGACATAATGTGAACGTGAACATAACATAATATGAACGTGAACTTGGAACATAACAACATGAACTTGATCTGCAACTTGACTTATCATGTATTTGATCTGAAACTGGACTTAACATAAACTTGGAATATTATTCAATTGTCTTGATTAATAACGTGCGTTAATACGTACTCCACAGTTGTTGTGGCCCCACGTATTCAAGTAACATAAAATATAATACGTACTCCACAGTTGTTGTGGCCCCACGTATTCTACGTGTCACAATTGCTGTGTCTCACGTAGTGTATGCTCCACAGTTGTTGTGGCCCCATGATACACATAACATAAAATATAATACGTACTCCACAGTTGTTGTGGCCCCACGATTATAGTAACATAAAATATAATACGTACTCCACAGTTGTTGTGGCCCCACGCATTATAAGTAACATAAAATATAATACGTACTCCACAGTTGTTGTGGCCCCACGCATTATAAGTAACATAAAATATAATACGTACTCCACAGTTGTTGTGGCCCCACGCATTATAAGTAACATAAAATATAATACGTACTCCACAGTTGTTGTGGCCCCACGCATTATAAGTAACATAAAATATAATACGTACTCCACAGTTGTTGTGGCCCCACGCATTATAATAACATAAAATATAATACGTACTCCACAGTTGTTGTGGCCCCACGTATTATAGTAACATAACATGTCTTATCTTTCTTAATGCATGAGATATTATTTAATATCATATACTTTTCTAACATGGCGTATACTTGTGGGTGAGTGTCGTGGGTCGGTTTTGGTTTCGTGGGTCAACTGAGCTGACTTTACCCCGTCGGCACCACCACGGGCAGGTTCTGGTTGTGTTGGTTACTTGTGTTTTTCTGCTTAAATAAACATGGGTCTTGAACTGGATTATATGAAATGGTATATGAAAAACTCTGATTTGGCTCTGTTTCGGGGGATTTGCATAANTCAAGACAATAAAAGAAGCAGTATAAAACCTGGGAAGAGATCGGTTAATGAAAAAATCATAAATGGCTTCCAACAGATCATCTTTGACAATATTCCAACAAAATCTGAAAAAACCAGAACCAAAACCATCCGAACCCGGACTACTGTCAATAGGTATACTAAAAAGAGCTTCCTTCATTTCCTTAAGAGAAGGTGCTCTACAAATGTCCACGTTATCTTTTTCTGTCATGACAGGAGAAATCAGATCGCTTAACGTAGGCAAAAGACTACTTCTCTCAGCACCCAAAAATTGAGTAAAGTAGTCCACAGCTGCCTGATGGATATTAGAAGGGGATTCTAACATCGTTCCATCAGATAAACACATAGTTTTAACCCTTTTATTACTTTTAGTATTCAAATAAGCATGATAAAACTTCGAATTCTGATCCCCATCTTTTAACCAGCTTTTTTTAGCCATATGAGAAAGACGGGTGTCCTCTTGGCCCATCCAAGTTAAAAGCTCCATCTTGGAAGCCATGAGATCATTATCATCTTCAATATTATAATTATTCTGAAGACTAATCTCCAAGTTCTCAATATGGTTCTCTAGATTATTAATAATGGTAGTAGTCCTGCCAAAAAGTTGCTTATTCCAATCCCTTAGAACCATTTTGAGTCTTTTCAATTTGCCAGCTAATTTAAACATACCAGAACCAATTCCCTCCTCTTTCCACACCCCCTCAACCAAACTAAGGAAATCGGCATGATCAGTCCACATATACTGGAAACGAAAAGGGCAAGGTCCATACCTGAAAGGGTCTGAACCCATTTGAATTACCAGAGGCGAATGATCGGAAGTCGTTCGAGCTAAAACCTGGTAATACACATTAGGAAAATTATTAAGAAAATTAGAGTCAAGGAGACAACGGTCTAACCTGGCCCATCTCCGAGCTAGCCCGCCTTGACCATTACACCAGGTCATTCTTGAGCCTTGATAAGACATATCCAGCAAGCCGCAATTTTGAATGAAGAAATTAAAATCCTCCATTGCAGCAAAAGAGCGGAGAAGACCACATCGTCTTTCTGTATCAGCTTTTATGATGTTAAAGTCACCACAAACCACTCAAGGAAAGTTCCCATGGCCATTCGCTGCTAGATCTTCCCAAAGAGTCTTTCTCTCAAACTTACTACACTTGGCGTACACAATGGTAAGCACATAAATAGATCCATTGTCCTACTTTCACAGAAATGAATTGATTGTTTCCGGCAAGCCAATGAACAGAAACATTGGAGTTCCACATCAACCAGATTTTACCACCATGAGCTTCATTAGTTAAAAAAGATTCACAACTGAACCGTCCCATGAAAAAAGGAATTTTATCTTCTAATAAAAAAGGCTCCGCCAAGGCTATAATATTTGGACAAAACTGCTTAATAAGTTTCCTCAAACGCACCTGAGAAGTGCGAACTCCCCGAATATTCCAAAACATAAAAGGACTAATCATAAATTAAGTTTGGATGTGCGTGTAGTCGTCCTTGTAGAGTACCTTTTGTTAAAATTTCCAACTGAGTTGTGAAGTCCTTCAGGCTCAGAACAATAGTCTTTTCTCGTGTCTTCTTTAAGACTATCTCTTTCAGATCCTTGGTCCGAGTGAGATTCATCTCTAACATCCAAATCAGGAAACGTTTCAGCAAGAACTTTCAATTCTGTATTGATGATCACAGACGGAGACTCAGAAAAATTTATAACCCCATTCGGCCCCTTGGATTGGAGCAACTCATCATGTGGCCCATCCTCACCAAAGCCCACGGACGGAAACATAGCTTCTTTCTCTATGTGCTCATTTTCAACTCTCTGATCTACAAAATCCATAGGCTCCTTTCCAGTTCCATTTGTTTTACCTTCAGGTTGACCCTCACTATCATTTACATCAGAGGCTAAGCATGCGACTGATGTACCAAGAGACACGCGAATTTCCTTTTGCCCCGATTCAGAAACTGGATTTATAAACTTCATGCCCTCCAAAACTAGATTCTCATTATTACCATCTTCTATACGTTCATTTGCTATAATTCCCGCTCCCATCCCAGCAGAATCTTTATCCTCTGAATTTCCACGGGTGGTTTCTGATTCATGGAACATCACAATGGCCAGCGATTCCTTAACTGTAATCGGTTTAGACAGAGCCTTCCGGTTGCTAGGTTCCCCCTGTTCTTCAGCCACTACTCCCTCAAACTGCACCAAAGACTTTTCATTGTTCTGAGAATGGCTTTCCACGTGATCTTTCTCTCCCTCAGTTTTACGGGATTTTTGCACCCATATCTTTCCGGCCTTAACCTTAGGTTTTTGTTCCCTTCCACTGCACTTTAATATGTTGTGACCTTGGCATCGGCAAGAAGGACAATACGCTGGCAGAGTCTCATAGATGATCTCTTGCCGTCTACTTCTTTCCATTCCAGGCATACCAATCCAAAAGTGAGTTATAGGTTCCTTAGAAGCATCAATTTCTAAACACACCCTTGCCCCATCTGTGCGAGTGGTACAAGTCGTCGGATTGTCCCTGCGAATATATTTTCCCAGCGGTGCAGTGAACGTTTTTAACAGAGATGAATGATAATAGTTCGGCGGCAAACCCGGCAGAAAAACCCAAACCGGAACGGTTGGTGGTTTAAACTCCTCATCAAAATCCGGTGTCCATGCAAACGATCTGTAATGAACACCCTCCATATCGCATGATTGCCTCGAAAGAGCTTTTAGGAAATCCGCTTCATTGGACATGCGGATGAAGATGTTCTTGGGGCATTTCATGGCTGAGACAACTGGCACACTAGACAGGCCCCAGCGGTTAGGGATTAATGCACGGATGGCATCTAGAGATGGCCTTTGTCGAAGGAACTTAAGCACCAACGAGAATTTGAATGGCTCTGCAGTTTTAGCAATTTCATCCGCTGAAAACATAAAATACAGTTCTCCATCTGCAAACTTTGGCTGCCGGAAAGGAATCACTGTCTCCGACAAAGGTTGAGGCACTGCCGAAACCAGATCAGCAAACGACCGAAGAGGGCCTGCCATGGAAGGCTGGCCATCAACGGCCGCCATTCAGCGGTCGTACGTAAAGCAAAGAGAAAAGAGTGAAAACCTAGCAGAGCAGATTTTCACCTAAAAGGGTATTTTCGAAACTTTATGACCAATGCAACTCAAACTGTTGTTAAGTTTTGGTACATATAATTACATGTAATTACAAAACATGTACAAAAATAATCACATCACATTTCATTCAAATATTTATTAGTCACCAAAAAAATAATAATTTAGGCAATTTATAACATAAAATAAAATGCATAACAAATGTAACGAAAATTATCTCATAATATCATTGCATGCATGAATTCAATAATGATTATCATATAAATAATATTTTAAAAAATATTCATGTGTCACAATGATACATTAAACTAATAAATAAAATCAGCAAATATACTAATAATAAGTTCTGGCCTAATAGTTGAGTTTATACCCTTGTGTGAGTGGTCTTGGGTTCAAAACACCACATAGACCTTGAATAAAGTGGGTGAGCTAGGATGTGTGCCCAGTGCACTAGGCTCTCCCACAGCCAACGGGCCATGCCTAGCAGCTACGTGGACCTCTTCTTGTTGGGCCAAAGGCTTACTCATGTGAATGTTTCTTTTTTTAAAAAAAACATCAAAAAGAGCCCAGTAGGAAAAGTTCTACTCTGCCTTTGGAAAATTAGGATGATGATATTACACTATGAAAATGATATTATATCGTAGGAAATATCTTAGATCTACTGCAGTTGTTCAACGGATTCTTCATCATCATTGTTAATCCAATCTTCACATATCAATGGTGGAGTGTGCTACGTGATAAGACCATAGCAATACTAACATATTCCACCGCATAAATATCGGGACTAGAGAGAATTAGTGAGAGAGATTTTCACTTTTTCTTACAAGTCATATTTTTTATTAAGGGGAAAGGGGCTATATATAATAGTCCCTCCTCTTGTAACCAACGAATGGGATTAAATGTCTAGTCATAATTCACATATAAATATGCCAGGCATAACTGCTAGGCATATGAATAGCAAGGGGTTCCCACTATGGGTGCCTCTTTCATACAGAAACATAGAAGGGTAAGTTAACATTTGTTTTCCTGAAGGGTTCTTTGATCAGGTTTTAGCTATATTGTATTTAGATCATAGTAAACTAGCACCTTCATGATATCTCCAACATTGACTCCAAAAGCATTTTGAAGAGGTTTTACTGGAACCCATCTTCCATCCTTCCAGATTTGGAGGCCGTCGGTTTCAATGAGCTGAGAGAGAATTGTTAGAGCATCTGCATCAAAATGTGGAGTAAATCCCATGGACTTATCTGGTTCAAGGCATGGAGTATAGTAGTTCATGCTCAAAGACTGAACTCCATCACTAAACAACTCCCTTATTTCCTTAGCATTCATCTTCAAAGATTTGGCCACATGACCTAAGATTTCCATGGCCAAATTTTGAAGTTCTATAGAGTAAGCTTGCAAGGTGCTTTTGCAACAATCATATGAAGTTGAATTTAAATCATGTCCGTGCATTTAAAATCACACTAAAGGTACAGAGAAACCTGAGCTTTAGGGGAGGCTTTTCAAATAGGTCACTCTTTCTCAGATTGAAAGGAAGAGTTTTTGCATAGAACATGTCAGACCAATCCAGCTTTTGATCCTCTGAAACTACAAAGAGCTCCCCAAAGTCCTCATGATTGTCTATCTGTTGCTAAAGTTTCTTCTTTTCTTCATAGGGAAGTTTGAAAAAATTCTCAATTTCTGTCTCGAATTCTTCTATCAAGGAAGTACTGACTCGATGGTTTACAACCTCATCTTAACAATACAAGAACAATAGTGATAATAAGTCAAAGTAGTGATGTTAGACTTGAATACAAAAAACAAAAAAAAAAACAAAAACAGGGAGAGAGAAAGAGAGAGAGAGAGAGAGAGAGAGAGAGAGAGAGAGAGAGAGAGAGAGAGAGAGAGAGAGAGAGAGAGAGAGAGAATGACCGTAGGGCAAGTGTTGGCCAAGTTATTGAAACACTCATAATTAGGTTAATGTGTTTTTGGCCTGGAGGCATGTTATTCAGATCAAGTTGTGTATGCTTGGTGAGCTTAGTGCACTGCCTTCATTCATGTCTTCATGAGTAGCTATGTTGATAAGGAATAAATATATGTTGAAAACTGAGAGGGAGGTGAAGGACTCGGGATGAGAAATTCCAAGATCAGTGAGAAGTTGCTTCAATCATGTGAGTTCACATGTGGTTACAACCATAGCTCGATATTTAGTTCAGCAGAAGACCTTGCTACTATAGTCTATTTCTCTGTACGCCATTAGATTGGACTGGTTCCTAACTGAATGAAATATTCTGAGATTGGACTGGTCCCCAACTGAATGAAATATCTGGTGGTGGAATGGCAAGTGGTGGGATAGCTAGCCCAATTAGAATCAATGTTGTGGTATGCATACTGCTAGAGGAAGAGAAGAAAATGCCATGGCCTGGACTGTCTTTGATGTAACGAAGAACACTAGTAACGATAGTCATGTGAGGAACCTGAGGAGCATGCGTGAACTGACTGACAATATTGACTGCATAGACAATGTTAAGTTCGGTGATGGTCAAATAGATGAGTCATCCAACTAGGCGTCTGTAAGTGCAAGAATCAGGGATGAGATCATCGACTTTAGTGCTACATTTCAAGTGTTGTTCCATAGGAAAAGGGGCAGTTAGGGCACCGAGTTGTCCATTGTCGAAAAAAATATCAAGAGCATATTTGCACTGAATGAGAAAGATACCTTTGTGAGAGCGAGCAACTTCAAGTCCGAGAAAATATTTTAAAGAACCAAGATCTTTGGTTTTGAAATGGGTAGAGAGGGGTCTTTTGAAAATTTTAATATGAGAGATATCGTTACCAGCAACCAAGATATCATCAACATAAACAAGAATAAGAGTAATGTAGGTGGAGGTGACAAGAGTAAATAAAGAATGATCAGCCTGAGACTGATCGGAACCTGTATCAAGAAGCACAAAGGTTCGTTTAAAAACTAGTTGTGGGAGGCTTGTTTGATGCCATAAAGAGATTTTCATAGCTCACAAACATGAGTCTCCCCCTTTATGTAATATCTGGGAGGTGGTGTCATGTAGACTTCTTCGTCAAGATCGTCGTGTAAGAAAGCATTGTTGACATCAAGTTGATGAATGACCCAATGTTTAATGGCAGCGACTGCCAATAAGCAACAAATAGTGGTCATTTTGCAACCAGTGCAAATGTCTCATGATAGTCAAGGCCTTCAGCCTGAGTGTAATCCTTGGCAACCAGCTGAGCTTTGTAGCTTTCAGTGGAGCCATCGGCCATGAGCTTAGTTTTGAAAACCCATTTACAACCACTAGGTTTTTTTACCGGGGGGAAGTGTCTCAACAGTCCAAGTGGACTTATCCTCCAAAGCATGAATTTTAGAAGACATTGCTTCATGCTAATGAGAGTGGTGGATAGCATCAGAATAACAAGAGGGATCAACACAAGTGGTTAAAGCAGTTAAAAAAATGAGGTGAGAGGGAGAAAAATGAGAATATGAAAGAAAAGCAGACAAAGGGTGAGCAGTACCTGAGGCCTGTGTAGCAGGTGAAGATGCTGTGGGCTCCGTAATGAGTGTAGGACAAACGTAGTCATAAAGATAGGCAGGCCGAGTGATGGTGCGGTGAGGATGAGAGAGAGGAGGAGACAGAGGTGAGGAGAGATGACGCTTGAGTGAGTCGGGAGAAGGAGTTTCTAGAGATGGAGGAGATGATATAGGAGGTTCAGGGATAGACAGTGGAAGGACAGGATGAGAAGGAGAGGAAGCAGGAATATGTTGGAAAGGGAAGTGGTGTTCATGGAAGGTGACATCATGAGAATAAAAGATGGAATGAGTGTCGAGATTGTAGAGTTTGTACACTTTATGAGTGCTGGGGTAGCCAAGAAAAACACATAGTATCACGGGGAGAAAATTTATCGTTGTGAGCACTAAGGGTTTGTCCATAGCAAAGACACCCTAATAGTCGAAGATGATTATAGCTAGGTGTTTTATTGAAAAGAACTTCAAAAGTGGACTTATTATTGAAAATTCAACTGGGGGTACAATTAATAAGATATGCAGCGGTGAGGACACAATCTCTCCAAAATTTTAAAAGTAGATGTGCTTGGAAATGGAGAGTACGAGCAATATTTTGAAGCTGCCTATGTTTACGTTCCGCAACGCCATTTTGTTGTGAAATTTCAACACAGGTACATTCATGAATGACGCCATGAGTTTGAAGATATATTCGAAATTGATGAGAAATAAATTCTTGTCCATTATCAGTATGAATAATTTTAACAGTAGTATTAAACTGATTTTGGACAAGAGCAAAAAAATGTGTTAAATGAGTAAAAGCTTTAGATATAAAACGTATAAGATATATCCATGTAGTGCAAGAAAAATCATCAACGATTGTGAGGAAATAATAAGCCCCACATAGAGAAGAAGTATGATAGTCACCCCAAATATCACCAAAAATGCGATTAAAAGGAGAAAAACTTTTATTTGCAGGAAAAGAAAAGGGTAATCTTGTGTATTTAGATTGAGCATAAACATCACAATCAGAGAGAATACAAAAGAATTAAAAAGACTGGGAATAAATAAAGTGGAAGGATGACCTAGATGTTGATGCCATAAGGTCTTATTGACAGTAGATTAAGTAGCTAAAGCGAGAGAAGATTCAAGCCAGTACACGTAGAGCCCATTGCAAAGGTCACCCGCCCCAATCGGCCTTTTCGATTATGGGTGTTGAGATAAACAAGTGTTAGATGAGAATACAATGGTACAAGAGTTATGAAGGGTAATTTGGAAAATTGACAAAAGGTTAAAAGAGAAATTAGGGACAAAATAGACATTATGTAATATGAGAGAGGGAGGGAGAACACAGGTTCCCATCCCTTTGACGGGAACAATTGGCCATTAAGGAGTTACACGTTGTGCTCAAAGACAATACTCTTCAGGTTGGCGAAGGCATCATGTCGGTGGCACATATGGTGGCTTGCGCTGCTGTCCACCACCCAGTGGTGGTGCTAATTGAAAGAAAAACCAACGGAGTAAGGGGAAAGTGTGTTACTGATGAAGTGGGTTGAACTATTCGAGGAGGTGTTGGGGAACGACTGCTCGAGCAAGGCAAGCAAAGAATTGGCCATATTGGCAGGGGGTACGCATCTGTTAGGCTGATACCATGTTAAAAAGTGAGAGGGAGAGTAATTTTCATTCAGAACTATATATTTGTTTGTGTATCACTTTACAAATATATAGATGTATAGGAGACTAAGTATGGAAACATGTATAAAAGGTAAGTAGACTAATTATACAAATTAGGCAGATTCCTAGAATTAACGTGACTGATTTTCTAGAGTTGGAGAATCTAGAAAATATGGCAACTATCAATAATAAACTTTCCCCCAAAAACCACAGGGGATTCTACACCTTGCATCCCCAACTACCATATATATATATATATATATATATATAAATGGCATATTGGTCTTTCCCACTTCCAAGAAATTGCGATGTGTTGACACAATACTGATAATTGGATCTTAATAGAGGATTCATGTTTGTTAGAGGATGCAATGTTCATGTTTGGTAGTTTGAGATATAAGATGCATATCCCTCGGCATCTAAGTTTGCTAAGTGTAGAGTGTAGCCTCTCCTATTCAGAACTGGAGGAATCTTCAACAGCCAACCTCTCAAGATTGATGACCGGCAACGATGGAAGTGATGACTTTGAGGAGAGGAACGAAAGGTCCTAATCATCTAGGACGTAGCTGGGTGGGATGTTGGAGATGGGTTCCTTGGCCAGCTCCTGAACACTAGGTACTATGATGGATTATCTGAAGTTAGCTTGTACTTGATCTGTTAGTCTCCATGAAGGCGGAGGAAGAGCAAAACCAAACCAGGCCTTTTGTTAGGTCTGTAGTTGAGAACTTGTCTTGCCTTGTGATTTCTAGCTTCCCAAATACTGACAATTTTGAGTTGATGACGCAAGTTTGAGCTGACCGATGGTCTCGTGGGAGTCATCCAAAAAGAATATATTTTATCCCGAAGTTTTTTCATGGGTGGTGCTACTCTGGAGATCTCGGGGAAGCCGCTAGTACATTTTTAAGTTTTTGTTTTTTTCTAGAAGTATTTTATATCACTTTTAAATATATATTTTTTTAAATTCACAATATCATTAAAAAAAATTTCATCATGAAGTAGAGAAAAATAAAAAAATCCCAGCAAGAGCCCACAACGAAAAGCCTAGCATTATTCTTTTTTTATTCATATAATAAACACGATGTGAGAATAAGATACGTACATACGAAGATATTCATATTTTATGAATCTTAATATTTTGTGTTTAAAGATTTTATTTCATCTAAAAATTTATATATAGTATAATTCATTTAAAAAACAGTTCCTCTTTGGAACAGTCGGGTTGTTACTGCACATTTAACAGCCCCCAATCAAAACAAGCCATGTATGCAATTCTACACTAGATATAATATATCTGACCTCATTTAATAAAACCAACGGGAGTTCTCAGAATTTTTTTTTTCTCTAAGAAATTCCTCGGTGCACATAGCTCCGGTTTCTGGATAAAGATCTGTAAAAGAACCCTACACTCGAAGCAAAGAACAAGAGGAAAAGACCAGAACAATCATGACAAGCGAGAAAGTGGAGAGCTAGCGGATGACTCACATCACTATTGGAAGAAGCAGAACAAAGCAAATGAATGAACATCTTCACGTGTTAAGGTCCCTAGCTAATGCCTGGCCCATACATACAAAGCGTATCGAATTGTATAAAAAATATAATCAAACAAAGACTCCATTTTATGTACGTTTCTTGATTATCTTATGCATGAGTACTCATGACTATAATTAGTAGGGAGATCAATCTTCTATTATTGGAGGAGCCATTGATTTTGTGTGGGAATTGAAGCAACTTCTCCCGTGCTTAGGATTTGATAATAGGCCGAACGTTGCGCAGAGCTTACCTTTTTGATGTATGGAGTTCAAATCCGGAAGAGAAATTACAAGACCATCCTGAAAGTGGAGATTCTACCAAAATTCAATCAGATACACTTTGGATTGAATAGCCTGATGATAAGGATATGAGGGCACTCCTTCAAATCATCCTGTAACTGACCATGAATCATAGCTATAATATGAGGCTGAAAACTTGAACATAGCTATTCTTTCATGCTACTAAAAGTTTTAGGATCTTCACCAATGTGATCGAATTTTTGTAAGTATGAAGTGAGTGATGACTATAAAATATTGGTTTATTAGAAAATCTATTGCAAAGGTTCTGTAGGAGAAAATGAAATATAGTGTTGCTTGCTTGATATTTCATAATTCATTGCCTTTCACCAATCCATGAGCCTTCTCTTTCATTCTAGTCCCAGACCAATGAGACTAAATCCACATTAAGGTGTCAGATTTGTGGGTTCATATTTTGTTTTAAATAATACTACTAGACCTTGAAAAATTCCCCAATTTTAAAATTGGAGCTTGAAATGCAACCTATTGGTGCTCAATGCGGCTTGGGGTCAAGGGAGCTTTCTAAGATTTGGTTTTGGGAGAGGAGTGGGTCACACAAGAGAGAGGGTAGGGGGCTTTCGTAGAAGAGGGGAAGGGGAAGGGTTAGGGAAGTTACTAGGAGTTATAAGCTATATGCAGGGATATAAGATGTGAAATGGAAAAGCTACGTAGCAAACACCTATTGGAGGGCTGTTATTTAAGGGATAACTGATTGGTGGAAAGATTTTCTCTTTAACAAATATATAAAGTATTACTATTTAAAAATAGATTTATGAATATTTTATTAATTCTAAATTTATTATAATAGATTTGCTGCCAATTTAATTTATCAGTTTGGTTATTAAAATATTTAAAATAAAAACTAACACTGAACTTCAAAGGTCATTGCAATTTATTTATACTATTTGTCCAATGCAACATAGTTGCGAATAACCATATAAGTTATGTTAAGGACTAAAAACGTTTACGTTGGCATCATACACAATGGAGAGTTAACGATGGAAGTTGAAAGAGCAATGACTAGCTAAAGTTCTATTGACTTAGAACTCGTTTGGTTACAGAGATGAATTGAGATGAAATAAAAGTTAAAAGTTAAACAAAATATTATTATAATATAATTTTTTAATATTAATTTCATTTGAGATTGGAAAAAATTGAATTATTTATTATATTTTGTGTGGAGTTTGAGAAAATTGTAATGATTATAGCAAACTCATTTCATCTCTGTCAAACCCTGCCAAATCAACCCAGAAGAAGAGGAAAAGTCATATTTATGTAGTTAACGATGGGTCTTCTACAATCTAGGCTTGACAGAGAGGAGTGCAACAAGCTTTTGTGGAGCATTTCAGAGAGTTTTTTAATTCGACAAATCGTACTAATTATGATCTTGAGGAGGTGTTGAAGAACATGTAGAAGAGGGTTAGTGATGTTAGAAACTATGAACTGGATGAGGAATTTACAAGGCTTGAAGTAGATTTGGCACTTGCTTAGATGGGCCCTTTAAAATCAACTCGACCTGATGGTTTTGGACCATGCTTTTTCCAGGATAATTGGCAGGTGGTGGGGAATTTAATGTCTGAGGTAGTGCTTGGGTTCTTAAATGGGGGTACTTTTGTAGACGCGATCAATAAGACTAATATACTGTTGATCTCTTAAACTGAAAATCTTGAGAATGTGACTGATTTCAGGCCTATTATTCTTTGCAACGTGGTGTACAAGATTATTATAAAGGTGCTTGCAAATAACTGCAAAAGGTGCTGCCTAAGATAATTTCTTTGAACCAAAGTGCTTTTATTCCTGGTAGATTGATTTTAGACAATATTATGATAGCTTATGAAGCTCTTCATATGATGAAACATAGATTAAAAGGAAAAAGGGGTACGGTGGCTATAAAACTAGATATATCTAAGGCGTATAATAGAGTCAAATGGGCATATTTGAAATTAGTTATGGAGAAAATGGCTTTCAGTAATAAGTGGATTAAGTTAATCATGTCCTCTGTGACTACTGTTACATACTTAGTTCTGGTTAATGGAAGAAATGGTGAAGAATTTGTACCAACTAGAGGCTTGAGGCAAGGCAATTCCATATTCCTTTACCTATTTTTATTATATGCTGAGGGACTTACTTCTGTACTTCAAGAGGCTAAGATTAGAGGGGCTATTATGGGAGTGGAAGTGAGCAAGGGGGCACTAGTATAAGCCATTTAATGTTTGCTGATGATACTGCAATTTTTTGTAAGGCTGAATTGAGTCAATGGAAAGTTTTACGAGGGTATCAGTATATGAAAAGGCCTCTGATCAACAACTGAATATGAACAAGACTTCCTTATTTTTTAGCACAAATACTAATGAGTCAGTAAAGGAAGAACTGGTTAGAGTGATTGGAGCAAGGGAGTGTGGTGTTATTGAGAAATATTTATGTCTACTTGCTATGGTTGGAAGGGTTAAGTGTAAAGCTTTCAAAAGTTTTAAGGATAGAATCAGCAATAGAATTAAATGTTGGCATAATAAGTTTCTTACTTAGGCAAGCAAGGAAGTGCTTATCAAATCGGTGCTCCAAGCTATTCCATCTTATTCAATGTCAGTGTTTAAGTTGCCTAATAAATTGTGTGGTGAGATCTCACAATTACTAGTAGGCTTTTGGTAGAGACATTTGGATAATAATAAGAAAGTACACTGGAAAAAATGGAGTGATGTGGGTCTCCCTAAGGGGTTAGGAGGGATGGGTTTTTGGGATAAGGGCAACTTTAATCAAGCTATGTTGGCTGAACAGTTTTGGTGACTTTTGATTAATCCCTATTGTCTAATTGCAAGGGTTTTGTCTAAAAAGTATTTTAAGCATGGTGACATCTTGAGAGCTAAAAATGGAGTAGGTTCTTCTTTAATTTGGAAGAGATTATGGGAGCAGGAGATTTGGTGAGGGCGGGTTTGAGGTGGAGAGTAGGGAATGAGGGTAAGATAAAGGTATGGGGGGATAAATGGATCCCAAATCCCATAAATTATACCATTCAATCTCCTATTACTGTATTTCATCAGGATGCTAAAGTGAATGCATTGATTGATGAGAAGGGGGAGTGGAAGCATGAGATCATTGATAGGGTGTTCAAGTTTGATGAGGCAGAGGTAATTAAGGGCCTGATAGTGAGTGGAAGACAATTTGAAGACAAACTTATATGAGAGCATTCCAGAGATGAAAAGTTCTCAGTTAAGTCAGCTTATTTCCTACTTTGTGATCAACAAAGGACAAAAGCTAGTGGCAGTTCAAGTAAAGATGGTAATTCTAGGATGTGGAAGCAGCATTGGGCCTTATTGGTTCCAAATATGGTAAAAGTCTTCATATGGAAAGCAGTAGGGGAAACTCTACCTACTAAAGGGAATCTGTTAAAAAGGAAGATCATGAGGATGGGCTATATCCAATATGTCAGCAGGAGATTGAGACAAGCTGTCATTGCTATGGAGTTGTGTGGCAGCTTGAGATATATGGGAGACATATGAGTCCTTTACAAAAAGCTAAATGCATGGGAGGTAACTTTTGCCTATTGTGGGAGACACTATTGCAGCAGAATAATAAAGCAGAACTTGAAATGATTGCAAGTGCATTTAGAAGATTTGGTTATGCAAGAACAAGATGGTCTTCCAAGGTATTTGTGAAGTCCTAGTAAGGTATGGCATGGGGCAAGAATGAAGGTGAAAACTTTCAAAAGGCCCAGGAATCATAAGAGTGCAACCTGAGGACCGTGAGTAGATTAAAAAATGTTTGAAATGGTCTCCTCTAGTTGAGAATTGTTAAAGTTGAATTGGGATTCAGTTTAGATATGGAAAACGGTGATGGGTAGGGGATTGTAATCAGGAATAGGGTTGGGAATCTAATAGCCTATGCTACTTGGTTATGTAGCTCATCCTATGCGGGCTGAGCTTTTAGTCTTAGAACGAGCTACATAACTGGTTGGTGAGTTGGGGCTTCATCAGATTGGGATGCACTTAATGTGGTTAAAGAAATAAAGAGCAAGGATGTTAGTTGGGTGTTGTATGGCCAGAAGATTGCAGATTTGAAACAGTTTTTTGGCTCCATGGTAACTAGACAGATTCAATTTATCCCAATGAGTGGAAATTAAGCTACACATATGATGGCAAAATTAGCTTTACATTTTGTTGATGAAGTAGTTTGGATTGAGGAAGGTCCTTTCGAAATTATGCATTGTATTGAGTTAGAAAAGTCTGTTTTAGACTCCTGATTTAAATGCAATGAAGGATGATATTATTTAAAAATAAAAAATAAAAAAAATCAATAAATTGATATTTTAAAAAATAAATATTTAAAGATATAAAAAAAAAGTTGAAAGAAAAGGAAAAATAAAAAGAAAAAACATTTGCAGTTATTGATACAATGTGGGGGCACCATTCTCAGTCCCCATATTATCATTGTCCTTGATCAGTAGCATTGCATCATTTGCTTATGTTTTCCTCAGAAAACCACTAAAATTACAATTTTAATGATTAATTGACGGAGCAATGGCATTGGAATAGCCATTTATTGTAGTTAGCCATGTTTTATCCAAGTTATCCTTATTTTCATCTACATTGGAATAGGCAATCTTGATTTTAGCGATAATAATTCAACAAATTTGTTGGTAAGTGTCTATTAGGCAAATAATATAATATTCTTTGCAGATGATTTTTTGGAACTGTGGGATAAATTATGTCAATACCTGAATAAGGAAAAACTAGAAGAAACTGTACGAGAGGTATTTGGCACAGAAGAAATAAAGTAGTCTTTGAAAATCATCACAACTAATCAAAACTGCTTTAACAAACATAAAGGAGTATAAGGAAGCTCAGAAAAGAAAGCATGGAAAGTAAAGTGGTGAGGATAAGAGAAAAGAGAGGCAACTATGGAAAAAACCAAGGGAGGACTTTCTCAAGGCCAATTTCGATGCAACTATTGATGCCGACAATCAAAGAGTGGGTTTGGGCATCATAATTAGGAATAGTGAAGGGGAAATCATGGCTTCCTGCTGTGATCAACTTCAAATGGTGGCTCAACCAATTATGGCAGAAAGTTTAGCACTCTGGAAAGTAGTAGAGCTATGTCCAAGTTTGAGTTTTAGCAAAGTTATGTTCGAAGGAAATGCACAAATGGTAATAAATGCAATAAAAAATTCAGAAGAAAGTTGGACATAGCTATGGCTGGTTGGGTGATCAACTTTACTTTAGGAGAGAAGGTAATGGGGTAGCACACCATCCGGCCAAATTGGCTTTATTATTGGAAGGTTTGCATTGTTGGACAGAGGACGGACAAGTGGATATAGCAAATATGGTTCAATCATAAATGTTATGTACTGATTGATTATTCATGAATAAAAGCAGTTCTTTAATTTCAATATATATATATATAATATTCTTATTTTCCCTCCTGTAGTTTTGATTGTTGAACATTATTTTAATTTTCTTGAAGGTCTTGGTAGTTTTGATGCATAGATTGTTGGAAATTATGAAAATAGAAATAAAAAAGTATTTAAAAATAAATAAATAAAGGCATTGAAAATGTAGATAAAAAAATTTAAAAATAATAATATTTTATTATCATAGAAAGTAAAATAATAACTAATCTAACGTGGAGTTAGAACTAAGTTTTAAATTATTAGCTAAAATCCAAAAAGTAGCTTAGTATTCCCCAAACTTTACTTAAATCTTTGCTTATATTGATCCTCAGGGTTTACACCTTTTTTTTCTTGGAAAAATTTAGTTACAAGCACAACTGTGCACTAATCTAATGTGATAGTTCAAAAAGTAAATTTTATTGAAAATAATACTAATTTAAATTTTAAATATGAAGGAATCAGTATTGATATGCAGATTAGTGTGCAACTTTACTTGTACGTGACAAAACTCTTATTTCCTTCTTTGGAATAGCAGTTGGAAATCGATGGAGTGAGGGTTGGTTGTCAATATGAACCCATCATAAAAGTGGGTCTCTTTGGGCTTTTAAATAGGGACTCTTGGGCTCAAAATCCAATTTGTCATCTCTTGATCAGGTCATGAACAACGAAGTGGTGATCGTTTTCACGACATTGAATTATCATATACTTTTCCCGAATATATACCCTCCCGGCATAAAGTAGTATTTGTTGTAATGCAGCACTATATAATTATAATATTATTGATGCATTGAATCTTATAGTACGTATTTAAAGTCTACATTACTTTATGGTAATATTGATTGACAAGATCATTATATATAGGTACAATGTAGGTGTATAACACAATTATATATCTATCTATTATAATAAGCGCCTATGCGCTAACTACAGTAAAGCACAGTAATATTTGTCGTTCCGTTTTCGTGTATAATAAACAATATAAACAGTAAATATAAACAGTAATAATAAACAGTAAAACTCTCATTCCGTTTCCGTATTTAATAAACAGTAATAAACAGTAAGAGAGAGGGTAAGAAAGAAGGGACGAATTAATCATGGGTCCCTCGCACAGTAATATAATAATTCAATTCCTGCACAGTAAATATAATAAAAAATGATTCCTCCACAGTAAAGATAATAATAAAAAATTCAAAATGCACAGTAAATATAATAAAAAATTCTATAAATCGTTGAAATTTTCCTTGACTATACAGTAATTATGCACAGTAATATAATAATTTGATTCCTGCACAGTAAAGATAATAATAAAAAATTCAAAATGCACAGTAAATATAATAAAAAATTCTATAAATCGTCGAAAATTTTCGTGATTACACAGTAATTATGCATAGTAATATAATAATTCGATTCCTGCACAGTAACGATAATAAAAAATTCGAAATGCACAGTAAAGATAATTATTTCTTCTTCTTTCTTTCTTTTCTCTTCTCCTGCGTTTTTCTTTTCTCTCCTGTTCTTCTTTCTTCTTTTCTCTCTCTCCCCGTTCTCTCCCATTCTCTTTCCTCCTTCCCGTCGCCCCTACTTCGGCCGACCATTGCACCCCCGTCCGGTGGAGGTGTCGTACACCACCCACCCAGTTTTCTTCCCCTCTCACCGGTGAACATCCCCACCAAGTTTCACCTCCATCCGAGCCACCGTTAGCCACCTACAGCCCATCTAAGCCGCACGGTTTTGAGCGTTTCCGGCGCCGTCGCACCACCTCCGCCCACCATCTCTTCACAGCTTCTTCCCCTACAAACAGGTCTGAACACATCTACAAAGATATGAAGAGATCTGTTTTTGGTTGATTTTCTTGCGTTTATTTCATATCTGTTTGTAAAAAATTTATTCAAGTTTCTTTTTTCCTTTCGTTTGATTTCTATTTTTCAGATCCACAAAACAATTTTTTTTCTATCTGTGTTCATATGTTTTTTTTTTCTTTTTGATTCAAGTTTTTTTTTCTTTCAGACTTTCATCTTCACTTTCTCTTTCCTCTTCTCTCCGAAAGTAAACTTTTTCTCTCTCTTCTTTTCTTTTGTTCATGTTGAGGATCGAGAACAAGATCAACACGCAGGTGACCTTTGCTAAGCGGAGGAAAGCTGTACGAGTTTTTGCTGCAATTCAAGGTATTCACCAGAACAACAAAACCACTTTTGCACCCTCTAAACCACAAAAGGCAAAGCAAAACCATCAAAACTGCTTCCTTCTATTTTTATTTTTCTATTTTCTAAGTCATCTTTCTTTTATTTTCATCTCCGAGTTGATTTTTTGAAAGAGAAAAAAAAATTGATTTTTTTGGATGTTAGACATGTATTTTTGTTGTGTATTGACAGATCTATATCTATTCCTTCAGATCTATTAGTTTTCACTTTAACTTTAAACGTAGAAGTGAATGCAACCCTCATCTGCGCAGAATATGATTTTATCTACCAAAAATAAAATAGAGCACACAGAATATCTACCAGAAGATAAATACACAATATAAATATTTGTGAGATATTATTTTATTATCTCGAAACAAAATTACAGAAATTTGAGGCTCTTCGCCTCATTCTTCAAACGATCTTGCTCCTCTAAAATTTGCGTGGCATCTCTGTCTAAAGGAGTAGGCAATCTAAAAGAAGAATTAAGCAAGGATTTTAATTTCCTATTTTCTTGCTTTATTGCTTCTATCTTCATGTGAGACTCCTGAAGAAGTCGCTGAAGGATAGAAATTTTCTCATTGAGTTTGTCCAAATCATAAGGTTTGGATTGTAGTCGCTGAGAAAATGCATAAATAGCTGAAGAGTAATGGGTACCGAGATTTACAAGCTCGTAGATAGCTTCAACATCTGACTTATTAGCCAGATCATTATTGTATTGTACTATAGAACCTACAGCAGAAGCAGAAACAACTGGTGAAAATGGTGTAGAATACCTCACGTATTGGTTACGAGAAGATTGCTGGGCCATTGTAGAGTAAGAATGCAGAGAGAGATTGCAGAGTAAGAATGCAGACTAATTACAGAAAAGTGAAGAAGATGGGATGCGAATGAAGATGAGCTGAATATTTCTTTTATAGAGAAAATTATGAAAGGAAGGACGAAGCATCTCTATTGCTTCACGGCTTCCCTCGTGAAGCGTCTCTCTACAAGAGACAAGAAGATGTAACATCATAGCCTTTCGGCGCCTGACAACTCCAGAAGAGCTATAAAAATAATGCGGTGCTTGTCCGGTGTAAAAACGTGGCTACCGTTTTTGTTGAATATGGAGGTTGGCGAATTAATATTGATGACTTCTCTTCACATTCTTTTCTTCTCTCCTATACTCATCTTCTCTCTTCTTCATTTTCTCTCTCCAATTTTCTTTCTTCATACTGGGTTTTTTTTTTCCTTTCATTTGGTTGAAGCGGATATTTTTTCCTTTCATTTGGTTGAAGCGTTTTTTTTTTCCTTTCGGCTGCAGGCACTGCCGCCACACTGCTACTAATCTATCTGCAGGTAATGGGTAAGGTAAGAATTAATCAAATTCTCCGATGGATTATGTGAAGTTTCATCTTTTGATTTGACTTGATCCAACGACTCCCTCTTCATCTTCTTCACCCTCCAGACTTGATCCAACTACTCAGCGCCCTGATTCCATTTTTTGAAGCCCTACTCAAGAGCATGGAAACTAGATGCAGTGGAAAACTTTCCACACCTGTTGAAGAAAAAGCAGTTATGCCAGTTTCATTTCTGGGTTTTTTAGCCAAGTTTGATGAATTTTTATTTCAATTCTAGTTGGAAAGAGACCCATTTTGATTTTGTTTAGTTTTTTATTTCCTTACCTGCTCTGTAAATGGTGGAGAGGATGCCGGCAATGGCAAGTGGAGGAGAAGAACTTTTATCTTCATTTACAAGAACTCCAGAATCGCACAACCACGGTATATATGTTTCCTTCATATTTTGATTTATAACTTCTGATATAACAATTTCCTCATATGAATAGATCATTAAAATTGACAATTCTACTTTTATTTGTTCCAATTGTCGAGCCTATGTTGAGATAGATGATAATACAGGACGATTGACAGCTGTTTTATTTGGAGCAATTGCAGAAGACGATGTTCTATTTGGAGCAATTGCAGAAAACGTCCCTTGGACGTTTTGCTTCTACTAGTATATATATATATATAATGGTCAACAAAAGATATTGAATATTATATTATTTTAATAATTTAAAAATCAAATTTGCAGTGCATGTGTCAAAAAAATCATATTTTTAAGAAATGTGGTAGTTTCAAACTTTTTATCTTTTTTATTTGACTAATTTTTTATTATTGTATATATAAATCAAAATTTTTAAACTGTGTGATTTATTGTAATACATTATATTATAAAATACAAATAACGTATCAAATATAGCCATGTCAATTTGTAAGTTTATTTTTGTAAAATTTCTTTGTGTTTATAACATTTCTCTTTGTTATATAGTAAGTTAACACATAATATCTAATCACATCAGTAGTGTGTGAGATTACTTTTATGATATCTTTAGCACTTAGTCCGTATAATCAGGGCCACGACGTCCATCCATGACCAGGAAAAAAAAATACATCAAAAGGAGGATGATCAGGTTAATTTAATGGACTCTTTCCCACAAACACGGAATATATAATTAATGGGCGATCAGTTTTGAAATGGTCCCAACTAGAAATTAAATATATATAATATGGTAAGTGCATGCTTATCAAATTAAACTTTAAGCAAATTTGACTTGTCGCAACTTAATTAGCTGATCCTAATCTTGAGAATACTTTGACACAAAATTATTATTTTAGGTCCAATATCTTAATCACTTATAAGTTGGACCTTATATTATGCATTTCTGTCCACAAATATTGTAGTACGTCAAAATCTATAATTTTACAAGTTAATATCTTAAATTCTTAATGCATGCATCGCTATAAGAAAAATAGACAATTATTACTACTTATTTCCTGCGAAAATGATTATTTTTTGCTAAAATAAGTAGCATGGTTCCCCTGTTAGAACGTGATCATAACATGATCATGTATAATATATAATATGGATGGACAAAAGAGCTAGCTCACATAGCTAGCTAGGATGTTGAAATTCAGAATTAATTTTATTCAAAAAACCCATGTGCGGAATTTATATATATATATATATAAAGATTAAAAAAATATACCCTGCCCATGCATGCATGCATCATGCTAAATTTAGTTGAACTGCCATTCCGATAAGCTCGATCGATGATCCTTTGCATGCGTTGTCTTATATATGGTAACTACGGCCATCGTGATAATGCATGGTATCCGGACTGAACATTTTGTAGAGGATGATATCATGCATATACTTTACCTGCAAATGAATCTTATAAAACCAAACGAATAAATAAATAACCTAACCTAAGGTGGTAGTTAGGTTAGATTAATATATATAAAATTCATTTTCTTGTAAAGTAGATCACATCAATCACGTTAATTTATGAGATATTTTTATAAATGACACTTTTCTTTATAAATATAACACTTCTCTTTCTAGTGATTCCTCCATTTTTATATAAAAGTGATGTAATTTGTCGGGAGAAACCAAGTCAATGTACGTCCGTGGCGCTAAACAATATATCAAGCAAAGGCACAGATCACCCAATTTTGTATTTCGTTAATTAAGAACAATTGCGTAGCTACTCATAAGTAGATTCAATTTCAAACCAACTTAATAATAATAATAATAATAATAATAATAATAATAATAATAATATGTTTTAATGGTAGATTTATGAAAGTGATATGATAGAATTACTTGATGTTTTCTTCTTTTTCTCGAGCTATTTCTATATTTTTCTTTTTTATATCAGAATTTATATTTTTGAAAAAGAAACATATACTCAAATACGGTCTAATTATTTATAAAAACAATTCTTTTCTATCACACAGCCTAGCCGATCAGCTGTTTGCCTTCGAGTACTCTAGCTAGGGCTATATATAGATGAGTCGAATTCGAGACTGTAGTGGATAGCTAAATTTGATCTATTTTTTTAACTTTTATTCGAAGGCATATCAAGATCGAGTTTCATTTTTTGAGATAATTTAAGCCTTTTCAACCTCTATTTAATTTTCATAAATAAACTATTTATATTATATTTTGTACCCTTTTCTAAATTTTTTGATAAACAATATTTGTATTTTTGTAAATATATATATATCTTATATAACTAGCTATTCTATATAAATGATTACACTCATGGTGAGGACTCAGACAACAAGTGTAATACTAGTAAAAACATGATTTTGTCTTATCTTTGTTAATATATCAAATATTTTCATTATAAACTTAAAAATAATAATATGTAAATGGAGGAGTCAGTATTGATTTGGCCCGAGCTAGGGACGTCCCAATGCCCATCTCCAGTAAAATACAACTGTTAAAAGGAGTTGTTGATCGTGAATGGATTCTAGCCGTCCTGTTAATTTATTAAGACGGATAGACCTTTGCATTGTGCATATGATCAATAGAATGATGACTAGATAATTCGGTGATATCAGGGTAGGCCTTATGTGGCTAAGTCTTATACAAAGTTGATCGATTAATAGTACTCATCCAATATTTTCCACGTCTATATATAGAGATAACGGATAACCCTCCAATCATCTAATTGACTATTCCAAAACTACTATAATTAATTTGTTGCTAACATAAGCATCAGAGGTATCTCAGGCATACAGTACCACTAACATTACTAGCTGCATGTGAACGGTCATAGGTGGTGGTGGGACACATCTTTATAGTAAGAAATTTGAAATTATTCAAGTATATACAAGTCATGCATGTTGAGTACTTTTATATGAACTGTAGCATTTATATAATGATAATCATTCTTAATTTTGTGTATACAAATGGCTCATCGATCATTGCATGGTCGAAACGAACTTGAATCTTTAAACAATTTGTCGATTGGTTTTATCTATAATTTATAGCCCTAACCTTGATGCCACATGATATGATCCACTTGGTCGACAACTGATAGTGGCGTACGTGGAGATAAATAATATCAACAATCAATATGCATTATTGACGAATATTTATATACTATTAAAAGAAGTTTGAATTTGTACTAAACCTTGGGAATTCTACCATTAAAAGGAGTTAAGTTGAAGGTGATCTTAATCAGAAAAAGCAGTTGGTTTTGTCGAATATTACTAAACTCATAAGTTGCAAATTCGTCAAACCATACTCATCAACTTTCACAAAAGAAAAAAGGGATTTAAGCACGTTTTGATTTGCATTAATTATATGCTTGGAAGAATACATGCATGATCACATGGAGGAGTAGTATATGTGGTTGATGAAAACATTAAACCATCACGCAACAAGGACAGGTGCAAGGGGATGGATAATCTTCAGAAATTTTGGACACTTGTACTTACTTTTGGCCTTTTGGGATAGGCATTAGCTAGGCAAAGAATTTTAATTTAGATACAAGTCTTGGTCATGACTTGACTAAAGTACATGAATGTTTATTAATTCATTATATTTCTCCCACGTGATGAAATAGCTAGCTCCAACTACAATTCCAATTGGAGCTTGACACATTCATTTTGTTTTTTTGAAAGAAAACTTCGGAGCTCATTCCATTAAATCAATTCTGAAATACATGGTGGAGAGTCCTCCATAGTAACAATTACATCATAAATGACTAAGACATCTTTTGCCAAAACATGTACAATAACATTTCTATCTCTTCTTACATGAAAAATATCCCATCTACTCCTTGGCTTTAGACACATACATGACTACACTGGTCCATTGGACATCCTCTTTCTTGAAAGCTTGAATGGTCTGTAGTGAGTCTTCTTCAAGTATGATCTTGTTTAATCTCAAGTGCAAACCAAAAATTGTTACTTGCAATGCGCCATATGCTTCAACCAACAAAAGATCAGGAAATAGGCACTTGTTCTTCATCAAAGTTGCAATGATTGATCCTCCCTTCATAGTCTCTTACCACAATTCCAATCCCAATTTTGGACCAAGTCCTGTCTACAGCTGTATCCCAGTTTAATTTATATGTATGCATAGGAGGTGGTTGCCACTTAATTGGTATCAACTCTGCTACAAGGATCTGTTGAGCCAGTCACTCATTGAAGAATAAGAGTCTAACCCCACACGCAAGATGAAGTGTTAAGATTATGATATTAATAATTAAATGTACATCTTTATATGATTTCAGACTCATAAATATAAACTTTTGAAATAAGTGATGATTTTACAAAAACTACTTTATATTTTACAAAATAATTACTATGCACTCAACACGTATTGAAATAGTCGGTCTTATAAAGATGAAAAAATATTAATGTTTTAAATTTTTATAATTATATAGGTTTCATAATAAATACACCGTATATATTGACATATGATGCTTGCAAATATATAGGAAAACTGGTGTATAATTAACAGAAGAATGTATTTGTTTTAAGAGGTCATGAATGGAATGTATTCATTTTACGTTGAAACTAATTTGTCTTAAAATAGAAGAATATTGTTGGATATGTAGTACTGTACGTATGCCTTTGAATACATGGAGTGCCTATCTACCGTACGTCATACCCCTATATATTTTGTGTGAGGAGATCTTGTTCAGCTAAGGAAGGAGGCAAAAATTTGTAACCCTAGCTTACTGCTTATTTCCCCCTAGTCATTGAATTAAGGAACTAGTCTTATAGCCTATGGATGAAAGCACTATTAGTGGCCGAATGAATAATACTACATGCAGTCGTAAAGTACGCAAGTGCTGTGTAATCATTTTGAAAATTCATTTTATTTTTTTCATGCGGGTCTTGTATTTACTCACTTTTTTTAAAAGCGATTACGCGATGTTTTTACTTTTAACGACTACAAATATCATTTTTCTAACGGAATTGAGACAACAGATCCATCAATATATATATATATATATATTACTATAAAAAAATTTGCCACTGCGTAGTATATATTATTCAGAGTTAGATCAGCGCGTATTATAGCTCGTGAGTTGTGACTATCAATATTATATTGCCGTGCTCTACTTGAAAGAGATTAGGCTAGCTAGTACATATATATATTGTCTCTTCAATTAATAAAAGAGTTGGCAGCAGGCTGGCATGTGCATTAAGACTAAGGCCCGTTTCTAATATTGCTTGCTTGAGCTTCTTGTATATCTTTATATTTTTACTTTGAATAAATACATCCTTATATTGGGCACCATGAATGATTAAGGGTGGTGGCCACTTAATTGTTCTAATTAGGTTAGTCCCATGTAACTTGACATGTGCAATGTTCTAAGTTCAGAATTTCAAATATTCTAAGCTATTAATATTAGCCACCTAATGATGATTCATTAAATTTCATAATAGAATTGCATGGGGTCTAGGTTATGGCTCAAACCTGACTTAATAGAACGCAAGCCCTCGATTATAGTTAGGTGTTATTTTGGTCACGTCTGGATAGGATGGCCACTTTAGGTTATCTTCCTACCATTTTAGTAGAAAGAAAATATTCCCGAGGTTCTCGTGCTATATAAGAACCAACCCTCCCCCCTCCCCCAAGCCAAATAAACTGATCAACTACTTTGCTATAACAAGGTTCATCACCTAGATTAAGCAAGGGCAACAATGGATGCAGTTGACTTTTTGAGCACAAACTCAGTTCTCAGCGTTTTGGAGCTCTCCAAAAAGCCACTTACAACAATCCCTCAAAACTATATTTGTCCAGATCAAGAGCCAGTACTACTTGGTCTCTCTCATGACTGCGATGCTACCTTGCCAACGGTTCCAACAATTGACATGGAGAAGTTGGTCATCGGGGAGACCACAGACATAGAACTAGACAAGTTGCATTCAATTTGCAAAGCTTGGGGCCTTTTTCAGGTTTTTTCTCAAATTTTCTTCAACAATTAACACGATTTTCCTTCACGAATCTCAATGTCTATTTAGTTTTATGTACATAACTAGAAAGGTAGTTTATGTTGCGGCCTTTATTTCCCTTCGATGAGTACTCATGATCGACCGATCCCTCTTGCATGAATTGGACCAAAGACTAGTAAAAATTCTCATTTATGAAAGATTATTGCGAATAAAACTCTCAGGATTTGAAGAGGAAAAAGAGAACAAATTAAAGCTCTGGCCTCCAAGCACAGTGTTAATATTTTTCCTTTTTCTTGTTTTATAACACTTCTTGACAAAAAAATAAAAAAACGAAAAACAATTGAAACAATATTATAATCCTCAAGAATTCGTTGTTGTTTGATTGTTTTTCAGTTGGTGAATCATGGAGTAAGTCTTTCACTAGTAAACAAGCTGAACAATGAGGTTGAGGAATTCTTCAAGCTTCCCTTGGAAGAGAAAATGAAATACAAGGTAAGGCCAGGTGATGTTGAAGGCTATGGAACAGTCCCCCGACCTAAAGCTCAAACCCTCGATTGGGGTGATAGGTTCTACATGACAATCAACCCTATTGACAAAAGAAAGCCATATTTATTCCCAGAGCTACCTTCATCCTTGAGGTTCTCTCTCTCTCTCTCTCTCTCTCTCATGTAAACATTTTGTCATATTTTTTTGCTTTCTACAGGAACACCTTAGAGTCATACTTCTCAGAGTTGCATAAACTAGCCATGACACTTATGGAGTTGATGGGAAAAGCTCTGAAGATAGACAAGAGAGAGATGGAGGAGTTATTTGAAGATGGGATGAGATCTGTGAGGATGACATACTATCCACCATGCCCACAACCAGAGCTTGTTGTTGGCTTTCCTCCTCACTCTGACGCTACTGGTATCACCATTCTTCATCAAGTGAATGGAGTTGAAGGTCTCCAGATTAAGAAAGATGGGGTTTGGATTCCTGTGAGCTTCCTTCCTCGTGCCTTTGTTGTCAACGTAGGAGACATCATGGAGGTTTGTCATATCATGGAGCTTTCTAGATCATCTGCCTCTAATTGATTCCCCCGACTCTTTTAGAAATTAAGAATGTCTTTTAAAAGAAAAGCACGTGGTATATAATATATTGAATGCACACATGTAGTACTATATATATATATATATGTGTGTGTGTGTATGTGTGTGGCATGCATGTGTGCGCATATTTATATATATATTTATATGCTATACTGATTTTAATTAGCTAGTAACGGACAAATATACATACATCCATAACCTAATTAATGGATCAAGTCATGATGCTGGCTAGTACCAATGAAAATACAATATATATTTTGCTTAATTACATTATGTCACATATAGAATTAATAGGATAACTAGAAAAGCTATTTTTGAGAAAAATAAAAAAAATAACAAGCTGTATTTGTCAAACCTAAAAATCTAGAAAAACTAAAAAGGAGACAGAAGTTTGACCCACCCAACAATATATAGGTGGCCATTAATGAAGGCCGTAGAGTTGCCACCCACCTGTACGCAAGGGTTGCCAACAAGCACGTAGCCCTAGTGGTAACGATGCGCGATGGTGTAGCGAATTCTTTTCACTCCGGCTGCCTTTGTTGGTGCAAGAGGTGGCAGTCCCAACAGTGCTATAGCTAGCGAGGCAAAGGGCCGGCCGGAAGGGTACTCCGATCCCTTTGATCCTTAAATTTTTAGTTTTTATATATGGTAGGTGCTTAGTCTACGTAAAAAATTTATATATTAACGTTATTTGTTATATATATGACAACTTTATAATAAAAATATTTTATAAATTTTCAGATAAAAGATACTATCCAATCACGTTAGTTTAAGAAAGTACTATGTTATATATTTTTTAAGTTTTACTATTATTATTTTTATTATCTAACTTGAGGGTATTAAAAATATCCTTTGGATCAATTAGCAACGTCTTAATTTTTTATTAAGAGAATCAAGGATCGAATTCCCCTTTCTATAAAAATAAATTTAAAAAAAGTTAGGATATGTGTAGCGTTAGTACTATTGGTGTTGACCTAGTGTACAAATATTGTTGGGATTATTATAAACGACAGATGGACAAAGATACCATCTTTTGTACTGTCGTAACTACAACAACTTCAATATTACTAAACAACTTTGGACTGAAACAACTTCTGGTTCGTGGCCAAGCTTGCCCAAGTGGGAACATTGGGTATCTTAAATCATTATTAAACAGACACTTACTTCTTTTGGCTGTCCCTCTCCAGTTACGTACCCCGGCAAGATGACAAACATCATCAAGACAACTTACTTATTGTGAACTCTTTTGATTAATTATATTCCTTAGCTAGCTAGGATATGAAATTGACACTAAAGTACAGACACATCACAACCACATGTACGCTTCACCTAATAATTAAATAAATATTCATGGTAAGAAGAAATCAGACAGCTAAAGCATGTAAAGTTGCGTGCCGTATATATGTTGTCATGTACTACTGCATGTGCCATTTTGCAGATCTTGAGCAATGGGGCCTATACCAGCGCTGAGCACAGGGCAGCAGTAAATTTAGAGAAAGCAAGGATATCGATCGCTGTGTTCTTCAACCCCAAGTCCGAGGCAGAGATTGAGCCTTTGAAAAGTCAGTTGAACACTACACAAAGCCCACCTCTATTTAGAAGGATTTCCGTGGAAGATTTTCACAAAGATTTCTTCTCTCGTGATCTCAAAGGAAAGACAAATTTGGAGTATTTAAGGATAAAAACTGGGGAAGGTAATACTGATTAAATGACTATACCATGATTATAATGCGCGTGTCATGTAGCTATATATATGTATGTACATATAGTTGCACCCATGAATTACCAAATTTTCAATGCCCAAAATTGATAGTTTACACGTACACCCTAAAGTACTATTGAATTGTAGCAATTTGCATCCCAATTAATTAAGAATCCCTGAAAAACGTTAATTAGGCTCGAGCGTGACATTATCTCAATGGTCATATTTTAACTGAGGATGCAAATTGCTAAATCTTGATAGTTTAAGGTATGCATAAATTACCAATTTTGATATATAGTTTATAGCATAAATAAATAATAAAAAAGAAATATGGCAATTCATGGGTAGTCATGTGGTGTGTCAAATAATTAGAAGTAGAGGTACTACTACTCTTCTGTCTATGATTATCATGTAGTGGTCAAAGGGCTGGCAGACACCGTAATATTCTGTCGTCTTTGCCACAGTTGTAACATTAGGCACGATCCAGCTTGGTTAAGTATGAATGAACTGTGTTCTTATGTACAAAGCTTTTATAAAGTGGAAAATTAGCAGAGTTATTAATTATTGTGATTCTTCTCATGAGATTTATGCATTTATCATCACAAGTTTAAGAGAGGCCGGCCTGGCTTTTAAGACTTCACAATACACAACATTCATGATATGAAAAATGATTATTTCTGGCGGAAGTGATTATTTACGATTGGAACAAATTCAATTTAATAAAACACAGTTATTTTGATCACATATAGTTGGTCACATACATCTGTTTTTCTTGTAGTAATTATTTTACCACTTTTAAGAAAAACTAGAGGAATTGAATGCCAAAGTTGTTATTTTGAAGATGAGAAATGCTATAAGGAAGTCTTACACCACACACCTTCACCTAACTAATATACGATTTGTCATTTTTGCTCTTTTATTTAAACACACACAGAGTTATTATGCTCAACAACTCAATAGCACACATCCGCTGAAGAAAAAAATATAAATAGATAAAATAAAATAAAAATTAAATGTAGGTGTGTAGTGTATGGCTATTGAATAGAATTTTTTTTAAGCATTAAGATAAAAATGAGAAAAAAATAATTACATGTTGATTAGGTGGAGGTGTGTGGTGTAAATAAGTTTTCATGTAGAATTTTTCTTTGAAGATAGTTGAGATGGAACAAACAAATGTAATCTTGAGAAAAAGGAATATGGATAGTGTGAAATTACCATTTATCCCAAAAGTTTAATCTAATGGAAAATTGTAGATTTAGTTATTATATTCTTAAAACATCTTCACACGTGTGAGTCAGACTCTCATTCAATGAGTGAATATAACACGTGGAATATTTTATTAAAATTGATAGTGTAGATTTAAAATTCAAATTCAAGACGTTTGCTATAATATCATGTGAAATGTAGATTTATCTAAAAAAATTTAATCAAATTAGGATAATGATTCAATCAAATCCTTGATTTGATATTATGTTCAACAGATAGTGAACACATGCATGCATTCACTTTTGCAATTTTTTTTTTTTTTTGTGTCTCCCCAAGTTGGTCAAACAATTATTCGAGCACAAGGTAACAAATTTTGTCGCCATAATGAAAAAGGTTTTTTCATTCTCTTAGGAAAGTTCTTAGATTCCAAAGAGTATCGTATCACGATGCATGTAATTAAACACTAAAATTAAGAATCATGATAACATGTCTTGTTTTCACCACAAATTTAATGGTAACGTCCATGCATATATATATATATATAGTTCCCCCCCAACAATTATTAATCGATAATACGATCCAATTCCAATATTAATATATTATAATATTATGGGTTAAAAATTGTAGATGTTGAATAAAAAAATATTTATATTACATATATATCCCTAGGGAAATCTGAGTGGCCTTCTCCCAAAGATCGATCACCCTGAAATTGTCCGTCCACATGTTTTGTCAAAACTCAAAAGTTAAAGCGAGCTGCCTGCAGATTGAAGTGCCCTAATAATGGGTTAGTTAAAGTGCCATATATTACAATGAAAATCTTAAGCTGCTTTCGTACGTAATAAGAGCTGTGACATTTTATTACAACATATATATTATATATATAAATAAAAGTACTGGCATACACATGACAAATTTTAATGAACATGACATCATTTGATAATAAGATGAAAGTATACTATAATATCCCATATACTTTAAAACTACTTAATAATTAATTTAACATAATAACCTTATGTAGATTACTATGTAGACACTACAACAAATTCAACCTTTTACCGCCATTATTTTTCTAGCGACTCATAACTTGCCAATAATACATACCTTTATTCATAAAAATTACGTCGCCATAAATCATCTGATAAATTTATCAATAAAAAGCATTATTTTTGGCAACAATATTTCACGGCAAATATTCTTGATATTAGAAGTCGGTTTCGGCATGGATGAAATGTGTTATAACGACATATAGTCGCCGCAGCTCATTTTCCCATTATTAAAGTGACTAAATCTTTTTGTGATGGCTAAAAGTCGCCATTATAACTGGCGAAATATAAAATGCCCAGACATGAAATTCCCGGATTTTTCCCCTCTTCTCATCTGTCTCTCTATCATTACGCATACACTAGTTTTGGGCGAAACTGCAGCGTTGTTGGAGGAAATCATACCTTATCATAGATAGAGAATCCCGTGCTATTGGATTCTTGTTTTGAATCAGCAATGACTGAATCGTCTTCGACAGTGAAGATTGTTGATGGTTTTGGGCTCATTTTTCTGGTCGATTCGCGGTAGTATCGGGAGCTTCTATCTCCCGATCTGTCACTACTTAGTCCTCCCCACCCCTTAATTGATCTTACAATAATCAGTAAATTTCAGCCATAAGTTTTGTGGATTTGCAATAGGAGTGGCTTGGAAGATACGGTCAGGTAAAAAGCCTTTCATTATTTTCCATTGCCGCTCCTGTTTTGCTATATTTCTTTCTTCGTCTTAGTTTTGTTAAGATGTATGATGAGGGGATAAGATGTTTTTCTTGGTAGATTTATATCACATGAACTTGTATTGTGCTTGGCATCTTCATAGTTTTGAAAGCACAAGTTGTATTTTTTGTCGATGGTTTTAAATTTTCCGTCAAGCATGGTACGTGGTTTGGTGTATTGTCGAAACCAATAGCCCATCTTGAAAGTTTATTAACTTGTGTGAATACTAGAACTGGGTCCACTTATGGTTGATTCATCACTCTTCTCGCATACAAGTGGGATTTGTAGCAAGGAAATCCTGTTGGTTTTCAAAGTTTTTGCTTTTTCTTCCGTGCATGATTTAGGTTGGTTTGTCGGTTTACTCACTCCAAAACATTGGATGGCATGCCATGCAATACCTTGAAATAGTTGCTGAAAAACTATACAGACAGCAGTGGCATCTGGTTAGAAAGATTTTTTATGTTTGTTGTATATTCAAACAGCTTTGGAGGATATATTCAACTAGCTAGCCTTGAAGATAATCTTCTTAGTTATAATTGAACTAAAACCCTATGTGTCTCTTCTATTATTAGAGTCTAATCTATGAATTATATGACTTTGACCCACTAATGGTTGAACACTGCAGTGCATAACAATATTCCTTTATCATTGCACTTTGAAACATTTAGGGCAGGAACAAAGCACATAATGACATTTTATCATGATGCATAACTAGGAGTTACAATAATCTTATTAGAGGGTTAAGAAAATAAATGATTGCATATATTGTCATGAGTCTACATAACGAACTGACAAGCTACATGTTTTGTGCTGGGCTAATCGGGTCTCACTTCATTAGATGTCTTCACTACAACACATTTGGTCTTTTTTAACAGAGGAAAACGTCACAAAAAATGACTAAAATGTTACTAAAGACATTTGGTGACGGTTCGAAACCGTCATGACTACCGTCACCTAATGTGCGTCACAGAAAATAATTGGTGACAGTTTACTATTCAACCGTCACAAAAAATATTTTTAGTGACGGTTGGAGGTCTTCCGTTTGATGTCACGTTTGAACGTGAGATTTTTTGTGACGGTTGAAATTTGTCACAAAATGTAACGTTCGAACGTCCAACAGAACGTTCGAATGTTAACCCGACTGATTGACATTCGAATGAGAAAAGTTGACGTTCGTTGGTTATAGTTCGAACGTATCATATTTACGTTGGAACGTCAAACAAAACGTTCAAACGTAAATTGTTTAAACATTCGAACATTGCATTCGTTTTGAGAGTGAATATGTTCGAACGTTGGATCGTACATTCGAATGTTATTTCATAATTTTGTGTAATTACATTCGAACGTTAGTTCCAATGTGAACCAACATTCGAACGTTTGTTATATACATTCGAACGTATAGATCAAAAATACTATTTTCATAAAATTAAAAAATATACAAATTGTATCATCAGATTACACCATCAAATTAACAACTAACAATGTTTTATATAATTGCAAAATTAGATATTAAAATTTTTACACAATGAGAAAATTGAATTGATTTCATTTTTTCTTCTTTCCTCGGCCACCGCGATTCTACTATAGTGACATAACATGCCCTATCTGGACTCTCATCTCCTTCTACACTTGTTCTTAGACTTCACTATACATTCTTTCCTCCTGGTATCTCTGTTGCTCCTGCAAACGCATCTCTAAATCAGACTGTTGCTCTAAGAGAGACTCCAACTCTTGTTGTTTTGACCTCATATACTCATTTGATAAAAACAAATGCTGCAAAATAAGTAAGAAATACAGATAAAAATTAAATTAATGACATGTTGCATACTTTAATAAATTATTCACAACATATTCAATAAAAGTTCACAAATTTATTCAAAATGATATCATATATTTCCACAATATATAAACATATTCACAATTAAATTCACAATATTTCACATATTCCCAACAATTTTAATAAATACTATAATACACAAATTCACAATATATAAACATATTCCCCATAGACTAAACTAATTCACAAATCACATATACATATGCACAATAATAACTAATTCACAAATACAAAAGCATAGTCACAAAAAGATAACCACAACATATGCTTCAAATTCACATATACAATTGTAAAACATATTCATTTTAATCTATAAATATACACCAATATTTATATTTTCATTTTAAGAATAAGCATACACACAACACAATTTTTCATTTTAATTCATCATATTACATAATCCATATCACAAAGATTTGCTTCTAATTCATCAACATAAACAATTCAATTCCTTCTAATTCATCAATAATATCCAATTCACAACATATTCACAATATATACAATCCAAATTCACTACTCAACTCATAATATTATACCCATATATAATCCTTCAAAATTCACAATCAACTCACATTATACACACCAAAATATTCATCATTATCCACAACAAAATCACAACAAAATATATAAACATATTAATAAAGTTTAGAAATATACCTATTACTCACAATATCCTCTGACAAATCACAAGTTTTGAACAAGTCACAATAACCAATGCTCACGGCTACAGTGCATTTGCACTGTTACGTTGCTTTCCGCCCATCGTTTGCCGCGCGCCGAACCTTCTAAAAATCCTATATAGCTCTGTAAGTATTTTCCAAAGCTCTACTTTTAGATTTAAATATATTTTGCTCTTCAATAATTTATTTGGTTGGTTTGCTGATTCCGGACTGAGTCCGAGGAGTTCGGGGGTCGGATGGATGGAGGACGGAGTTGCTTGAATTGTTGTTCTATGGTTGGTTGTATTTGTCGAGCATTGAAATTTCATTTACATGGTGCATGCACGTGTATTTTATTTTAATTGAGAAAATCCTGTTTTATTGGCGTAAATGGATTTTTGGGAGTGTGCGTATCACGAGCCCAAGCCGGGATGGGTTATTATCTCGGTGGAGCTCCTCTGGTCACTCGGGAGTGGATAATACTGAGTGACATCCCCTGGGTTGTCGCTGGGCGACGACCGGATCGCACGATACGGTAACGCTGTCGTGTCGACTCCGTGGTCCCTAGAGTGGCGGGGACTAGAGGATGGCCTGGCCAGGTACGCGCGAGGCGGGGCGCGAGTCTGGGCATCACTCGTGTAGGTGTCACACGCGTAGACGTTACCTGCGGTGTGGCACAGAGCCAGAGTGTGCGGATGATCCCTAGGGGAGATCATGGTGCATGCATAATCGATTGGTTTTTATGGTTTTCGGATACGGGCCATTTTCTGGGAAAATGGCGAGGATGTGTTGAGGACTTGTGATCCATTTTCTGGGAAAATGGTGGTTTGGGCCATTATCTGGGATAATGGCGAGGCTTGGTTTTAAACGGTATGTGTGGGCCGTTATCGGGGATAACGGCGAGGTTTGTTTAATAGGGCATGTTTTTGAGCCAAATGGGTTTTTGGCGTGCGTGGAAAAAATATGGTTTGTGAGTTTTGTGCATTGGCATTTATTCATGCATATTGTTTGAGTTTAATATGCTTTTATCTAGTGGTGTTTGGATTTTACTTACCTGCGGCACCATTTTTGGTACCGTAGATTTTGGTGCAGAGTTCGAGGAGGAGGAGGAGGCTGAGCCCGAGGATGCGGCTCCGCCGGAGATCTGAGTTGGAGTTCATGCTTTGTATTTGGTTTTGAAACAATATTTATGTCTTGTAATATTTATTATGTACCTTTGAACCGCTTTGTATTTTATTTAAGAAAAAATTCTGGTACTTAATTTTATGACTTTGCTATCCGCTGCGTATTTCCTTGTGCACACGTGCTGCTTGCACACACTTAGCACTCGTCGATAGGATGGTGACCCGGGTTGTCACCATCCGGACGTCTCGAATTCCCCGTGTGGGTACGTGGGGATTTGGGGGCGTCACTATTTCCTAGATGAATACAAAGAAAGCTTGCTTTAACATGGAAAGAAAACTTGCTTCCTTAAGTTTCAAATTAAAGCTGTAAAATAAACTGATGCTGAATGAAAACTAAAACAGAAGCATGAAACTGAAAAATGAATTAAAATGAACAACAACTGCCGAATGAAATGAGAATGAAACTGAAAAATGAAAGCTAAGTTTTAAAGTTCTGTCTTCCCTCTCCTTTTTCAGTCCGTAAGTTCCCTTCCTTTTATAGAGTCTTCATGTGTTTCATCAGGTTCCTTTCGGTGGAATTTCTACATTTTTTCGTGAGCTACTTTCGGTGGACTGAATGAGAGACTTGCTGCTGTCCAAATGAAGATGCCGTGATTGTTGCTTTGCATTGAAGTGAAGGTGCCGTGTTTAATTTTTCTGCTTTGTCTGCATGTGAGTTGCTCTTTCTGCATTAGGTGCCGTGTAAGACTTTGTTTTCCTGCATTATTTTTTTTTTGCTGCTGTTTTGCCCGAGTTTGAGTGGTTCTTGCATGTGCATGAGCTGTGTTTCAACCTTTCTGCAGGTGCTATTGTCAATTAGTTCCAGCTTGATTTCAGCTTCTGCCGTGTGAGAATTTTCTTTTTGTTACGTCCCCATCACGCCTGCGTCCTGTGCAGCCCCATGTCCAGCGTATAACGTCTAAAAATGCAGCCTATTGTCCCTTCCTTTTTCACCCGAAGCCAGAATAACATGAAAATTCTCTGGTCTCTCTCAAAACACTTTCCGCTACCCTCAATCCGAAACCCAACTTACTGCGTCATTTTCATGCCTTCTTCTTTCTATCTTTTTCTTTTTTTTCATTTACGTTTCTCTGCCCAAAACAAGCACCTCCACGTACGTCCAAAAGGAACTTTCATTCTCAGCCTTCCGTCTCCCAGCCGTTTCTCCTCTGTTTCTCTAGTTTAAACTCTCACTCTTTTCCAGTGTGCGTCACCCACTAGAAATCCCCAAAAGAATTTGTCCAGCTCCTCTCCATGTCATCCTCTGGGTCTTCTGCTTCCGGAGGTTCCCAGATTTAGGCATCCAGTTCATCATCAATAGACTGAAATTTCTCAGTTACTTCAGCAGAGGATTGGTCAAGATTTCCATAAACACCATCTTTTGCTTCCTGACTGTTAGTTGTCTGTATTTCTACATCTCTTGCAATATGCCCATCATCTCCATTACTGCTTTCCTTTGAGTTGCTTTCCATCCTTCTACTACTCTCTTGACCATCATCCGTTGTAATTTCTTGTCCGTTAATCCTGTCAAATGAATTTACATCAACCGAATACTCACTGCAATTAGATACAAAACTATCACTACTGCACAATGAAGTGGTTGGACTGATCATCGGTTTTTCATGCTGACTTGCACCATCCCACTTTATAGATTCTCCCTCTTGCTTCTTGCGACAAAATTTACAAGAATTGCCAGTATGTAGTTTTAAAGAATTCCCATTCTCCTGTCTCTTCTTTTCCTCCAACTTCGAGAATTCCGCACCACAATTATGACACATACTACACATCGTATCCCAAAATAGAAAAATGCAGCATATGGGCTTCCCTAGACAAGATCCAACATTATAACTATCAAAGCAATCCAAAAGAACAAAGATATGGCTCTGACCTCCACCTCAATCAATCCCAAATATAAATGGATAAAACAAAATAGATTACAAATCTCTATAACACACAAAGTTCCGATATTTCTGCTTTAGAAAGAAAAAGCAAGGAATTGTAGTAGGTTTTCTGGTGTGAGAGTCCAAGAGAATATACTATTACGGATAAAGAATTTAGAAAAAGAGAGTACAGAAGTGGGAAGAAATGTGAGGAAGAATTGTCCAATTAAATCATAGTTATAAAATTAAGCATAAACATGATATTAATCAATTAAAAATCAGAACTCGAATTTATGCTTATTAACTAATTTTTTCCATCTAAAACCAATAAATAATGTCACGAAGCAATTGAAATACATTGGTTTTAAATAGCTAAAATATGCAATATCTCAGCTCAATCACGGCACCAACCCAGATTTTCCCCTGTTTCCAAAAATTTCCTCCGCCCAGAACTGCCACTTTCCGGCGGCGTGGCCTCCACCACGCACCCAGAAAACTTCCCCACCCTCCGGTGTACCACCCCTCCGAAGATCTCCCCCAACCGGCCGGCCGTTTGGCCGGAAAAGCGCATCTAAGCCGCACGGTTTGTCACCGTTTCCGGCGCCGTCGCACCACCTCCGGCCACCATCTTTTCACCACTTCTTCCCCTACCTCTTGCCGACCTAACCCACCCATTTCCGGCCTAGATCGGCCACCAGAGCAGCTCCCACGAGCTCAACTCCGATTTGCTCGTTTTTCGCTTCACCGGCGTTTTCGCCGCCACCCACGGCCAAAACTCACTTCCACTAGCTTCATAAACATCCCTAGACCATTCCCTATCAATTTGGTGTCTTGGTTTGTCCCCGGTCAAAAGTGGGTATTTTGCGACCCACAGTTACAGTGCATTTGCACTGTTACGTTGCTTTCCGCCCATCGTTTGCCGCGCGCCGAACCTTCTAAAAGTCCTATATAGCTCTGTAAGTATTTTCCAAGCTCTACTTTTAGATTTAAATATATTTTGCTCTTGCAATAATTTATTTGGTTGGTTTACTGATTCCGGACTGAGTCCGAGGAGTTCGGGGGTCGGATGGATGGAGGACGGAGTTGCTTGAATTGTTGTTCTATGGTTGGTTGTATTTTTCGAGCATTGAAATTTGCATTTACATGGTGCATGCACGTGTATTTTATTTTAATTGAGAAAATCCTGTTTTATTGGCGTAAATGGATTTTTGGGAGTGTGCGTATCACGAGCCCAAGCCGGGATGGGTTATTATCTCGGTGGAGCTCCTCTGGTCACTCGGGAGTGGATAATACTGAGTGACATCCCCTGGGTTGTCGCTGGGCGACGACCGGATCGCACGATACGGTAACGCTGTCGTGTCGACTCCGTGGTCCCTAGAGTGGCGGGGACTAGAGGATGGCCTGGCCAGGTACGCGCGAGGCGGAGGTGCGAGTCTGGGCATCACTCGTGTAGGTGTCACACGCGTAGACGTTACCTGCGGTGTGGCACAGAGCCAGAGTGTGCGGATGATCCCTAGGGGAGATCATGGTGCATGCATAATCAGATTGGTTTTTATGGTTTTCGGATACGGGCCATTTTCTGGGAAAATGGCGAGGATGTGTTGAGGACTTGTGATCCATTTTCTGGGAAAATGGTGGTTTGGGCCATTATCTGGGATAATGGCGAGGCCTGGTTTTAAACGGTATGTGTGGGCCGTTATCGGGGATAACGGCGAGGTTTGTTTAATGGGCATGTTTTTGAGCCAAATGGATTTTTGGCGTACGTGGAAAAATGTGATTTGTGAGTTTTGTGCATTGGCATTTATTCATGCATATTGTTTGAGTTTAATATGCTTTTATCTAGTGGTGTTTGGATTTTACTTACCTGCGGCACCATTTTTGGTACCGTAGATTTTGGTGCGGAGTTCGAGGAGGAGGAGGAGGCTGAGCCCGAGGATGTGGCTCCGCCGGAGATCTGAGTTGGAGTTCATGCTTTGTATTTGGTTTTGAAACAATATTTATGTCTTGTAATATTTTATTACGTACCTTTGAACTGCTTTGTATTTTATTTAAGAAAAAATTCTGGTACTTAATTTTATTACCTTGCTATCCGCTGCGTATTTCCTTGTGCACACATGCTGCTTGCACACACTTAGCACTCGTCGATAGGATGGTGACTCGGGTTGTTACCATCCGGACGTCTCGAATTCCCCGTGTGGGTACGTGGGGATTTGGGGGCGTCACAAAAACTATACAGACAGCAGTGGCATCTGGTTAGAAAGATTTTTTATGTTTGCTGTATATTCAAACATCTTTGGAGGATATATTCAACTAGCTAGCCTTGAAGATAATCTTCTTAGTTATAATTGAACTAAAACCCTATGTGTCTCTTCTATTATTAGAGTCTAATCTATAAATTATATGACTTTGACCCACTAATGGTTGAACACTGCAGTGCATAAAAATATTCCTTTATCATTGCACTTTGAAACATTTAGGGCAGGAACAGAGCACATAATGGCATTTTATCATGATGCATAACTAGGAGTTACAATAATCTTATTAGAGGGTTAAGAAAATAAATGATTGCATATATTGTCATGAGTCTACATAACGAACTGACAAGCTACATGTTTTGTGCTGGGCTAATCGGGTCTCACTTCATTAGATGTCTTCACTACAACACAATTGGTCTTTTGTAACAGAGGAAAACATCACAAAAAATGACTAAAATGTTACTAAAGACATTTGGTGACGGTTTGAAACTGTCATGACTACCGTCACCTAATGTGCATCCCAGAAAATAATTAGTGACAGTTTACTATTCAACCGTCACAAAAAATATTTTTAGTGACGGTTGGAGGTCTTCCGTTTGATGTCACGTTTGAACGTGGGATTTTTTGTGACGGTTGAAATTTGTCACAAAATGTAACGTTCGGACGTCCAACAAAACGTTCGAATGTTAACCCGACTGATTGACATTCGAATGAGAAAAGTTGACGTTCGTTGGTTATAGTTCGAACGTATCATATTTACGTTGGAACGTCAAACAAAACGTTCAAACGTAAATTGTTTAAACATTCGAACATTGCATTCGTTTTGAGAGTGAATATGTTCGAACGTTGGATCGTACATTCGAACGTTATTTCATAATTTTGTGTAATTACATTCGAACGTTAGTTCCAATGTGAACCAACATTCGAACGTTTGTTATATACATTCGAACGTATAGATCAAAAATACTATTTTCATAAAATTAAAAAATATACAAATTGTATCATCAGATTACACCATCAAATTAACAACTAACAATGTTTTATATAATTGCAAAATTAGATATTAAAATTTTTACACAATGAGAAAATTGAATTGATTTCATTTTTTCTTCTTTCCTCGCCCACTGCGATTCTACTATAGTGACATAACATGCCCTATCTGGACTCTCATCTCCTTCTACACTTGTTCTTAGACTTCACTATACATTCTTTCCTCCTGGTATCTCTGTTGCTCCTGCAAACGCATCTCTAAATCAGACTGTTGCTCTAAGAGAGACTCCAACTCTTGTTGTTTTGACCTCATATACTCATTTGATAAAAACAAATGCTGCAAAATAAGTAAGAAATACAGATAAAAATTAAATTAATGACATGTTGCATACTTTAATAAATTATTCACAACATATTCAATAAAAGTTCACAAATTTATTCAAAATGATATCATATATTTCCACAATATATAAACATATTCACAATTAAATTCACAATATTTCACATATTCCCAACAATTTTAATAAATACTGTAATACACAAATTCACAATATATAAACATATTCCCCATAGACTAAACTAATTCACAAATCACATATACATATGCACAATAATAACTAATTCACAAATACAAAAGCATAGTCACAAAAAGATAACCACAACATATGCTTCAAATTCACATATACAATTGTAAAACATATTCATTTTAATCTATAAATATACACCAATATTTATATTTTCATTTTAAGAATAAGCATACACACAACACAATTTTTCATTTTAATTCATCATATTACATAATCCATATCACAAAGATTTGCTTCTAATTCATCAACATAAACAATTCAATTCCTTCTAATTCATCAATAATATCCAATTCACAACATATTCACAATATATACAATCCAAATTCACTACTCAACTCATAATATTATACCCATATATAATCCTTCAAAATTCACAATCAACTCACATTATACACACCAAAATATTCATCATTATCCACAACAAAATCACAACAAAATATATAAACATATTAATAAAGTTTAGAAATATACCTATTACTCACAATATCCTCTGACAAATCACAAGTTTTGAACAAGTCACAATAACCAATGCTTCAAAAAAATCACAACACAAGCTAGTTAAAGACATATATATAAAAAACACAAAATAAATATCATAAAATTGCAAAATATTTAAAGGAAAAAAGAGTTTTTCCTTACCAAAATCAATGGAGAGAGTAAAAATATTAACCCTCTCACTCTCTACAATCTCTCTAACCCTCTCTCACTCTAACACACACACTCTTTCTCTAACCCACAAACCTCTCTCACCCTCACTCTCTTTCATGCACGGGAGAAGCAAAAAAAAATGATTATGTTTCCTCCCGTGTGTTTATTCATTAAAAACACTCTGATTTGATATGACGTTTGAATGGAGTCATGAAAGAAGTGGCCTCTTTTCTGTGAAAAGCTGTTATAAGTTTATAATGGCTAATTCTGGTTTTAATTCAGCGGAATGCTCTTCTATGGGTCAGTATACGAGATTATGGAAAACTTTGTGGAAACTTCCAATTCCCAATAAAATTAAAGTGTTTGCATGGAGGGCTTGTAAAGATGGTCTTCCTTCTAAGATTAAATTGATGCAAAAGAAAGTGATTTCAGAGGCCACATGTAGCTTCTGTTTAACTTCTGCTGAAGATACTTTGCATGCGTTATTTGAATGTGATCAGATTCAGTCTTCATGGGGACAGTATTTTCCCTCTCTGGTTCCTTTATCTCCAACCAGTTTTGCAGATCTGGTCATGAAGTTTATTGCTACTACAAATCCTGCTCAGCTGGCTGTTTTTTTCTGTCTTGCATGGGGTTTTTGGTATCGTAGAAACAAAAGGGAATTTGATACTGTTTGCTTAAGTCCCTATCATGTTATATCTCATGCTTTGGGCTTGTTGCATGAGTATAAATCTGTTTCTATTCAACCTCAGTCCCAGATCAAACATCATTTTTGTTGGAAGCCTCCTCCTTCTGGTTTTCTAAAATTAAACACAGATGGTGCTCTGTTTTCAGATCTTCACAAGGCCAGTGTTGGAGTTATATTAAGGGATTCGGCTGGGAAACCTCTTATGGCTGCATCTAAGCTTGAATTAGAGGTGTCTGAACCTGAAGCTATTGAATTGCTGGCTATTTTAAGAGGAATGCAGCTGTGTTTGCCTATGGGAATTCCACATCTACAGGTTGAGAGTGATTGCCTGCTGGTGGTCAAGCTTTACAACAAAAAAACATGCTTAACTCTATGCTTGGTAATCTATTTGCAGAAGTGTTGAGAGTATCTTCTTATTTTCAACATATTTCTTTTCTTCATGGTGTATAGAGAAGGTAATATGGCTGCTCATAAACTTGCTAGAAATGCTTGGCGAGTGGAAGAAATTGAGATGTGGTGGGATAGTACTCCAGACTTTCTTTCTCAAACCTTATGGTTTGATCATTGTCTGTAATTATGTCTATTCAATGAAGTTGGTTGTTCTTATCAAAAAAAAAAATGTTCGAATGTTATTTAAAAATGAGTAAAAATTTTAATTTTACTCACATGCATATCTTTGAACATTAAAAACGTTCGAACGTTAAAATTTAACGTTAGAATGTAATTTAAAAATGAGTTGGAAATTTTCTGCATTTTTTAACGTTCGAACGTATCTGCATAACATTCAAATGTGAAAAAAGTAACGTTCGAATGTCTATGCATATATGTTCAAACGTGAAATAAGTGTACTCTATTATTATAAATAATATATAATATACTACATATAATAATATATATAGTATATTAACTATATATAATTTTAACTATATACTATATATACTATATATTAACTATATAATATTATCATATTAACTATATAATATATTATATATTATATGTAATGACTTATATATAATATATAATGGGTATATATATATACTATATATATTATATAATATATACTAGACTATATATAGTATAGTATATAGTACTAGACTATATATATAATATATATTATATACTTAACTAGTATATAATATAGTGTATTATATATTATATATATAGTATATAATATACCACAGTTAGCTTATCCAATTTTAATATTAAATCATTGTGCTTCAAATTTCAATCTCTTTAAATTTGTAATAATTGGTCGCATTATTTTATTTAAAAACTACATAAAATTTAAATTATAGTCATATTTACCAAATACTCTATCCAACGTTCGAACTTCACCCACCAACGTTCGAACGTTGGCGCCAAAAATTATTACGTTCGCACGTAAAAATCTTGAATGTTCGAATGTCCATGTAACGTTCAAACATAAATTTGCCTACATTTGAATGTCAAACGAATTCTCATTTAGATTTAGTGACGGTTTGTATAAAACGTCACGAAAACTGATTTTTTGTGACAGTTTTGGGACTGTCACCAACTCTAAAGCGTCACTAAATCTCAATTTTGTTGTAGTGCTTGGTCAATTTTTTGTACATTGGGTTTGCTTATAGTCCAGACAATGATTATCCTTTCATAATTAATAGAGATTATTTATATATAAAGTTCTATATATATTATATAGGGGTCCTTCCACATATAATTGTAATGGATGGTTTTGCAAACTGAGGGCAGAACCAAAACAATAAATAGCAAAAACTGGTAGAGTTGCTAAAAATGACTGGTTTTGGTTTTGGAAGAAGAAAGAAGGAACTAGATGCAGAGTTTATACATAATCAATTTTCCCTTTTTAGGTCAATGTAGCCTCTATATGGTTTGGATTTGAGACAAATGGAGGATACAGAAGGATAATTGCAGAAATTTGATGATATCTTCATTTCTTAAGCAACTATAATCCTTTTCTCCTTTGTTTCCTTGCTTCTTTCAAGATCTAGAAGGAGCTGCATATGTAATTCAACATGCATAAATTATAACCATTGTAGGAATTGCTTCCCAGCTTGAAAATGGATTAATTTTTTTCAATTAGCTTTCTTTATTTATTGGCATCATCCAAGAATATCTTCCAAATAATAAAGAATTTTTGTATTCCATGTATTGAGTAGTCCAACTCCAAAGTTCCCATGAACATTCTGCCAAAAAAAACAGATGCAGGTTCCATGCCTTTTTGTTTTNCCATATATAATCCTTCAAAATTCACAATCAACTCACATTATACACATCAAAATATTCATCATTATCCACAACAAAATCACAACAAAATATATAAACATACTAATAAAGTTTAGAAATATACTTATCACTCACAATATCCTCTGACAAATCACAAGTTTTGAACAAGTCACAATAACCAATGCTTCAAAAACATCACAACACAAGCTAGTTAAAGACATATATATATAAAACACAAAATAAATATCATAAAATTGTAAAATATTTAAAGGAAAAAAGAGTTTTTCCTTACCAAAATCAATGGAGAGAGCAAAAATATTAACCCTCTCACACTCTACAATCTCTCTAACCCTCTCTCACTCTAACACACACACTCTTTCTCTAACCCACAAACCTCTCTCACCCTCACTCTCTTTCATGCACGGGAGAAGCAAAAAAAATGATTCTGTTTCCTCCCGTGCGTTTATGCATTAAAAACACTCTGATTTGATATGACGTTCGAATGTTAAAAGTAACGTTCGAATGTTAAATTTTAATATGCGAATGTTATTTAAAAATGAGTAAAAAATTTCTCACATTTTTTCACGTTCGAACGTTAAAATTTAACGTTAGAATGTAATTTAAAAATGAGTTGGAAATTTTTTACATTTTCTAACGTTCGAACGTATCTGCATAAACATTCAAATGTGAAAAAAGTAACGTTCGAATGTCTATGCATATATGTTCAAACGTGAAATAAGTGTACTCTATTATTATAAATAATATATAATATACTACATATAATAATATATATAGTATATTAACTATATATAATTTTAACTATATACTATATATACTATATATTAACTATATAATATTATCATATTAACTATATAATATATTATATATTATATGTAATGACTATATATAATATATAATGAGTATATATATATACTATATATATTATATAATATATACTAGACTATATATAGTATGGTATATAGTACTAGACTATATATATAATATATATTATATACTTAACTAGTATATAATATAGTGTATTATATATTATATATATAGTATATAATATACCATAGTTATCTTATCCAATTTTAATATTAAATCATTGTGCTTCAAATTTCAATCTCTTTAAAATTTGTAATAATTGGTCGCATTATTTTATTTAAAAACTACATAAAATTTAAATTATAGTCATATTTACCAAATACTCTATCCAACGTTCGAACTTCACCCACCGACGTTCGAACGTTGGCGCCAAAAATTATTAAGTTCGCACGTAAAAATCTTGAATGTTCGAATGTCCATGTAACGTTCGAACATAAATTTGCCTACATTTGAATGTCAAACGAATTCTCATTTAGATTTAGTGACGGTTTGTATAAAACGTCACGAAAACTGATTTTTTGTGACAGTTTTGGGACTGTCACCAACTCTAAAGCGTCACTAAATCTCAATTTTGTTGTAGTGCTTGGTCAATTTTTTGTACATTGGGTTTGCTTATAGTCCAGACAATGATTATCCTTTCATAATTAATAGAGATTATTTATATATAAAGTTCTATATATATTATATAGGGGTCCTTCCACATATAATTGTAATGGATGGTTTTGCAAACTGAGGGCAGAACCAAAACAATAAATAGCAAAAACTGGTAGAGTTGCTAAAAATGACTGGTTTTGGTTTTGGAAGAAGAAAGAAGGAACTAGATGCAGAGTTTATACATAATCAATTTTCCCTTTTTAGGTCAATGTAGCCTCTATATGGTTTGGATTTGAGACAAATGGAGGATACAGAAGGATAATTGCAGAAATTTGATGATATCTTCATTTCTTAAGCAACTATAATCCTTTTCTCCTTTGTTTCCTTGCTTCTTTCTAAGATCTAGAAGGAGCTGCATATGTAATTCAACATGCATAAATTATAACCATTGTAGGAATTGCTTCCCTGCTTGAAATGGATTAATTTTTTTTGAATCTGGAGTTATACGAAGAGCGAAGAGCAGAAATTTTTGCATTTTTTTCAATTAGCTTTCTTTATTTATTGGCATCATCCAAGAATATCTTCCAAATAATAAAGAATTTTTGTATTCCATGTATTGAGTAGTCCAACTCCAAAGTTCCCATGAACATTCTGCCAAAAAAAATAGATGCGGGTTCCATGCCTTTTTGTTTTTATCTTCTGTTTTTCTTATGGTTTTGAGTACTTAATAATTATTTATTGGCTGGGGATGCATGCATGGCTGGTTATGGGGTCGACCCATCTCTGTTTTAAGAAATATATGTATATATCTATAAATTTAGAGAATATCAAAGCAGGTTGAAAGTATTTTGGCTTTTCAGATACAGATCATTAGGCCACCAACATTCATCTTTCACTCCCGCACAACCTGGTTTGCCTTTTGATATTTGTTGGAAACTGAATTCAAGTCAATTAAAATTTTCAGAGGATGACAAGAATACCTTTTTATTGCCCAAAAAACATGCCTTACATAGCTTCTTGTAATACAATTTCAGAATTACACTTAGGGACATTTTCAATATCCATTAATGGATCTGTAAGTGACATTGCATCTTTGGTAAGGCCTTGTGCAGCTTTAGTTCCTGCTCTCCTTCTGTAGTTGAATAGAAGTAGGTATAAATGCCTTTATACCTACTTCTATTCAAAACTGTTTGGAAACAATTTGTGTTGCAGCAAACATGATATATGTTTTATACCTGCAGCAAGACTGTATTTAAACTGGCGGGTGTATGCAGCAAACATTGATATTTTTAGTCTACATGTAGGGGAATTATTATGGCTGTAGTATATGGCGGTTGTATGCATTAGATGGGATTTGTTTTTTTGATGCTTTATTTGTTTTGCTTCTTCTGTTTTTTCCATCTCAATTTAGTGATTATGTTTTCTTCCTTGGGTGGCATAGGGTTTGTTTTCTCCTATTTGGTCTCCAGTATGTTTTTGGTCTCTCTTTCTTTTGAATGGTTTTATATGAATTTCCTTTGTGAGCTTTGTTTTTGGTTTGCCTATTTACTTGTTATTTCTTATTCTTGTCGCGAACGATATTTGCTTCCCCACAACTTGCCATGTAGAGAATCCTTTCTGTGCAAAAACATATTATTCCCACCTGCGTAACAAACTATATTAAATAAAATAATGGAACACCAAACGTGTTGTCTCTCATAGGTGCATTAATTATACAAGGAAAAATAGACATTTCTATTTGGGGTATTAAATTAATCCGATGTTCCAAGTCAGCTACTGTTCTAACTAAAATAGTTTCCTCAAGCTTCGAATACCTACACCCAAAATGAGATTAGTAATCAGAACTTGATGCATACATGGAGGTCACTCCCAGTCTCTAGCTTAAAAATAACTTTGCCTACCTGCTATTAGTCGTTGCTAGCTTGCTCAATGTATCCACACATCTCATAGGGTTTGTAATTGTGTAGTAGATGATATGATTCAAGCATTGTCATGACAAACTTAAGATGAGAATATAGGGCCATGCATATACTAGTCAATTGTGATGCCTTTCTTAATGTCATTGACCTCCCTTTATTATGTTGGAGCAAGTTTTTAAATTACAAAGTAGAGAATACTCATCTATAGAAGCAATGAGATAATGTCACAGAGAATGCACTTACATGCTTGTGCAAGAAATCATTGCTTCTCAGTTATAAGTCATATGCTTTCTATAAATTTATTTAATACCAATAGATAACATCATACATGCAATTTAATCCCAACTCCCCGTTCTTACTCATGCATCATAGGCTAGCCCGTGTCGTGTAGTAAACTACATTCCAACTCGTCCTCACCCATGCTACTTTTTCCTAACAAACTACATTGCTAAAATCTGTTCTATCCATTTAAATCTATCAGGGTCTTAATGGAGTCCACATCATATTAAATTATATCAAGGACCGCAAAAATTTATCTGGCCCGCAAAATTATATCAAAGAACTAATTGGATAAATCTTGGATGCATATTGATGATAGATTGCGGTCCCATGAATATGCTGAAGGAGTTAATCATTTCTTATCCATGGCTCAATCCAATGCGCCTGCCAGTGACTCCATTAGGTGTCCTTGTCGGATATGTCGTAATAATTATTTCCAACCATTTTCTGTTGTGAGGGATCATCTGTTCTTGCAAAGGATTGATAGAAGTTATACTCAATGGATATTTCATGGAGAAGATGATCCTTTTCATGCCAATTGGTCAGTTGATGAGGATGATGGAGATGATATTCCCACTTGCATTTTTTGATATAATGGTGCACCTCGCAATTCATTTACCGAACGAGGCATTACTTGCTGGACCAATGCAATACAGGTGGATGTATCCTTTTGAGAGGTATCTGGGCAAGTTCAAGCGTTACGTTCGGAACAAAGCCCGCCCTGAGGGTTCAATTGCCGAAGCATATCTTCATGTTGAGTGTTTGACGCTTTGCTCAACGTATCTCAACGACATTGAGACCAGATATCAACGGGTTGAAAGAAACTCAGACATTCCAGAATAGAGTAATGAAGAATTTTTCTTTGTATTCTCACAAAAGGTATGTCCTCTCGGGGCAGCCAACATTCACATGCTAGCCGAAAAATTATTTGCCAGAGCCCACTGGTTTGTGCTTAATAATTGTGGCGAGATCGAGCATTACCTCGAGTAAGTGGTGAATTCTTTGTACTTACATTTAGTTCTCATCTAATAAAATTTACACCGTGTAAAATCTAACTCTGTTTTGCAGTGAGCATTATAACATGATTACAAGGGAAGTCACAACGAACACTGCGCGCAGGCATGAGGCTCAATTCCCTGGGTGGTTCAAGAAACATGTACGTATTTCTTTGCATTAGTACAACCTTTTCAATATGTACCCCATTGGTGTGCATGACATTTACATATCACATAAAAGAAGAGAAAGTTTAATAGAAAATAACTTATATCTAAATAAATAAATCTTCTAGGAATATAATAAAAAAGGGATAGTTGTTCTAGCTATTTTATTAAATAGGATTGGTTCCGTTGTTTGATTGGACAATAGATTCGAGAGAAGCGTGCGATGGATCCAACCAGTGTACGAGATAAAATATATGCACTTGCATGTGGTCCTGACAAGTGGGTTGCATCGCATGCTGGTTGCATAATGAATGGCATTAGGTTTCAAACAAAGGATCGAGAGAGGCACCGGCGAACTCAAAATAGTGGTTTGGTTGTCCATGGTGAACATCAATCAAATCCCGTTGACTTCTATGGGGTGTTGAATGATATTATAGAATTACTATATATGGGTTGGAGTAAGGTGTATTTGTTTCAATGTGATTGGTGGGATGTTAGTGATAAGCGAAGAGGGATACGCGTTGGAGACTATTTAACGAGCCTGAACACTTCTAGAACATGGTATAAAGATGAGCATTTTGCTCTCTTGCCAAGCTCAGCAGGTGTTTTATGTAAAAGATATTAGTGTGGCGGGTAGTTGGTATGTGGTCCATAAGATAACGACTAGAAATGTATACAACATTCCTTTAGTTTCGTTAGCTGAGGATGGGGATGATGGAGTAGAGTCTGCTGAAGATGACGCTTTCCAAGAAGATGGAAACATTGCCAAAAACGTGCCGTGTGCCCAATCCAGTGACCCAGACTTGATGAATCCATTGAATAGGGTAGATGAAGAACCATTGCTAATTGACCCTTCGACCATATTAGAACAACAATCATTTGAACTACCTGCGCACGAGGCATACCTCGAGGATGATGGCATTGATGATGAGTTGGGAATTGACGATGCCGATGCTAATAGCGATGACATCGAAGAAGATAGTATTGCATTTGCCGATGATGCGACATCAGATTCAGATGATGGTATGCCCTAACTAATAATGTTGACATATTTGGTTTTCTCACATCACATGTTGACTTCTTTATTAATGTAGTTACTATTTGGCTTTCTCACATCTCATGTTGACTTCATTACTAATGTGCATACTTTAATAACACGATAAATATGTGTGCATTTAGACGATCGTGAGTGTTGAATGTAATAAAGAAGCTTTTGCATAATGATATCTATGTGTCATGTCATCCGCAACCAACTTGCACTACAACACTTTGGACCTTTTGCCACCATTTTTAGTAATTTATCAACTATATTTCAATGAGTTATATGTTTGATGGGGCCAAACTTTTTTTACCAAAACTATGTAGTAACTATACATATAAGCTACTTGNAGGTGCATTAATTATACAAGGAAAAATAGACATTTCTATTTGGGGTATTAAATTAATCCGATGTTCCAAGTCAGCTACTGTTCTAATTAAAATAGTTTCCTCAAGCTTCGAATACCTACACCCAAAATGAGATTAGTAATCAGAACTTGATGCATACATGGAGGTCACTCCCAGTCTCTAGCTTAAAAATAACTTTGCCTACCTGCTATTAGTCCTTGCTAGCTTGCTCAATGTATCCACACATCTCATAGGGTTTGTAATTGTGTAGTAGATGATATGATTCAAGCATTTTCATGACAAACTTAAGATGAGAATATAGGGCCATGCATATACTAGTCAATTGTGATGCCTTTCTTAATGTCATTGACCTCCCTTTATTATGTTGGAGCAAGTTTTTAAATTACAAAGTAGAGAATACTCATCTATAGAAGCAATGAGATAATGTCACAGAGAATGCACTTACATGCTTGTGCAAGAAATCATTGCTTCTCAGTTATAAGTCATATGCTTTCTATAAATTTATTTAATACCAATAGATAACATCATGCATGCAATTTAATCCCAACTCCCCATTCTTACTCATGCATCATAGGCTAGCCCGTGTCATGTAGTAAACTACATTCCAACTCGTCCTCACCCATGCTACTTTTTCCTAACAAACTACTTTGCTAAAATCTGTTCTATCCATTTAAATCTATCAGGGTCTTAATGGAGTCCACATCATATTAAATTATATTAAGGACCGCAAAAATTTATCTGGCCTGCTTTTGTGTTACCAAGAACTAATTGGATAAATCTTGGATGCATATTGATGATAGACTGCGGTCCCATGAATATGCTAAAGGAGTTAATCATTTCTTATCCATGGCTCAATCCAATGCGCCTGCCAGTGACTCCATTAGGTGTCATTGTCGGATATGTCATAATAATTTTTTCCAACCATTTTCTATTGTGAGGGATCATCTGTTCTTGCAAAGGATTGATAGAAGTTATACTCAATGGATATTTCATGGAGAAGATGATCCTTTTCATGCCAATTGGTCAGTTGATGAGGATGATGGAGATGATATTCCCACTTGCATTTTTTGATATAATGGTGCACCTCGCAATTCATTTACCGAACGAGGCATTACTTGCTGGACCAATGCAATACAGGTGGATGTATCCTTTTGAGAGGTATCTGGGCAAGTTCAAGCGTTACGTTCAGAACAAAGCCCGCCCTGAGGGTTCAATTGCCGAAGCATATCTTCATGTTGAGTGTTTGACGCTTTGCTCAATGTATCTCAACGACATTGAGACCAGATATCAACGGGTTGAAAGAAACTCAGACATTCCATAACAGAGTAATGAAGAATTTTTCTCTGTATTCTCACAAAAGGTATGTCCGCTCGGGGCAGCCAACATTCACATGCTAGCCAAAAAATTATTTGCAAGAGCCCACTGGTTTGTGCTTAATAATTGTGGCGAGATCGAGCATTACCTCGAGTAAGTGGTGAAGTCTTTGTACTTACATTTAGTTCTCATCTAATAAATTTTACACCGTGTAAAATCTGACTCTGTTTTGCAGTGAGCATTATAACATGATTACAAGGGAAGTCACAACGAACACTGCGCGCAGGCATGAGGCTCAATTCCCCGGGTGGTTCAAGAAACATGTACGTATTTCTTTGCATTGATACAACCTTTTCAATATGTACCCCATTGGTGTGCATGACATTTACATATCACATAAAAGAAGAGAAAGTTTAATAGAAAATAACTTATATCTAAATAAATAAATCTTCTAGGATATAATAAAAAAGGGATAGTTGTTCTAGCTATTTTATTAAATAGGATTGGTTTCGTTGTTTGATTGGACAATAGATTCGAGAGAAGCGTGCGATGGATCCAACCAGTGTACGAGATGAAATATATGCACTTGCATGTGGTCCTGACAAGTGGGTTGCATCGCACGCTGGTTGCATAATGAATGGCATTAGGTTTCAAACAAAGGATCGAGAGAGGCACCGGCGAACTCAAAATAGTGGTTTGGTTGTCCATGGTGAACATCAATCAAATCCCGTTGACTTCTATGGGGTGTTGAATGATATTATATAATTACTATATATGGGTTGGAGTAAGGTGTATTTGTTTCAATGTGATTGGTGGGATGTTAGTGATAAGCGAAGAGGGATACGCGTTGGAGACTATTTAACGAGCCTGAACACTTCTAGAACATGGTATAAAGATGAGCCTTTTGCTCTCGCTTGCCAAGCTCAGCAGGTGTTTTATGTAAAAGATATTAGTGTGGCGGGTAGTTGGTATGTGGTCCATAAGATAACGACTAGAAATGTATACAACATTCCTTTAGTTTCGTCAGCTGAGGATGCGGATGATGGAGTAGAGTCTGCTGAAGATGACGCTTTCCAAGAAGATGGAAACATTGCCAGAAACGTGCCGTGTGCCCAATCCAGTGACCCAGACTTGATGAATCCATTGAATAGGGTAGGTGAAGAACCATTGCTGATTGACCCTTCGACCATATTAGAACAACAATCATTTGAACTACCTGCCCACGAGGCATACCTCGAGGATGATGGCGTTGATGATGAGTTGGGAATTGACGATGCCGATGCTAATAGCGATGACATCGAAGAAGACAGTATTGCATTTGCCGATGATGCGACATCAGATTCAGATGGTGGTATGCCCTAACTAATAATGTTGACATATTTGGTTTTCTCACATCACATGTTGACTTCTTTATTAATGTAGTTATTATTTGGCTTTCTCACATCTCATGTTGACTTCATTACTAATGTAAATACTTTAATAACACGATAAATATGTGTGCATTTTGACGATCGTGAGTGTTGAATGTAATAAAGAAGCTTTTGCATAATGATATCTATGTGTCATGTCATCCGCAACCAACTTGCACTACAACACTTTGGACCTTTTGCCACCATTTTTAGTAATTTATCAACTATATTTCAATGAGTTATATGTTTGATGGGGCCACACTTTTTTTACCAAAACTATGTAGTAACTATACATATAAGCTACTTGTGAGTTTCTTTTGCAAAAACCCTGGGGTCTCTGCATGCCAAGATGGATTATGAGTGAGTGGGTGTTTGGTCATCCATCCTTGTTATTAAGTAATTGAGTTCAATTACTTAAAAGTCAATGGAGTAAACACATTGCTTACTGTCAACCAGAACATCCGTTAAAAACTTAAAAGAAACGAGGTTTAAGAATGTTAGCTGCTGTGGTAGGCTCTGCTACGTCAGCAAAGCATTCAAAGCAAGTTTGCTAATAGAAGAAAGATATAGAGTAGAACCAATTGTAGTTTAATAATATAAAGTAGAGCCAATTCATTACGCATTGCTACAAATAATAAAGATAGAGTAAGTGAGAGAAAAATGGTATGAACGTGATCCTTTGTACATCAAGAACTTTTACGATCCCTAAGGGATAACCAGCTTGTCAAATAGGCAAGACTATCTCCACTTGAGAAAAGACACATCTATTTATAAATAGGTCAATTTAAAGAACATCAATGTGCCAATACAACATTAAAATCGTTTATAAACTAAAGAAATGACAAACATGGTGCATAGAAGAAAAGAATGAAACACTAAGGAAAGTCAGCAGATAAAAAGCACTAAGAAAATGCATTTTTACTTGAGAAATCTGATTATTTATTGTTTTCCTTTTTCTCTGATCTTTCATTAGTTTTCCATAAGTACAACTTATTATTATTGTTATTTTTTAATATGTGTTCGTTTCCAAATTCGTAATCAAAACCATCGAGTTGGAGTGACTGCACTCCAACAGTTTGGGCATTTTTTTTTTTTTTTTTTTTGCCATCATTTGGCATTATGTATGGAGGGGCAGTTGAGTTGTACTTCACCCAACCTGGTTTGGTGAGTTTTTATAATTTGATTACCCAATTGACATGCTAAAACAAATATTTTCACGTTATATGCAGGTTCCACATGTGGAGGTGACAATACTAGAGATGGTGTAATTCACTCATGATGACAAACATGGTGTAAGTTCTCATCTATGCTAGAATTACTCATTTGTTGCTATTGCTAAAAGGCACTACAGAATTCTCCTAACACTATATATCTGTTCGACCATATTAGTGAGGTGTAATTGTAATTGCAGTTTGGTCATTGTATGAATAACTAGATATTGTCACTTAGTGTTGGGTTAGCAAAAAGGGTTTATATTGCATTAGATGGGATTTGAGATGTAGTCTACTTTTAATTATACTCATGAACATAGAAGAGTATAATTAACATATATAACTACTTATATTGCTCAAAATAGTTTGGAAACAGTTTGTGTTGTAGCAAACATTATAAACTTCTTATAGTTGCTGCAACACTGTACTAAACAGGTGGGTGTATGCAGCACCCATGTATAAACATAAATCTCTTTTATGAACATTATGAAATAACAAACTTAGTAAAGACCTGATGGTGATGCTTTTTAGCTGCTATTGAATAGTCTTTTCAGCTGGCGCTTAGCTTTGAGATGGTAGGCCCTTCACCAAATAAGTAAGGATCAAGCAATTAAGTAATTCTTAATTGATGATTATTACAAAAAAGACAATTTGACATCTAGTATAGGAATGTATAACAAGGTCTGGGCTTAGTTTTTTACACTGCTTTCCAGTGTTCATCTTTACCTTAATGCTAATGGTGCATTGTAACATGCTATATAAATATCTGGTTTGTCTAGGACAACTCTTCGTTAACACTTCTTAATGTTATACTACAGATCGAGCATATTCAGAGCCAATACAAGAGATGCATGAAATACAAAGTGATTGAACAATTTTACTTTCATATGCAGATGATGTCCTTTGGTGGTAGCCAAATGCTTAACAAAGGTCATGAAAGAGTTGTATTTACCTTGCATGAACCAGGGTTGTGTGATTGTTTTCTCTAGTATTTTTAGCAGTTTTATGAGCATGTCTTAGTAAGGAATGGTAGATCCTAAGTGGCACTGGTGAATATATCTGCAATTCCTCCAAATTACTATGATATTTCTATTGACTATTATAAGTTCAACTTCCATCCAAATTGATGTGATTCTTATTTAATTAAGATGGTTTGACAGGTCAAAAGGACTACAAGAACACATAAAATCGTTAGCCCTAGGTGACTACCTCTCCTTCTAAATGCATGCCTCCTATAAATGCCACAACTGAACTGGCAAGTGATCAGTAATGCTGAAAAACATATTCAAGATCTTAAAAAGTAATATATGAATTAACATTACAGGGTGATGACAATCCAATGAATGAAAACTCTAAAAATGGGCTCATCAAGCATGGCTACTAAATGATTTGCTATTGTTATTATACTTCTAGGGTTCAATATGCGTTTCATTACAACATTCCATTGAGTCTTTTTAGCATCTTAGGATATAATGAGAGGGGATAGTGTTTTTGCTGATTGAGTCAATATTAATGATGGATCTATTGACATTGGACTAGAGCAATCTAGTTGTCAAACTAGTCTAAGTGTCATTTTATCCAATTGTATGAGAAGGTGACATATATTCTAGCATTCAAACAGATGAAATTAAATTTTCATTATTTCAATCAAGTGTGATAACATATCAACAATTTTAAGCATAAAAAGGGTGAAAACAAGATGCTTTAAATTTATGAATTATTGTAAGAGCACCAGCAACCCCTGGCTTATAAGCAATTATAAGCTACAAGTTTAGGAAAAATATATACATATTGATGTTAGCAAAATGGGAGCTACATTGCAATCACTCAAATACAGTGAGACATGCAATTTGGAGACCAATTGTAAGGCAATTGTTTGAGCTGAAAAATTGCATATTTTAGCTATTTAAAACCAATTTATTTCAACTGGTTCGTGACATTATTATTGGTTTTAGATGGAAAAATAGTTAATAAGCATAAATTCGAGTTGTGATATTTTTAATTGATTAATATCATATTTATGCTTAATTTTATAACTATGATTTAATTGGACAATATTTCCTCACAATATATTTTTAATAATTTTTTTTCTTTTTAATTTATTTCGAGTGTTATTTCTTTATTTGCAGTATAAATAAAATTCACGAGATCCAGCTCTGACCAAAAGTGCATGCTTTATGAGTCTTTCAAAGTAGAGTTGCTGAAAAAATAAAATGTTGAGGTGAATGTAAAAGAATTGTCAGCAAAGAAAAAAAAATCATGGAGCACGTCGAATGAAAAAAAAAAGCTGCTATTTTACGGAACGATTTTGTTCTGTCGGCAATTGTTATTTTTTTATCCTTTGGATAAATTCTTACCAAAAGTGGAGCAGACATGAAGAAGGAGTTTACGAAATGATTTTCTTTGACTTCTTGGCTGGATGGAAAGAAATGAATGGAAAGAGACGTGGAGAGTTTTACGTTCGGCTTGAGAGAGTTGACGCTGGCAGAACAAGCAACGGATGAAGCTTTATTTTATTTTTGCTTGCTCTCGGACGATTGGTGGGAGTGTGAATTTGGTGCAGGTAAAACGGACTTGAAGTAATCCTCCTGTGCTGAAAACGTGGTAAGTGATACTCAAGCAGAATAAAATAAATTTGGTGGAATAAATTTAGGCGCCTGGGACTGGACGTATATGAAAAAGGGAGACCAGCACCAACTTGAGAACACACTTGGACTGGACGTATACGGAAAGTTTGATTGAGATTTGATGATGACTTGGTCTGGACGTATACGGAACGTAAACGTGCTTGACTTGAGTAGAGTTGGTGAGTAATTTCGGTGCTGAGGCTCAATCATTAGTAATTATTTTCTTGATCTTAAATGCTAAATCTTCCAATTAAACGGAATCATTATTCTAGTTTAATTGAAGTAATTCGATCGGAAACAATATTTTAAATTATTAAACGAGATCCTCGAAACCTTAGTCTTTTTCCATATCAACACAGCTTATCATTTCAATCGCATTTTTTTTTTAATATTTTATTTTCATTTGTTTGAGAGAATTTTTCACATTAGTCAATCCCTGTGGATTCGATCCTGTAAGGTACTACAACACCTGTATACTTGCAGGTAAAACTGCACTAAATTTTGGTTCATTAATTTGAGTCAAAGTTTAGGCACAACAGCAATCCTAAATCATCCAGCTTCTTGTAAAGAAATAACTTATATTTTAGATAGTACATGCCAAAGAATGTAAAGTGAAGTGATAGACAAATAATAATAAAAGAGGATAAAAATATGATGATTAATAGAATAGATCAAGAATAAAGAGTAGGATACAAACTGATCTTGAAAGGTGAATAAAATGTAAAAAAAAAATTTACATATTGATGTTAGCAAAATGGGAGCTACATTGCAATCACTCAAATACAGTGAGACATGCAATTTGGAGACCAATTGTAATGAAGTTCCATAACATTCTTGATATTGTATTGAAATAACTTATATTTTAATAGTATATAAAGAAAGAATATAAAGTGAAGTGAGAGGAAAAAATAATAATGAAAGAGGGAAAAAAATATGATGAATAATAGAAAGATAAAGAATATAAGGATATTTAACAATTGTATGCCACCACAAGTCTCTACAGTTTGAAGTTGGAAACATGGGATGTGAATGGCAATATCAAAATATAGTGACTCCTACAATTTGGAGAGCAATTGTAAGGCAATCCATTGGCATTTTTGATTTTGTATTGAAATAACTTATATATTAATAGTATATAAAGAAAGAATATAAAGTAAAGTGAGAGAAACAAATAATAATGAAAGAGGAACAAAATATGATTTTAGAATAGATAAAGAATAAAGACTTGAAAGGTGAATAAAATGTAAAAAATAAAAATAGAGAGATAAATTTTAGTTAAAATTTAGAGAATATTGAAATTAGGATATATATAGGGAGAAGTGGGAAAAATTTAATCTTTCACGCGGGCAAAGTAAGCCCAACCATAAGCACTGGTTAGGCAAGGAGAGCAGAAATATTTTAAAATGATACAGGCTGGTAGAAGATATTTTCTAACTCTACCACATTTACTGTACATAATGGTTAGGTTGGCCATAACATGAATATTATCCCACATGGAAATCAGAGTGCTGGGTCCAACTTTCAGCAGAGTGGAGGGAGGCTGGGAAAGAAACGAGGCCTAGAATGTTCACTTGAAAGAGGAAGACAAATATATCAAGCACTCCAACGTGGGCTCTAACAAAGATCCAGGAATACACTACAAGTTAGTAATTTATCTTCTAGCTTTTGCAAATTATCTCTCCTACTCTGAATCTCTATATTCAAAAGTTTGTTGTTTGAGGCAAGTTCATGAAAAATGAACACCAAATTTTTTAATAAGACAGATTCTTCATATAATAATCAGAGGGTCAATTGAAGATTATACATTGTCTGGTTTGTGGGTGGGAAAGGGATTTTTTTTGGTAACAATGGAGTAGAAATATATGTACAGCATGAATGATGGATGACCAGTCATCGATGCGCATGAAAAGTTTTGTTTTTTTTAGCCTACATGTTTCTTAGCTTCTGGGAGGTTTCAAAAAGGAAGCTTTTTTTTTACCTACTCACCCATGCAAATCAGCAAGAAGGTATCAGCTTGTAAATTTAAGTGGTTAGCAGCAACGATACTTGGAAGTTGAAAGTAAGTCACTTTAAGTAGGTGTTTTAAATTTATATTTTTCTGTGGCATCTAAAGGTGTCAAAAGGCAAAATGTTGACATTTGGTTAAAATATTGCCATGAATAATACCATGCTGGAAGGTCATTTAAAATGGTTCATAAATGAGGCCATGTATGAGTATTTTCACGTTTCACAATCAGAAAATTAGCAAGGAGTCATGTAGACTTTTAGGTAAGGGGTTGAAGACTAAAAAATGCTTATTGGCTTTATTAAGTCAGTTGTTGGGTTATAGTCCATACTTGTGTATGAATACATGGGAATAAAAAGACTCATGCATTTTTCCTCCTTGTCATAAGATTCCTCAGTATTATTGCACACATATATTGACAATGGTGAGATGGGTAAGAGGAAGGTGGCGCCTTCTATTACGTTTCTCTTTATAAGCCCCACAAAAAGAAGTTTTAGTAGCAGGTTTAAAAAAGTACAAGTGTTGTTGAATATAGGGATCGTTCAATATAGTCGCAAATCTCAAATTCCTGCGCCATCTAATTGTGGAAAATTATGTGGATTCGGTCAATTCACATATTATTTTTTGTGATGCTATTTTGTGGAAAAATTATTTTAGCAGCAATGTTAAGCCGTCAATAAAGCTGTGAATGTTAAGAAACTAATCATTCAAAAAATTTTGTGTTGATGATGTATCTTTGTAGAAATAGTAAATTATTAGCATAAGAAAAGTTTGAAAATAGATTATTTTCAAAGAAAGTTTCTGTCGTGAAAGAACATTATTGATGATGTATATTTGCAAGAATTCTAGTATAGCAACATACACAGATTGACAATAAAAGCATTTTCATGACAAAACCTCACTTCCAGAATACTTTTTTTTTTTTGTTGTCCATTGTGTAATTGTGTTTAAGTTGCGGTACCAACTCGTTAATAGAACCAATATACAACAACCACTTCTCATTGCTAGCAGCTTTTTTTGATGATGAGACTTTGTGGGAATAATTATTTTTTTGCCACAGTGATGCTGCCAATATATTCTATGAGTGGCGCTTATTATTTGTAGTATGCCACAAATAGTGACAGAATTTCTTAACGAAATAAATATTTTTTTCAATGTATCATCTTAGCAAGTATCTCATGCGATGATAAATGATCTAATAGAGTTATTTCTGGCAATTTTTTTCTTAAAAGCAACAATTGGAGTTGCTGTAATAAGTCTCCATTTGTGGCAAAATGCACTTTTGCTGCATTTAATACTAAAATTGGCATTTTATTATCTGCAAACGTGCGGCCATAAATTTTTGTCAGTATTTAAGTTTTACGGCAATTTTCCTTGCAATTTGCGGCAAAAGTCGTTGCGGCAAAAGGTTGAATTTGTTGTAGTGAGATTAGGATCTTTGACTCTAAGCGACATTTTATAATATCTACTCGCAATTAAATAGCAATTGATTAAATATCTGGGACAGTGTTATACTTCTTGAACTCTTAATTTGCAAATATATGAAGTAATAAAAACATAAAAGAAATGAATTGTAATGACATTTTAAAGTAGTGATTACTAAGAATTATTGATCTCTAACTAGAGAAGTGAATGCTACACATACAGAGATTACAAAATAGTAAACCTACAATTAATTTACGTGGCTACACATGTGGGAGGCTTGTTTGAGGCCATCGAGAGATTTTCGTAGCTGACAGACATGAGTCTCCCCTTTTATGCAATATCAGGGAGGTGGTATAATGTAGACTTCTTCATCAAGATCATCGTGCAAGAAGGCATTGTTGACATCAAGTTGATGAATGACCCAATATTTAACGGCAGTGACTGCCAATAAGCAACAAATAGTAGTCATTTTGGAAATCAGTGCAAATGTCTCATGATAGTCAAGGCCTTCAACCTGAGTGTAATCCTTGGCAACCAGCCGAGTTTTGTATCTTTCAATGGAACCATCGGCCTTGAGCTGAGTTTTGAAAACCCATTTACAACCACTGGTCTTTTTTAACGGGGGGAAATGTCTCAACAGTCCAAGTGGACTTATCCTCCAAAAAGAATTTCAGAAGACATTGCTTCATGCCAATGAGAGTGGCGGATAGCATCAGAATAAAAGGGACTGAAAAAATGAGATGAGAGGGAGAAAAATGTGAATATGATAGAAAAACAGACAGAGGGTGAGTAGTACCTAAGGCCTATGCATATAAGGGACTGAAAAAATAAACCCTAGCTCGTCGTCTCTCATCTGTCTCAGACTCTCATCACCCATCTCTTCTCTCTCTCTCTTCTCTCTCTCTCTCTCTCTCTCTCTCTCTCTCTCAACAGACGAAACCCTAGCCGCACTTGCACTTTGCACTCGGTTTACTCCATTTGCACACCCAGTTGGACGAGAATCTCACATCAACATACAACTCAATGAGAAGACAAACACCCATATTGCCGACTATGACCTCTCTTGCCTCATCCACTTTTCCTTCTCCTCCGCTTTCTCTTCTTGAAGATTTTGACTGTGAGACAACCATGGCCAGGAATGGTCATGGTTCTTTGCTCAAACCCACGATCTCGTCGTGGTCTCATCGGAGTAGAAGGTTGCGATTTTTTCTAGATAGATCAGCGGATTTGGTGAAAAACTTGGGTTGGCTTTGGATTTTGTTATTCTTTTTCGGTAGTGTTTCAATGTGGGTGTGCGGGCCAGGAGGGGCGAATGGCCATGGGGTCAATCTATCCCTTGGCATCTGATCGAGGGCACCAACGCATGGGGGTAGGGCCAATCTGCCCCATTTTGTCGTCCAGATTTTTATTCTTTTATTTTTTATAAAAAATTAAAATATTGGATATATAGGCTTTTTTTTTTTTTAAAAAAAGATCCGGGTTCAATGCGAAACCCGGAATCCAGGTTTTGAAAAATCCAGATTCATTCGGGTTCTGGCTCGTTTATGACTCAGGATAACCCGGTCCGGGTCAAATCGGATTCTCGGGTCGGAACCCGGATGAACAGGCCTATCTATATATATAATCTAATATATAGTATATTATATTAAATAAGAAATAGATAAGTATCAATTATAATAATAATTATATAATAACAATTAAAATTTAAGTGTTATCAATCCCTAAGAATAATTATAATCTAATATATAGTATATTACATTAAATAAGAAATAAATAAGTATCAATTATAATAATAATTATATAATAACAATTAAAATTTAAGTATTATCAATCCCTAAGTATATTAACAATAATATATAGTTTTTATCTATAATAATTATAGTGTGCAAATAGTTGTGTTCTTTTGTTAAACTAGAGATAGATATTGTAAATATGCCCACAAGCTTCTCGCCTTGTAGAGAATGATTCAGAATTATCTTGAAGAAATGTCTATCAAGTTACTAGACTCTCAAAGTCTCTCCGGCCTTGAGAGTTGTCAAGGTCAAATAGTTTATCATGGTTAAGTAATTGGACATTCTTGTTAGACATGTTCTTTGGGGTAATTCTCAATCCTTCTTTACAAGAGAGGGTTTGTGTGTGAGTATATTCTTCTATCTAACATTTTGTTTAACAAAATAACACATGGTAATATTTGTTTGTAGTTGTTAATTCAAACAACGTGCACTAATTTGTTTGTAGTGTTTTTTTGTAAGATATTGTATGACATTGCATAAATAACCTTAGACCTGTTTGGGAATTAGTGTACATTTAGGTATACTCTAATTCCTGAATTGTCCAGTGTGAACTGTTTGAGATTATATTATCTGTATTATACATTCTTGTTATTCCTACTAAATACGTTTAGTATGAAGTTTCGGTGTCTTCCTTTCTTGTTCTCTGGGTATACTGTTCATAGGGTCACAATCCCTCTATGTAAATATATATAAATGGAGAACTATGGGTAGATGCTACCGTAATTTCTATTGATGTGGAAAGTAGTAGAGTGATGGAACTTGTGCAATATGGATAATATAATCTTGAATGAGATAAGACCAACTACCTTGAGAAAGAGTAATTTGAATTGGAGCATGACATTCATGTGTATTATAGTGTACTACGTGTTACTAATAATTAGATGTTTTTAGAAATGGATAAAAGTTGGATGCGTCTAGGCAATAGGCTTGGAAAGGATTACATACCCTATGCGCATGGAGTAAGAACCTTCATTAATTTTGTAAGGACCTCTACTGATAGTCGTGGTTACATTAAGTGTCCATGTCGAGGTTGTAAAAATTTGTGTGCGATAGGGTCGGATAAAGCTGAAAGACATATATTTGTGAACGGTATGAATTTGGGGTAAACTCGATGGGTACTGCATGGTGAGCCATATGCACAATCAGCGGATGGATTATTCAGTCATTCGAATTATTTGCGGCACATGGATGATGATTATGAATGAGATGAGATGGAGGAGATGTTGAGTGACATTGGAGCTAGGATGTTTATAGATGAGGTTGACGACAATGCCTCAAGTGGCCAAGGGAATGCTTTTGAAAATTTTCCTGCAATGTGGGAAGATGCAAAGCGCTAGCTTTATCCAGGCTGTACAAAACATTCCAAAATGTCATTTATTGTGTGGTTGCTTCACATAAGTCATTGTGTGGGATGTCAGCCAAAGCAATAAACATGGTATTAGACTTATTTAACGAAGTGCTTCCTGAAGGGTCTGCATTGCCAAAGAACTTTTATGAAGCGAAATAGTTGAGAAAGGGATTAGGGTTTGAGTATAAGTCCATACATGCATACAAGAATGTGTGTTTTATTTTGGAAGGAGAACGAGGAGAAACAACCATGTCCTGTATATGGAGAGTCGAGGCGGAAGGGTGAGAAAAGCGAGCGGGTTAAAGTCTTGCGATATTTCCCATTGAGATATAGGTTGCAAAGATTATATATGTGTAAGAAAACAGCTCACAATATGAAGTGGCACAAGGAGAAAAGAGTTAATAATGACAGATTTATGAGGCACCCAGCTAACTCACTTGCGTGACAATTTTTCGATAATTAGTATCCAGAGTTTGGGATAGAAGCTCGGAACGTGCGCCTGGGACTCACAACAGATGGATTCAACTCTTTGCGAATATGAGTATAAGTTATAGCACTTGGCCTGAGGTGTTGATTCCATACAATCTTCCGCCATAGAGGTGCATGAAGGCGTCCAACTTTTTGTTAACTTTATTTATCCCCGGCCCGAGATCACCTGGGAATGACATTGACGTATAAATGCAGCTGTTGATTAAAGAGCTGAAAGAGTTATGGGAAACAGGCGTCAGAACTTATGATGCAACCACATCGACAACTTTTCAGATGCATGCTGCCGTAATGTGGACGATAAATGACTTTCTGGCATATGAGAATCTTTCCGGCTGGAGTACTAAAAGCAAGTTAGCATGTCCAACGTGTAATAAAAGAAACTATTAGTGAGTGGTTAAAACATTCTCAAAAGTTGTGTTTCATGGGTCATCGACGTTATCTACCAACAAATCATGCATGGAGAACATAATCCACTAAGTTTGATGAAGATAGAATTGCGCCAAATGAGTTGTCTGGGGAAGAGCTACTAGAACAATTGGTACATGTGGCAGCGAACAATTTTGGCAAAGGTTGGGGAAAGAACAAGAGAAAACGAGGCGTAGCAGAATTGATTTAGACAAAGCGTAGTATTTTTTTTGACTTGCGTATTGGTCGTCCTGCATGTTGCGACATAGTTTGGATGCAATGCACATAGAGAAGAATATTTGTGATAATATATTTGGTACATTGATGAGCATTAATAGAAAGATGAAAGATACGATTAAGACGAGGAAAGATCTTGAGAGAATGAGAATTAGACATAATCTGCATTTACGGGTGGAAGGTGATAGAGTGGTCTTGCCGCATGCATGTTTTATGATTACAAGGGAGTAGAGGATGGACTTCTGCAAATGGTTACAAGGTGTGAAGCTACCAGATGGTTATGCTTCAAATATCAGTAGATCCGTAAGCCCTGTTGACTGGAAAATTGGTGGATTGAAAAGTCATGACTGTCACGTATTTTTGCAGAAGTTATTACCGGTGGGATATCGTGGGAAGCTAACATCTGCCGTATGTGTCACCATAACCGAATTGTGTATGTTTTTTAGGGATTTGTGTGCTCAGGTAGTAAATCGAGATATGCTGTGGAAACTGGAAGAAGACATTGCTGCTATACTATGTAAATTCGAGCAGATATTTCCACCATCATTTTTTGATGTCATGGTCCATTTAGCTATACATTTACCCCGGGAGATAAAGTTGGGTGGACCGCTGCAGTTCCGTTGGATGTATCCAGTTTAAAGATATTTTGGTCGACTGAAGCGCACTGTTGGGAATAAAGCCAGAGCTGAGGGTTCAATAGCAGAGGCCTATATACACGATGAATGGTTAACATTTTACTCTTTATATCTTCGTGGTGTTGAGACACAATTTAATTTTCAAGAGCAGAATGCTGATCTTGCTGCTCCACCTCCTCGTGAGCTATTAGTGTTTTCTCAGAATGTACGACATTAGGTGCATAAACGGGTTACGATTTACTTAATATAGAGTTGGGTAAAGTTCGGTGGTACGTGCTAAATAATTGTTGGGAGATTGATCACTATCTAAGGTATATCATTGTAAAAGGTTTAAATAATTCTAGTTTCAATGAGGTTAACTATAACTTTTGTTACGTAAAATAATATGATTTTGCACTTATATATAGTGAGCACATGGACAAACTTAAGACGGAAGGCGTAGAGAATATAGTGGCATGACACGAGGAAGAATTTTCTTGATGGTTCGAACAAGGTGTATGAACTAAACTCTATATAATATATTAGATTATGAAAGTTTTAACTCTAGGTAATATTTAATAAAGAACATTATTTCAATTGTTAGATTTTGGAACAACGTGCTCGTGATTCCGGATCAATCTCTTTTGAATTGTATGCATTGGCCCGTGATCCCTGAAATACAGCACTTCAATATATTGCATGCACGGTTCGAGGTTATAGATTCCATACTTTGGACTGTGAACGTAATAGAAAAATTCAAAACTGTGGTGTGTTGGTCGAGAGGAGTCATGGAACAGATGATATTGATTATTATGGTGTCATTCGTGATATTATCGGATTGAAATATCTGGGTGGGTCAATAACATATGTCTTTAAATGTGATAGGTGGGATCTAGGTGGTGGTCAGGTTTCGATATATAGGGATAATCATTTTACGAGTGTCAATACTGCATCTAAATGGTAAGAAGGCTTGTCAAGCTACTCAAATCTACTACTTGATTGATCTAATGAAAAGTACTGATGAAGATAGTGGAGAGATAACTTTGTTGACCTCAGTGCACTTGAGTTGCTCCCTTTCTGTAGAGATGACGTCTCGCTCGTCCATCTCGACCCATTTGTATTAAATGATCATTCAATTCAAAAAAGTGAGAAAGAAGAAGAAGACAAAGAAGAATCTAGGGGGAAGTGGATAAGAAGGACGAAGAAGAGGTTGATAATAATGACGAAGATGCTATGGAGAGGGATTTTAAAACAAGCATGGAAAATACATCCGAAGATGAAGACTAAAAGTACTGAAAACTTTATTCATATAGGTGAGTATAGAATTTTATAATTACAATTAATTTCTTCTAATTAAATTTTTTTGTTATATCTAATTATTTTCAAGTATGTTGCCAAAAAGACAAAGAAGAAATGTGCCTCTTCCACCAAGTCCAAGTCCTGAACCCATTGAGGACTCCCCACCTGAGGAGTTCGTTTCTGAAGATAAAGTTAACACTACAAAGAACGATGCACAGTCGACACCTACTAGTAAAGAAATGTCGTTGATAATTAATTATATAATTAATACTTTTGTCTCAATAACTATATATATAACTATAAAAATTATACTATTCTCTATTAGTTGATGCATCCGCTCGTCGTGTCGTGGCTATACTCACGGCATCTCACTTGAGAAAAATCGAAGGTACTGCAAACTGAAAGTCACAATTCCTGATAATTCTAGTAGAGGAGTGGATGATAGTGCAGTAGCGCTTTCCTCCTATATTGGCACAGCAGTCCGAGCTTATACTCTATTTTATGTGCGCTCCTGGCGAGATGTGCCGAATGACATTAAGGAACACATTCGGAGTCGTGTGCTGGTGAGTTTACTTTGACAGTTCATTTTTTTTTATCTAGATTAGTATATCATATTTTTGACGTAATTAATTTATAATTAGGATGAATTTGACCTCGACTTTGGTCGTAGCGAGGATTTGAGAACTGTAAATGAGTTAATGGTTATACTATTCCGACATCACAAGGGACGATGTCATGACCACTTCAAGAAGTTTAAGACGTTTGAAGAGGCTGCAGAGTCCCCTTTCCAATAGATGAAGTTAGACAACTGGATAAAGTGTTGTAATCTTTTTGCCTCTCCAGCCTCGTGAGCTATGTCATTGCAACAGAATCATACTATGTCATTGTAACAGAATCGTGCTGGAGACGATGCTGCAAATGGAGCGTATTATTTCATTGCAACATAATCGGGCTGGATGAGGAAAGAAAAATAAATGAATTTTATTAGTGTATTAAATATTTAATATCTAATTTGAAAACAGTTGCAAACATTGTTGGTTGTGAATTATGTTATATAATATGATACAATTGGTATGTTTATTAATTGGATGAGTTTAGTATTTCTGATATAAGCTTGTCAAGCTACTCAAATCTACTACTTGATTGATCTAATGAAAAGTGCTGATGAAGATAGTGGAGAGATAACTTTGTTGACCTCAGTGCACTTGAGTTGCTCCCTTTCTGTAGAGATGACGTCTCGCTCGTCCATCTCGACCCATTTGTATTAAATGATCATTCAATTCAAAAAAGTGAGAAAGAAGAAGAAGACAAAGAAGAATCTAGGGGGAAGTGGATAAGAAGGACGAAGAAGAGGTTGATAATAATGACGAAGATGCTATGGAGAGGGATTTTAAAACAAGCATGGAAAATACATCCGAAGATGAAGACTAAAAGTACTGAAAACTTTATTCATATAGGTGAGTATAGAATTTTATAATTACAATTAATTTCTTCTAATTAAATTTTTTTGTTATATCTAATTATTTTCAAGTATGTTGCCAAAAAGACAAAGAAGAAATGTGCCTCTTCCACCAAGTCCAAGTCCTGAACCCATTGAGGACTCCCCACCTGAGGAGTTCGTTTCTGAAGATAAAGTTAACACTACAAAGAACGATGCACAGTCGACACCTACTAGTAAAGAAATGTCGTTGATAATTAATTATATAATTAATACTTTTGTCTCAATAACTATATATATAACTATAAAAATTATACTATTCTCTATTAGTTGATGCATCCGCTCGTCGTGTCGTGGCTATACTCACGGCATCTCACTTGAGAAAAATCGAAGGTACTGCAAACTGAAAGTCACAATTCCTGATAATTCTAGTAGAGGAGTGGATGATAGTGCAGTAGCGCTTTCCTCCTATATTGGCACAGCAGTCCGAGCTTATACTCTATTTTATGTGCGTTCCTGGCGAGATGTGCCGAATGACATTAAGGAACACATTCGGAGTCGTGTGCTGGTGAGTTTACTTNGGAGTCGTGTGCTAGTGAGTTTACTTTGACAGTTCATTTTTGTTATCTAGATTAGTATATCATATTTTTTACGTAATTAATTTATAATTAGGATGAATTTGACCTCGACTTTGGTCGTAGCGAGGATTTGAAAACTGTAAATGAGTTAATGGTTATACTATTTCGACATCACAAGGGACGATGTCATGACCACTTCAAGAAGTTTAAGACGTTTGAAGAGGCTGCAGAGTCCCCTTTCCAGTAGATGAAGTTAGACAACTGGATAAAGTGTTGTGTTCTTTTTGCCTCTCTAGCCTCGTGAGCTATGTCATTGCAACAGAATCATGCTATGTCATTGTAACATAATCGTGCTGGAGACGATGCTGCAAATGGAGTGTATTATGTCATTGCAACAGAATTGGGCTGGATGAGGAAAGAAAAAGAAATGAATTTTATTAGTGTATTAAATATTTAATATCTAATTTGACAACAGTTGCAAAGATTGTTGGTTGTGAATTATGTTATATAATATGATACAATTAGTATAATTGGTATGTTTATTAATTGGTTGAGTTTAGTATTTCTGATATGTACGTTTGAATGTAAATAAAATACGTTTGAACAGTATTCCACATTCGAACACACGTTTGAACGTAACCACACAAAATTATAACAAAACGTTCGAACTTTTACACCATCAAACGAACATAACGTTCGAATGTTTAAATGTTTAACGTTCCAAACATCCGAACATACTTCTTGCGTTCGAACTTTAGTTTTTTAACATTCGAATGAACGTTCGAAAGTTATGGTACGCACGTTCAGACATTGGTTCGTTTACGTTGGAATCTAAATTGAAACACAACATTCGAACATATAATGGTTCGAACATAAATATGATACATTCGAACTATAATAAAAAAATGTTACATTCTCTCATTTGGATGTCAATTCCTCTAGTTTACGTTTGAACGTTATATTTTACGTTCGAACATAAGATTCTGTGATAGATTCTAACTGTCATAGAAAATTAAACGTTTGAACATTATTTTAAACGGCACATCACCAACCGTCATTAAAAATATTTTTAGTGACGCTTATACAGTAAACTGTGACGCACATTACGTGACAGTAGTGGTGACGGTTTATAACCGTCACCTAATGTATTTCATGACCTTTTTTTCATTTATTGTGACAGTTTCATCTGTCACTAAATCCAATTTTTGTTGTAGTGTTATAAGTTGGACCTTATATTATGCATTTCTGTACACTAATATTGTAGTGCGTCAAAATCTATCATTTTACAAGTTAATATCTTAAATTCTTAATGCATGCATCACTATAAGAAAAATAGACAGATATTGATATTTATTTCCTGCAAAAATAATTATTTGCTGCTAAAATAATTATTTGCTACTAAAATAAGTCGCATGGGTTCCCATGTTAGAATACAATCATTACATGATCATGTATATATAATATATAATATGGATCGTGAAAAGAGCTAGCTCACATACCTAGCTAGGATGTTGAAATTCAGAATTAATTTTATTCAAAAACCCCATGTGTGGAATATATACATATATATATATAAAGAGTAAAAAAATATATATCCTGCATATCCTGCCCATGCATGCATGCATCATGCTAAATTTAATTGAACTGCCATTCCGATAAGCTCGATCGATCCTTTGCATGCGCGGTCTTTTATATGGTAACTACGGCCATCGTGATCATAATGCATGGTATCCGGGCTGAACATTTTGTAGAGGATCATATCATGCATATACTTTACCTACAAATGAATCTTATAAAACCAAACGAGTAAAATAACCTAACTTAACGTGGTAGTTAGATTTAATTAATATAAAATTCATTTTCTTGTAAAGTAGATCGCATCAATCAGGTTAATTAATGAGATCTGTTTATAAATGACACTTTTCTTTATAAATATAACGCTTCTCTTTCTAATGATTCCTCCATTTTTATATAAAAGTGGTGTAATTTATAAGGAGAAACCAAGTCAATGTACGTCTGTGGCGCTAAACAATATACAAACAAATAGGGGTGAACAAATCAACCGCTGGTCCGAACCGACCGATTTAACCGAACCGAACCGAACCAACCCAGAAAACCCGAACCGTTCCAGTATTCTTCGGAAGTGGAAATGGCCGAACCTGTTTCTGACTTAATCAAAAATTACCCGTTACCCATTTGTCTCGCTCTCTCCTCCTTGCTCATAAACCCTAGCAGGCAAGCATTGTGGAATACATGATGATCTGAAACCAAATGGAAGTCACTTCAAAACAAATTCTCAAGATCTCAAATAAACACAAGAAAAATGACCCTGCGTATTTCGGTGACCGTTAGCTACAGCGAGAAAGCCATGGATGATCTGAATCAGGGGTTTTTTTTTTTTTTACAAACTGTAGAAACTCTAATGGGTCAAACGGACACTCAAAGCCCCACAAACACCATGAATAAAATACAAGGTACCTGCCATCAAACAACCCGAATCTCGCCCTCCTCGTCCCAACTGTACAACCGAATATTATCATCGTAATCGACTGTCAATCTTCTATGCAGCAATTGCCCGTAGTCGGCTGACGAAAATGTAAATTTATCGGAAGAACTAATGTTCCCGAAGGAATCAAGCACTGCGATTCCACTGCTGTTGTACGCGAACCTTCCGGCTTGACAGTGCAAAACCCATGGTTCAGGCTAGTAAATACTAGAAATCTTAGCGCACTCATCAAGAAGGCAGAGGACGTTGTCATGATTGAAAAGCAGCTTGTAGAAGCCAGAGGAATAGTTGGTCTGGGTTCGGCTTGAAAGCGAAGAAGGAGAAGGCGATTTGGGTTTGGGTATTCGAAGAGAGAAGGTGAAATGAACACGGCTTACGGCATATCAAATAAATTAAAACGAAAAACCTGAAATAAAACGGTTCGGGTAATCGGATAACGGGTAACGGTTCGGGAAAGTCATGTTCGGTAATGGAAACAAACGGGTCGGGTCGGAACACTGATAATACGGGTCGGTCGGGTCGAGTGAACAGCCCTACAAACTAAGGCACAGATCACCCAATTTGGTATTTCGTTAATTAAGAACAATTGCGTGGGCACGCAGCTACTCATAAGTGGATTCAATTTCAAACCAACTTAATAATAATAATAATAATAATAATATGTTTTAATGGTAGATTAAATATTTATGAAAGTGATATGATAGAATTACTTGATGTTTTCTTCTTTTTCTCGAGCTATTTCTAAATTTTTTTTTTGTTATCAGAATTTATATTTTTGAAAAAGCAACATATACTCAAATACGACCTAATTATTTATATAAAAACAATTCTTTTCTATCAAATTGCCCAGCCGATCAGCTGTCTGCCTTCGAGTACTCTAGCTAGGGCTATAGATGAGTCGAATTCGACTGTAGTGGATAGCTAAATTTGATTTATTTTTTAAACTTTTATTCGAAGGCATATCAAGATTCGAGTTTCATTTTTTGAGATAATTTAAGTCTTTTCAACCTTTATTTAATTTTCATAAAATAAACTATTTATATTATATTTTGAACCCTTTTCTAAATTTTTTGATAAACAATCTTTGTATTTTTTTAAATATATATATATATCTTATGTAACTAGCTATTCTATATAAATGATTACACTCATGATGAGGACTCAGACAACAAGTGTAATACTAGCTAGTTTAAACATGATTTTGTCTCATCTTTGTTAATATATCAAATATTTTCATTATAGACCTAAAAATAATAATACGTCAGTGGGGGAGTCAATATTGATTTGGCCCGAGCTAGGGATGTCCCAATTCCCACCTTCCATAAAAGACAACTGCTAAAAGGAGTTATGGATCGGGCATGTACTCTAGCCATCCTGTTTATTAGGACAGATAGACCCTTGCATTGTGGATATGATCAATTTAATGATGACTAGATAATTCCGTGATATTAGGGATATATTAGGCCTTATATGGCTAAGTCTTATACGAAGTTGATTGATTAATAATACTCATCCAATATTTTCCACGTCTATATATAGATGTAAAGGCAAAATTTTACTAGGATTAGAAGACTATATGATAAGACTTATCTTATCATTATATTTGAAATTGTTGGATTAATGTAAAATAATTATTGATTTATCTCTAAATAATATTGAGTTTATCTAGGAGTCTTAGAGGTTGTTTATATAAGTCATTGAAGTAAAAATCGGGTCCATGAGGATCTAGATTTATCCAGAACAAAAGCTGAACAGAGATCAGTCACTGCAAAAGAGAGTTATCGCGAAATGTTAGCAATTCGTCAGGACACGTCCTCGCGACAAATTCTATCAGTTAATAGAATTCTACTTCAACTGGAACTCTTTCCAGATTGTTTATTCAAGATATCCTATTAGTTAGGATCTACAGAGATTCAGATCTACATATTTTCTAGAGCACTTTCTAGTGCATATTTTGGTGAAAAAATTCCTTAGTGAATTTTCATATTTGTGATCTCTTTTTTAATGTGATCGTACTTTAAGTGTGAAAGATCGTTGATTGGATTTCAGCCACTGGAGTTCTAGGAGGGAAGTCAATAGTTTGAAAATCACCAAAAGTTCTGGCTGCTACTGTGGTAGAAGATAAATGGGTCATTTGTCTAGATAAGTAAGAGAGTCAAGTTACAAAAGTTTTGTAATTGATAATTACTTGTAATTGATTTTTAAACAATAGCATTGACTTTTCTGGGTTTGGTTGCCCCGTAGGGTTTTACCTTTAAAGAGTTCTTTAAAAAGTTTCTCTTCATAACCAATCGTTATGTTTTGCAAGTTTGATTATTTATTTTAAGAATTTGATTTGTTATATAATATTGATAATTGAGATTTAACCAATTTGTTTAATGAAATTAGTAGAAAATTTCGTGGTTTTACAGGGGTACTTAGGGAATTTCAATAGAGATAACGGGTAACCCTTTAATCATCTGGTTGAGTATTCTTAAACCATTATCATTCATTTGTTACAAACTTAGGCGTCAAAGGTGTCTCAAGCATACAGTACCACTAACATTACTAGTTGCAAGTGAACGGTCATAGGTGGTGGTGGGGGGACACATCTTTATAGTAAGAAAATTGAAATTATTCACGTATATACAAGTCGTGCATGTTGAGTACGTACTTTTATATGAACTGTAGCATTTCTATAATTATAATCATTCTTGTTTTTGTGTATACAAATGGCTCATCGATCATTGCATGATCGAGCCGAACTTGAATCTTTAAACAACTTGTCGATTGGTTTTATTTATAATTTATAGCCCTAACCTTGATGCCACATGATACGATCCACTCGGTCGACAACTGATAGTGGCGTACGCAGAGATAAATAATATCAACAATCAATATGCATTATTGACGAAGATTATACTTTTAAAAGAAGTTTGAATTTGTACTAAACCTTGGGAATTCTACCATTAAAAGAAGTTAAGTTGAAGGTGATCTTAATCAGAAAAAGTGGTTGGTTTTGTCGAATATTACTAAACACATAAAATGCAAATTCGTCAAACCATACTCATCAACTTTCACAAAAGAAAATAGGGATTTAAGCACGTTTTGATTTGCATTAATTATATGCTTGGAAGAATACATGGTCAAATGGAGGAGTAGTATATGTGGTTGATGAAAACATTAAACCATCACGCAACAAGGACAGGTGCAAGGGGATGGATAATCTTCAGAAATTTCGGACACTTGTACTTACTTTTGGCCTTTTGGGATAGGCATTAGCTAGGCAAAGAATATTAATTTAGATACAAGTCTTGGTCATGACTTGACTAAAGTACATGCATGTTTATTAATTCGATATATTTCTCCCACGTGCTGAAATAGCTAGCTCCAACTACAATTCCAAATGGAGCTTGACACATTCATTTTGTTTTTTTTTTTAAGAAAACTTTGGAGCTCATTCCATTAAATCAATTCTGAAATACATGGAGGAGAGTCCTCCATAGTAACAATTACATCAGAAATCACCAAGACATCTTTTGCCAAAACATGTGCAATAACATTTCCATCTCTTCTTACATGAAAAACATCGCATTTAACAAAGTTCCTAAGCTGCTTCTTGGCTTCAGACACATACATTCCTACATAGGTCCACTGGACATCCTCTTTCTTGAAAGCTTGAATGGTCTGTAGTGAGTCTCCTTCAAGTATGATCTTGTTTAATCCCAAGTACAAAACCAAAAATTGTTGCTTGCAATGCGCCATATGATTCAGCCAACAAAGGATCAGGAAATGGGCACTTGTTCTTCCTCAAAGTTGCAATGATCGATCCTCCCATCATAGTCTCATACCACAACTCCAATCCCAATTCTAGATTGCATCTTGATTACAGCTGTATCCTAGTTTAATTTATATGTATACATTAGGGGTAGTTGCCACTTAATTGGTATCAATTCTGCTACAAGGATCTATTGCGCCAGCCACTCATTGAAGAAGAGTCTAACCCCACACGCAAGATGAATTGTTAAGATTATGATATAAATAATATTTAAATCTACATCTTTATATGATTTCAGACTCATAAATTTAAAGTTTTAAGATAAGTGATGATTCTACAAAAAATACTTGATATTTTACAAAATAATTATTATGCACTCAACACGTATTGAAATAGTCGGTCTTATAAAGATGAAAAAATATTAATATTTTAAATTTTTATAATTATATAGGTTTCATAATAAATACACTGTATATATTGACATATGATGCTTGCAAATATATAGGAAAACTGGTGTATAATTAACGGATCGGAAGAATGTATTAGTTTTAAGATAGAGGTCATGAATGGAATGTATTCATTATTTAAGTTGAAACTAATTTGTCTTAAAACAGAAGAATAATATTGTTGGATATGTAGTACTTTTTATTTTTTATTTTTATTTATTTTTTAGATGAGTTGGATATGTAGTACTGTATGTATGCCTTTGAATACATGAGACAAGGAAGGAGGCAAAAATTTGTAATGCGGCTAGCTTATTTCTCCGTGGTCAGTTAATTGAGGAACTAGTCTTATATGTAGCCTATGGATGAAAGTACAATTAGTGGCCGAATGAATAATACTACATGTAATTATAAAGTGTACAAATACTGCGTAATCGCTTTGCAAATTATTATTATTATTATTTTTATGGGTTTCGTATTTACTCACTTTTTAAAACCAATTATGCAATATTTTTACTTTTTACGATTACAAATATAATTTCTCTAATGAAATTGAGACAACAGATCTATCGATATATATATGATAAATATATATACATATATATATTACTGTAAAAAAAGATAATAAACCACATTTTTTTTTTAAATGAGTGTACGACAATTGTACATTTTATGATTATATGTAACATTACTTTTTAAAAATTACTAATTTCTTGCACGATTAGCCAAGTCGTGATTGCATTAATTTGAACTTCCAGTCATAATATTAAAATTAATCAATATATTAAAAACTTGCACTTCATGATCAAGATCGAGCTAGTGGTTCCTTTTGTCCTTCCGATATTTGCTTAATACCAATTTATTAAAATTTTTATCAATAAAACGGTATGTAAAATATATTTCGTCAAATATTTATATTATAAATTAAATTTTTTAAAAATATTTAAATAATAAATATGTATAGATTCTTTAAAAGATTCTTGTTTTGGGATGTGGCCCTCGGAAGATACAGCACCACTCATTCCAATGTTCGTAGCCACCTGCATGGTTGTGGGAGTACCAAAGATTCACCATAGTGGCGTGCTGACATGTGGACCATATATGAGTCAGGCCCTATGATTTTAAACGCATGGCTATTGGTAGTTCGTGCCTGGTAGAGCACCACGTGCCTAATAAGTTAATTTTTTTTTTCTAATTTGTTTTCATTTATTTTTTTGATATTTAATTTTTTTTTAAATACAGCATTATTAAAAGTACTGTCTTAATTATTAAATAAAAAAAGTAAAAAATAAAAATATACTATAGGCGAAATGTTCGACCTAACGTCCATATATCACTTGTGAATATAACATATGGTATATGATTGACTAGGTGCCGCGTGGATGTTTTACAAACTCACGAGATTTGGATTAGAATCTAGATATACATTAGATGAGTTATGATATATACACATGACACAACACATTTTTACAATATATTTTACAATAATAGTATAAAATCATGAGGATATTTTTATAAAATAATATTATATTTATAAGATATTTTACAAAAATACCCTTATTTAACACATTTTTATGAAATATTATGTTGTGAAAAATGGTTGGTAGAAATAATTTTCCATCTTAGATTTTCGAGATATTTCTTTGTCCACATGTGGAAAATACCCTTATCAAATAATATTATTTTTATAAGATGTTTTACAAAAATACTCTTATTTAACACATTACTATGAAATATTATGTTGTGAAAAATGTTAGGTGGAAATAATTTTCCATCTTAGATATTTCTCGAGATATTTCTTTGTTCCATATGTTCCATGTGGTTGAAGTAAAAGCTCAGCTTGACTTTGGTTCCATCAGGCATCATGTTTATGTCTGTTGATGTTAAGTAAGAGTAAATGTCTTTTAACCCATGTGTTATTTTATATTATTTAATTATTTTAAGTTTTTATACAAAATATAATAAATAATTAAATATTTTTAAATATTAAAATAATATTATAAAAATATTTTATTCAACTTTTATATCAACTTATCTTATTTCAACTCACTACCATTTTAGTGGAGAGAAAATATTCCCCAGATTCTCATGCTATATAAAAACCAACCCACCTTCCCCCCTCCCCCAAGCCAATTAAACTGATCAACTACTTTGCTATAACAAGGTTCATCACATAAGTTAAGCAATGGCAACAATGGATGCAGTGGACTTTTTGAGCACAAATTCAGCTCCCAGCGTTATGGAGCTCACCAAAAAGCCACTTACAATAATCCCTCATAACTATATTTGTCCAGATCAAGAACCAGTACTACTTGCTCTCTCTCATGACTGCGATGCTGCCTTGCCTACGGTTCCCACAATTGACATGGAGAAGTTGGTCATCGGGGAGACCACAGACATAGAACTAGACAAGTTGCATTCAGTTTGCAAAGCTTGGGGCCTTTTTCAGGTTTTTTCTCAAATTTTCTTCAACAATTAACACGATTTTCCTTCACGAATCTCAATGTCTATTTAGTTTTATGTACATAAATAGAAAGGTGGTTTATGTTGCGGCCTTTATTTCCCTTCGATGAGTACTCATGATTGACCGATCCCTCTTGCATGAATTGGACCAAAGACTAGGAAAAATTCTATTTTATGAAAGATTGTTGCGAATAAAACTCTCAGGATTTGAAAAGGGAAAAGAAAACAAATTAAAGCCCTGGCCTCCAAGCATAGTGTCTATTTTTTTCCTTTCTTCTTGTGTTTTAACTTTTCTCGACAAAAAAATAAAAAACGAAAAACAATTGAAACAATATTATAAATCTCAAGAATTGGTTGTTGTTTGATTGTCTTTTAGTTGGTGAATCATGGAGTAAGTCTTTCACTAGTAAACAAGCTGAACAACGAGATTGAAGAATTCTTCAAGCTTCCCTTGGAAGAGAAAATGAAATACAAGATAAAGCCAGGTGATGTTGAAGGTTATGGAACAATCCCCAGACCCAAAGCTCAAACCCTTGATTGGGGTGATAAGTTCTACATGACAATCAACCCTATTGACAAAAGAAAGCCATATTTATTCCCAGAGCTACCTTCATCCTTGAGGTTCTCTCTCTCTCTCTCTCTCTCTCTCTCTCATGTAAACATTTTGTCATATTTTTTTGCTTTCTGCAGGAACACCTTAGAGTCATACTTCTCAGAGCTGCAGAAACTAGCCATGACACTTATGGAATTGATGGGAAAAGCTCTGAAGATAGAAAAGAGAGAGATGGGGGAGTTATTTGAAGATGGGATGAGATCAGTGAAGATGACATGCTATCCACCATGCCCACAACCAGAGCTTGTTGTTGGCCTTCCTCCTCACTCTGACCCTACTGGTATCACCATTCTTCATCAAGTCAATGGAGTTGAAGGTCTCCAGATTAAGAAAGATGGGGTTTGGATTCCTGTGAGCTTCCTTCCACTTGCCTTTGTTGTCAACGTAGGAGACATCATGGAGGTTTGTCATATATATCGTACCATTCTAGATCATCTTCCTCTAATTGATTCTGCCGTCTCTTTTAGAAAGAATGTCTTTTAAAAAAAAAAAGCACTGTGGTATATAATATATTGAACGCACACATGTAGTACTTATATATATGTGTGTGGCATGCATGCAGTGTGCGCATATATGGATATATATATATATATATATATACTTATATGCTATACTGACGCCGGCTAGTACCAATAATAATACAATATATATTTTGCTTATTTTTGAGAAAAATAAAATAAAATCTTAGAAAGCGGTACCTAAATAGTAAGATTAATTAAAAAAAATGATAGTTTTCTTTTTTTATTAAAAAAAGTAACAAGCTATATTTGTCAAACCTATAAATCTAGAAAAACTAAAAAGGAGACAGAAGTTCGATCCACCCAGCAATATATAGGTGGCCATTAATGCAGGTAGATCAGTTGCCACCCGCCTGTACGTAAGGCCGGGTTGCCAACAAGTACGTACCCCTAGTGGTAACCATGCACGATGGTGTAGCGAATTCTTTCATTCCGGCTGCCTTTGTTGGTGCAAGAGGTGGCAGTCCCAACAGTGCTATAGCTAGCGAGGCAAAGGGCCGGAAGCTACTCCTCCGATCCCTTTGATCCTCAATTTTTTTAGTTTTTATATATGGTAGGTGCTTAGTCTACGTAAAAAATTTATGTATTAACGTTATTTGTTATATATATGACAACTTTATCATAAAAATAATTTATAAATTTTCAGATAGAAGCCACTATCCAATCACGTTAGTTTAAGAAAGTATTATGTTATATATTTTTTTAAGTTTTACTGTTATTATTGTTATTATCTAACTTGAGGATAATAAAAATATCTTTTCGATCAATTAGCAACATCTTAATTTTTCATTAAGAGAATCAAGGATCGAATTCCCCTCCCTATATGTATATAAAAAAAAAAAAGTTAGTATATGTGCTGCGTTAGTAATCCCAACAAAATTACTAGGTTACAACGAACATGTGGTTGTGATGTGTCTGTACTTTAGTGTCAATTTAATATATCCTAGCTAGCTAATGAATATTCATGGTAAGAAAAATCAGACAGCTAAAGCATGTACAGTTGCGTGCCGTATATATGTTGTCATGTAGTACTACTACTGCATGTGCCATTTTGCAGATCTTGAGCAATGGGGCGTATACCAGCGCTGAGCACAGGGCAGCAGTAAATTTAGAGAAAGAAAGGATATCGATCGCTGTGTTCTTCCACCCCAAGTCCGAGACAGAGATTGAGCCTTTGAAAAGTCAGTTGAACACTACACAAAGCCCACCTCTATTTAGAAGGATTTCCTTGGAAGATTTTCACAAAGATTTCTTCTCTCGTGACCTCAAAGGAAAGACAAATTTGGAGTATTTAAGGATAAAAACTGGGGAAGGTAATACTGATTAAATGGCTAGCACATTATAATGCGCGTGTCATGTTGCTATATATATATGTTCATTTTATGCTGTCAAAAAATGAAAAAAAAAAAGAAAGCTCATCACTAATATGAAAAAGGACAAGACGCGGAGAAAAGAGTTGCAGATACATATACCGATAAAAAAAAAAGACTTTCAGATACATACCATGAGAAGAGATTGACAAAAATACAAAGACAGAGACTCCACCACCATCTCCAGTGTCATTCTGATCTCGAGCAGAATTAGAAAATAGTACAAGTGTACTATTGCTTGTCCCTGTTTGATAACATCCCATGGATCTACAGGCATTGACCATTTGGATTACAGAAGCCACCTGTAGATGGCTTATCAAAACAAAGAGAACAGATATGGCTACTGACTTATTTGTATCACTTATAAAAAAATAAATGCATCAATTAATATAAAAAGCAGATGATAAAAATGATACTTACTAAGGCATTGCTTGAAACACTACAATCTTTCGAAAGACCAGAAGATGTTCATTTGACATGATTCAGAAAAAAATAGCAAACGTATCTTATTTTTCTTCATTAGTTCTTGATAAATTTTCTATAACAAGATTCTAGCATATCAAAATAAAAAGATCAAATGATACCTTTCAATTCATTTTATAGAAACAAAAAAGAATTGACCACATTGTCAGGTTTCAGGCTAAAGTACCTATTAAAAAAGAAGGTTTCAGGCTAGAGTAGAAACATTGGCTTTGCATTAGGTGTTGAACCAGGCCAACACCAAAGGCAATCAAATTTCTGATATTTTCCAAGATTTTCACAACACAAAAGAGAAGCCCACTCAAATATTTTGCTAGATAACAGATTCTTAGATGGTCAAATAGATAATATATTTACAAGCACTTAGATGGTCAAATATGGTATTCTAAAATGAGGGCTGCACCATATGATTATTTCCTCTCAAAGTTGACTTGGAAATAGGATATATTTGCACAAATGTAACATGGCTACATTAATTAATATTAAAAAGATGCAGTGAAAAGAATTTGAAAATACCAAACACTAAAGAGGAGAAAAACCAGACCATGCATTTGGCAATAACCATTCGAAATTATTAAGCATACATACCATGTCCTTGTATGATGATAAAAGTTTGATCCGGTAAAGTTCCTAAGACAAAATTCAGTAGATTAGTCCTAGAGCAAGGAAACCAGATTAAAAAGTACTGTATTGAAGATTTGAATACACCATATCATAAAAGTAATTACAAGAAGCTCGTCTGCATGTACCAAAGGTCCTCTTGTGATTTTATTATAAAATCATATATGTGATTTTATGATTACAAAGTATTAAAGCATGAGGCATTGAAGTCAAAATCAAAAGAATTCCACAATTCATAATCTATACTTGTTATAGGTAATAATAAATTTATACTTATTATCTATCATCTTGAAAACAAAAAAATAATCATCAAATGAACATAAAACATTAATAATTCACAATTCATTAATACCATATTCCTCCATAACTAACAGCGCAATGAATTGGAACAACACATTACATTAAAAATTGGAACATCACATTTAACAATTGTGAATTATTAGTGGATTTCTACAGTCCTGTAAAATACCCCAAACTAGTGTATTTCTACCCAAAAATCGCTACAAACAGAAGGTGGACGTGGGCTTTTATGCCTTACTACATGCATTTCTCTGCCCAGCCTTAATACATCAGCTTCCAGTTTATACATTGTATGCATATCCTATATTATATATTTATCCACCTTATGCTACCTTGCACACACCCTTCACACTACAAGAAAACATGCTTTTTACATTAAATTTACTACTTATCGTAATAAATTTGATAAGTTACATTAATATCTTCTGATGATCAGTATGAAGATCAGTGAGGTTTTGAGTGGCTGCATGGGATGTCCAGGAAAAGAAGTGCACTGCTGTGGCCTCTTTAAAGCTTTGGATATTAAAAATTTGGTAATAATCCGGGCAGTAATAGCTAGTCATTGCAACTGGACTTAGGCCGAAAGATCAAAAGATGTTGTCTTGAGTATTACTTTTTATCTTCCAGCCATATCAGTTATATCTCTAAGATTTAGAAATTGAGTAAGAACAGTGCCAATTAATCTAGTTAGTGCAATATACATGCCATACAACAATTAATAGCAATAAGGAAAGAAAGAAGAAAATAGCTAATATGAGGATCCAACTTAATTAAAGATTCTAATTTTAAGTATTATGTATGAGTTTATAACCCTTAAAAGTTAGTTGGGTGCTACTGAAAGTGATTCCATAAATAAAAAACCTCTTTCTACAGTCCTATAAAATACCCCAAACTAGTGGAATTCTACCCAAAAATCGCTACAAACAGTTTGTGGACGTTTGCTTTTATGCCTTACCACACAAACCTCTACCCAAAATGTGCATAAAATCAGGCTAGCTACTTCAACAGAAATACATGCATGAAGGGGGAGCTTTTATGCGACTTAAGGGGAGAAGAAAACATTATACCTTCAGGTTGGAAAATCTGTCCCCGAAAACAACACGCCGGTCGATTCCAACCAAAATGAACCCTGAACCGTGAGTACCCAGCCGAATATAGAGGCACAACTCAGACCCAAACTCGCAATAAGGTTACCGCTGCTTGAAATGTACAGGAAAGCTGCCAAGAAACACCAATCGGAGGGAGAAGCAGGTTGGAAAATGAGACTCCGAAATTTTTAGAGAACTACGTACGTGAACATGTGTGCCAAGTGAAACCTAGCTTCAGGCCGACCATCGATCAGTGGGAAAATGCAGAGGATTTTGGGAGATAGGTTGGATTCGGTTTTGCCGAAGAAGCTGGGTCGGGGGAATGGGGGAATGATTTGGGGATTAAAGCTACTGTTTGGGGGGGGGGGGGAATTATTGGGGGAAATAAAGAAAATGCTGGTTTCACTTTGGCGCCTCACTTGTTCCAACGTAAGAGATCGCTGCAACAAAAAAATTTAATATGCAGCGCCAATAGTTGCCGTTATTAAGTGAAATGTCGCTGCAATAAAAACTATAATTTTTTTGTTTCCGTTTCTTTCAATTATAGCAAGTATATTTGGAGCGATGTAAAGATCGCTGGAAATAACCCCCATCTGCAGCGAATTTTTTTGCAGCAATTAAAAAAACGTTGGGAAAAGTATATTTTCTTGTAGTGTGTGTATGTATGTATATATAGTTGCACCCATGAATTACCATATTTTTAGTGCCCAAAATTGATAGTTTACACACCCGAAAGTACTATTGAATTGTAGAAATTTGCATCCCAATTAATTAAGAATCCCTGAAAAACATTAAGGCTCGAGCGTGACATTATCTCAATGGTCATATTTCAACTGAGGGAGTAAATTGCTAAAGCTTGATAGTTTAAGGTATGCATAAATTACCAATTTTGATATATAGTTTATAGCATAAATAAATAATAAAAAAGAAATAAGGCAATTCATGGGTAGTCATGTGGTGTGTCAAATAATTAGAAGTAGAGGTACTACTACGTAGTAGTACCTCTTCTGTCTATGATTATCATGTAGTGGTCAAAGGGCGGCCGGTAGACGCCATAATATTATTAATTAGTGTGATTCTTCTCATGAGATTTATGCATTTATCATCATTAGTTTAAAGATAGGCCGGCCTAGCTTTTAAGACTTCACAATACACAACAATTTATGATTTCATGAAAAATGATTATTTCTGGCGGAAATGATTATTTACCATAGGAACAAATTCAGTTTAATGAAAAATAGTTATTTTGATCACATATAATTGGTCACATACATCTATATTTTTTGTAGTAATTATTTTAACACTTAAAGAAAAACTAGAGGAATTGAATGCCAAAGTTGTTATTTTGAAAATGAAATATGCTACAAGGAAGCCTTATATTACACTTCTCCACCTAACCAACATGCGATTTGTCATTTTTACTCTTTTATTTAAACACACACATAGAGTTATTATGCTAAACAACTCAATAGGGCACATCCTCTGAAGAAAAAAACATAAAAAGATTAAAAATAAAATTAAATGTAGGTGTGTAGTGTATGGCTATTGAATAGAATTTTTTTTTAAGCGTTAAGATAAAAATGAATAATCAAAATTACATGTTGATTAGGTGGAAGTGTATGGTGTAAATAAGTTTTGATGTATAATTTTTCTTTGAAGATAGTTGAGATGGTTCAAACAATTGCAATCTCGAGAAAAAGGAATATGGATAGTGTAAAATTACCATTTATCCTAAAAGTTTAATCTAATGGAAAATTGTAGATTTAGTTATTATATTCTTAAAACATCTTCACACATGTGGGTCAAACTCTCATTCAATGAGTGAATCTAACACGTGAAATATTTTATTAAAATTGATAGTGTAGATTTAAAATTTAAATTCAAGACCTCTGATATGATATCATGTAAAATAAATATTTATCCTAGAATATTTAATCAAGTTAGGATAATAATTCATTCAAATCCTTGATTTGATATTATCTTCGAGAGATAGTGAACAAATGCATGCATTCACTTTTGCAAATTTTTTTTTTTTCCACCCCAAGTTGGTCAAACAATTATTCGATCGAGCACAACAAATTTTGTCGCCATAATGAAAAAAGTACTGATCATATTAATCATAATGAAAAAAGTACTGAATCATGCTTTCGTATTTTAATAAAAAAAGAATGGTTCTTCCATCCATATATATTAATCATAATTCATGTTCACGATGCATGTAATTAAACGCTAAAATTAAGAATCATGATAACATGTCTTGTTTTCACCACAAATTTAATGGTAACGTCCATGCATATATATATATATATATATAGTTCCCCCCCAACAATTATTAATCGATAATACGATCCAATTCCAATAGTAATATATTATAATATTATGGGTTAAAAATTGTAGATGTTGAATAAAAAAATATTTATATTCCATATATATCCCTAGGGAAATCTGAGTGGCCTTCTCCCAAAGATCGATCACCCTGATATTGTCCGTCCACATGGTTTGACAAAACTCAAAAGTTAAAGCGAGCTGCCTGCTGATTGAAGTGCCCTAATAATGGGTTAGTTAAAGTGCCATATATTACAATGAAAAATCTTAAGCTGCTTTCGTACGTAATACGAGCTGTGACATTTTAATGAACATGACATCATTTGATAATATCATCAAAGTATACTATAATATCCAATATACTTTAAAACTACTTAATAATTAATTTAACAAATAACATTATGTAGATTACTTTGTAGATTATGATCTCCCTAAAAGAAATAAGTTTTTTACCTGCGAACATAGGTCGCAGGAAATGTCGCCACAGATATTGTATTTGTGGTCGCAAATACCTATTTCCGACTAAAAATTGCTGCTTGAATGTCGCCACAGATATTGAGTCAAGGTAGATTTTTTCCGGCAACTGTTGCGATTGATAGAAGTGTTTTCCTATTTTCGGTGACATTTAGTCGCTGCAAAAAGTATAAAATATGGCCACAAAAAATCTTGGTGACTGCTATTCATAATTTTTTTCCAAATTTTTTTTTCAAAATTTTTTTAATTATTATTTTTTAAAAAAATTATATTGGTTTTTACCCAGTAATATCAAATGAGCTTCTTTTACTTCTTCATAGGAAATAAAAGATTTAATTAAAATCTTATGAATTTCATTCCTAATGTGTAAAATTTTTCTTGCCCAACCGTAAATTTTTTAATAAAACAAACTCTGAACTCTTGTTAATTTTTGAAATTTATAAAATCTATAAACAAGAAGCATTACTGTTGAAGTTTGCTATTGTCATTAAGAAAAGCAAAAGGCCCATAAGCATTGCACGACTATGACCACAAAGTACAGTCAAATATGTTTTACACAAATGAGTGAGTATCCTTTAGTTGCTAGATCACTCTAGTATTATGCAAAAGATGACCAATACCAAACAATAACATGATATGCCTGTCTTTAACACTAGAACAGGGTTCCATCAACTCAAGTTTGGCGGCAATTCGAGCTACACATCCATCTACAATATGGTTGAAATTTACCATTGGAGTATTTCCAATCAACTGCACAAGACAAATAATAACATTAGCAAGATTGAATTTGAGAAGAAGTAGAGTGAAAGAAAAAAGAGTTCTATGACAAGGTAATACTTTAGTAACATCATTTTTTATTACACACTTGTCCTCCATATTGTCTTCTGAACGAAACTGCAAACTAATTAAAGAAAGATGTAAAAGAGTCAGAAAAACTTTCAAGATACAAAGTTACGGTCTTAAAAAAATTACTGAGTTGTCAAAGGCATATTTTTATAAAATCAAGACAAACTAAAATAGACACGGCACAAAACATAATCATAGCAAAGAAATTTTAACCAGCCAACATATACTCTACAGAAATCTCCATCTAGTCCTAGAAACAGTCCAGTTATGTGCAGATTCTTTACACAGATTGTTTAAAGCTCCACTCAAAGAATACAGATTAAAAACCAAAAAGGTTCACAAAACAAAAAAAAGGAAAAGGAAATACTAGAGTTCTAACAAAACCAGCTGAAGGAGGACAATGTATATGCAGAATGAACTTCTAGCATAGCAATTTAGAGAATGAACATTAAGAGGTCAAACACGACCCGATACAAACTTCCCCAACCAAGACCCAAAAAAGGAAATATAAAAGAAAAATAAAGCATTGTCTGCAAAATGAAGGGCTATCAGCCAACATGTTTTAAATAAATAAACAAGGAAAAGTAAGTTATTAGTAAAGAATGCCAGGGCAATCAACACTAGCTGTTATAAAATTCAAAAAATGATGGTCAAGTGTACCTCTTTTTCTATACATCATTCACAACTTTTAGATGCAAGAAGTCCATAAAGAGTATCATTATAAAAGTGCATCAATGTGCTGTAATTCATGGGTATTCAGACCAACTATAAGTACAAGCAAAAAGAAGATCTCATCCGAGAACAAGATTACTGTACAGATCCATACTTCCGAGATGAAAGCTTTTCTAATTCCATAGTTGGCATTAAGATCTAATCACCCTCTTGAACTAACAGGAATAGCTTGTCTATATCTACAATATCCTACAGTTGAAATCCCTTGATATATTGATAATAATAATAGAATCATAGACACGATAACAAGGGTAACATCATATAAGTGGTAAGGTTAAGTTACACATTATGATATTTTAAGTAAATCATGCATTCACAATGATCACAAAGCACTCTATATTCAAAATGCCCTGATAAAGGAAAGTTGGAGAGTTGTTGGATTGCTTATCATTCCTATAACTTGTCACTCCCAGTGTGTTGCATTATTCTGTTTGACGATCTCCGGCTCATGTTTCTTAATTTATTATTTATTAATTTCATTGCTCCAAGGGTTGGTCGTGAATTGCCCAGCTTTATCAGTTCTAATCATTATAAGATAAACTGAAGGCTTCAAATTTGCTGCTGGTGTGTGAGAATCTGTTTTCCTTTTCCTTGGGACTATTGAGTTTGGGCAGGTAGTCATCTGGAAATCACCTTGACCATACATATTGAGTAATGTTTAGTTAGTGAGCTTTTGATCATAGATTGGTAAAATTCTACACAGTGCAGATAGTGTGTTTCCTTGTCTACCAAATTTCTTTTGCCAAACAATAGAATATTAGCTGTTTCCGGCGATATTAGTCTTGCAAGAAATAAAAAGAGTCGAATCTGCTAATTTTTTTGTAGTAGATGCTTCAAGAAACAAAATCATTAACAAATTTTGATAAAATCTAAAGAGAATGTGTAAATTACTTCATTTTGCATGTCCTCAGATGGCAAACAGTAGCACAATCACCTAATTCCCTTGAAAAAACCAAATTTCCAAAACCTTTAGTTAAATTCTCAACACTAAACACCAATGGTATTGATTATAACCAGGTATCCACCGAAATATTAGAAAGGAGAAATAAAATTTAAGCATTAATGAGTTGAAGTGACACAAGAAAGAGAAATGATCAAATCATTTACAAAAAGGGGAAATCACAACCAGAAACACAGGAAGAAGCAATGCATATAAGAAATCTCATGATATTCACCTTCCAAGTAGCCCATCAACTCAAAACCTTAAAGTAAGAAATAAGATCACATAGAAGCAAAAATGAATATTCTCACTTTACGGAAAATGATTCTGATCATAAATCTTGTTATTGTATCTGAATCCAACACACCATTTCCTTAAAGTACTCGATCAGCATTCAAAGGCAAAGAGGATTCTTAAAATAAAAAAAAAAAAAAAAAAAGAAGCAGATACAAACACGAGCACATCTAAGATTGCAAAAAATTGAAAAAAAAAATCTTTCTTCAAAAACAATAGCAAGTCAACAAAACCTAAGCATGAATTTTACAAAACTCAAACACAATTAATTAAGCACAAACTTATCTAATAGACATGGTTAATAAGTACTTCTACTAATACATTCAAAACTTGGGAGGAGATTAACAGTTAATAAGCACAAACTGCATAACTACATAAGCTAAAAACTTGTCATAAAACTTGTATCAACACTAGTATGGATATTCAAGATATCCTTCTTCCATCATAACTATTGTGGATGGCTTCTAGTCAACATCTTGTTACTCTATAAAAATGCTTCCCTTAATTTATGTGCTTATAGCTTTAAAAATTCGCACCTTCTCATAAAATAAAAAATGCTAAACTATTTTGAGTCAATCATATTCTCTAAATGCCATATTTATTCCATGCAGAATGCAAGTACACAAAACAATTGAAAAGATAGACATAATGGAGATGAAATCATTAGAAAGAAGTTCATACCACTTCACCATTACATATGATATAAAGTTGATCTATTATGTTTCCCGGTTCTATAATCACTTCTCCTAGGAGGAAAAACTCCTCATGGACTCTGCTTGCCTGATACACCATGGAATGAATGAGTTAGCTTCACTGGAAGAAGCTAAGCTTCTAATGTTACGAGTTCTATTTTTTATGATTGAAAATTTTGACAAATGATATCATAATGATATTCGAGAAAACAAAAAAAAAATAATGTAAAAAAAGAACACAAAAGGGGTCATATGATGAAACTGTGTAAACATACAATCAGATACAAAACACTGAACAACATAGTTAACATCCTCTCAAGCAACATTAAAATTAAACAATCATCCAACCTAAATATATTTTAAAGTAAGCTAACCCTTGGAGAAGTAATTTCATGTTCCATTGGAGATAAAAGCTAACCAGGCTACAGAAAAACCAGTAATTTCTTGTATTTTCTACAGAACTCAAATCCACCAATGGAGCTGGGAGACATCGAACTTTTCTAGCTATTCATGGTCGTTTCTACAAAATTTTGACGCCCGCAAACAGAGGAATGCTGAAAGTATTTGGTCTAGGTTTGTCAATATACAACAAGGAGAAAATCACAACAAAAGTAACTATTTCTATAGAAAAATTCACGCAGTTTAATCTCGTGTTCTACATCTACCCTTGGATTACAAAAAAAAATTGTAATCAAACAAAAATTGGACTACACAAAAACAAAGAAAAAGAATAAACATCTAAGAAAAAACCTACACAAATTGGAAAGTTGTAAGCTCACATATAGAGAGAGAGTAACCTTGGCAAATCTAAGCGAGAGTCAGAGGGAGAGAGAGAGAAAGAGAGCATGATTCATAAAGTTTGAAAAATTGATCGACATCGACAAGAATATGGCAGCGAGATGAGGCGTCGGTGGCAACGATTGGAAATCTTGTGAGAATGGAAAATCCTTAGAGAGTGAGAGAGAGAGAGGGAGGGATGAAAAGGACAAAGATGAAAGTAAGAAGATGATTTAAAAGTGTTAATACAACGACTAGAAGTCACGGTAATAAGCATTTTATAGCGGTCAACGAAGTTATGGAAAACCTTTGTCGCCTTAATAAGTTATTACAATGACCTAGACATAAGGAATTAGGGGTGTGCAAAATTCTGAACCCTCCAATTCTCACCGATTTCCGCTTTGATTCTGACTCCGACGGAATCGGAGGGATTAAAAATCAGATTCAGAATTGGAGTAATTCTGACTCTGTAACGAAAGTCAGAGTCGGAATCGGTACCCCACTGGTTTCGACTTCTGACTTTTTTTAAAAACAAAATCTAGATGCCGTTTTGCATCTGGATTTTGTCAACCTATTGATCACTGGAACGACGTCGTTCCATTTAAATGGGAACGACGCCGTTTTGAATCAAGGCTAATTGCTAAATGCCCTCCGAAATTTGTTTCTTCCTCACAGAGCCTCACTCGATCATCTCTCTCTCCAAGCCTCCCTCGATCATCTCTCTCTCCTCAGCACTCAGCAGCTCAGACTCATTGTGAGACCTCTCAAGCTGCACGACACCACAGCCCCCCACCGACCATTGTCTGCCGTAGATTGCCAGATGTCGCTATCGCCGCAATGCCAAAATCCTCCCAGTTTTTCCCAATCGGTAAATTTAAATTTTAGGATTACAAATTTACTCCAAATTTTTTATATTATTTATTTGATAATTGGAAATTGGACTGTCTATTATTAGTCATTTTTTATTGTTCTGTGAACGAAGTTGGCCGTGAATGTATTGAGGAACTGTTTGTGATTTTCAACCCTTTTTTGTTTGTGATTTTGGACTTTGAAGGCTACTTGTTTGTGGAAATTTCACAAAGAAAAAAAGGGTTGTGGATGCATTGATGGAATGCAGTGGATCTCATTAATTTGCAGTGTACTTGTATTGGTCATGAAAACATGGCTTATTTAATTAAATCGACTTGATTGATCTTCCATTATAGGTGCTTCTTTACACCATTTATCTGTACAGCTACAGCTTTAAATAATTTAAATAATCTCTCTTTTAAAACAATTTCCTCTCTCCTCAATCTACCAGTTTGATCACGTTGCCACGAGATCATTCATCATAGAAGCTCAAGCACATTAAAAAAAAATTAAAAGGTATGGATAGGTCTCAAAATTATTTAATGCATGCACTACCTAAAAAAAAAAAAATCTCTTTTAAAAACTAAATGCAGAACAAGCAAGAAAGTAAAATAAAAAATTTGTAACGAGATTACCAAATGATATGAATATGAAAGCAATGCTACTTGATCCATTTCCCGTCAAAATAACAAAAATCGTACCTGCAAAAAGAATGCGAGACAATTAGCAAAAGATTACCAAAATATTTTAAAAAAAAAAAATTTCACACGTCGCAATCCCTGGCAACGGCTCCAAAAACTTGTTGCGCCTAAACTTTGACTCAAACTAGTGAACCAAAAATTTAGTCCAATTTTACCTGCAAGTATACAGGTGTTGTAGTACCTTACATGGTCGAATCCACAGGAATTGACTTATGTGATAAAGAAAATAAACTCAAACAAATGACAAGGAAATACTAAAAGAGATGTGCGATTGAATATAAAATGAGGTAATTGAGATGATGATTCTTTGACGTAACAGAATAAAACCAAAATGATAAAATGAATTGATATGGCAAAAAGACTAAGGTTTCAAGGATCTGTCTAATAATTTACAATATTGTTTCTGATCGAATTACTTCAATTAAAATAGAACGATGATTTTGTTTAATTGGAAGATTTAGCATTTAAGATTAAGAAAAATAGTCACTAATGATTGAGCATGATCGATTGATGATTAAAACATTCACAAATCTATTTGAATATCACAGGGATTCCTCAAGCATTCATTGTATTCGAAAATCACAATGAATCAAGATAAATATATAGATAAACAAAATATCCAATAATAAAATCCTTTAATCGATCAAACTCACAAAATAAATTTTACGTCGATCCAAAAACAATTTTTAAAATATTAAACTTCACCTCTAACCTTAATATGAAAATTTAGCCAACAACATAAGAGCTATAAAAATTAAATAAACATTTTCCATGATAATATAAAAATAAAACACAAGAAAACAACACAGTAACGTAAAAATGAAGAGAAGATAAGAGTTAAAAACTCCCTCTCCGTTCCGTAATGACTAGAGTTCCATTTGGCGTCTACCAAAGCTGCAAACTAGCTCCTCCGTTCGTTTCTCTTAGCTCTGTTGCTCCTATCTCCCTGGTTTTCGTCAACCCCTGGTCATTAAATTCCAGTCATGCAAGAGGCATAGAGAGCTAGCGAGAGCTATGAGTTTTTCCCGTTAAAACGCGTAAACTTCCTTCCCAACGTTCTTCTCAGCTTTTAGTAAAAGACCAGAATGTTCTGCGTTGCCTCCTTAGTGTATTGCTCAGCCCATAGGAAATATCAAGCTCTCTGTCCATCCAAGTCTGCCCCGCAGCTCCCCACACGAAAAATCACTACATTCTGTCTGCCAACTCCTCTCCAAGCTTCCGTAAGTCAGACCAAGCCCAAAACTGAATCTCTCCTCTCTCCATCCATTGTCAAGGCTCTCGCGTTCAAGTTCAACCTCCATCGATAATCTCTGTTTTTCCCTCCCAAAAAACAGAGCAAAAAAAATAAATCTCCCACTTCTGTTTTTATGCTGTCCAACTAAAGTCAGAACGAGAAGAGAAAGAAAACCTTCTCCCTGTCCCAACGTCCAGCTTCCAACATGAATCCCAACGTGCCTATCCTCCCTCCATTTTAGTTTTTCTGTAAAACCAGCCTCCTGAATAATTCCCAAATGAAGAGAGTGACCCCAGACGAAGTGTTCTTCCCTACTTTCTGAAAAAAATATCTATCTCCGTCTCAGTCAGTCCAAAGCTAGAGGAAGACCCCAAACGAAGTGTGTCTCTTCCAGCCCTCTCCCTTCTGTTTTTAGTCTCCTTAAAGCTCCTCTCACCCGAAAATCACTCTCAGCTTTATGTAAAAAAAAATAATCCCCCCTCCGAAAGCCCCAGTGCTTTCTTCCTGGCTTTCCATAAACTTCTCTTTCTTTTTTCTTTCTTCTAGCTTTTCGTTCCACTAGTGTGTGTTTCCTTTTTCTTTCGGTTCCACTCTCCTCAAGACACTCCACTCATAGGCCGAAGAATGCTCTGTCCCGCTGTCCAGGAGAAAAAGAAATGAGCTGAAGCTCTCTTCCTGTCCCTCACATTGTTTCGGACTTTTGCTTTTAAGTTTCTTTTTCCGTAAAACCAGAACGTGCCTCCATTCCATTTTACGTAAACATGTTCCTTTATTCTCGGCTTTCCTTCAAACTCCACTATTCTTTTCTTTTTTCTGTTTTCTTATATTTTCATGTGGTTTTGCAACGTGCTTCTCCGTGATTTTTATTCTCGCTGACAATTCTTTTACGTTCAAAGTTTTCTACATTCTATCTTTTTCAGCTACCCAAGTCCACTATTTTGAAAAACTTGTATAGCATGCGCTTTTGGTTAGAGCCGAATCTTAATGAATTTTATTTGAATTGAAAAAAAAAGAGATAACAATAAATAAAACTCAGAAATATATTTAAAGGAAAAAAATAGATTATCAAAAATATGTTATATATGTGAGAAAATATTATCCAATTAAATCATATTTATAAAATTAAGCATAAACATGATATTAATCAATAAAAAATCACGACTCGTATTTATGCTTATTAATTAGTTTTCCATCTAAAACCAATAATAATGTCACGAAACAATTGAAATACATTGATTTTAAATAGCTAAAATATACAATATTTCAGCTCAAAGATATATCTTGTGGGTACAAATCATAGGACTGATACCTTTGATATCGGCTATGGTCCATCTTATTGCCTCTTTGTGTTCAATGAGAACACCAATTAATTTTCTATCGTAAATTTCATCTAGTTTTGATGAGATGACCACTGATAATGTCTCTGCTTGGTCTAAAAATGCATATTTGAGATCAACAGGTAGAGATTTCAAGTCGAGTTTTGGTGTTTGCACACTTGAGGGGAGAGACACGACATCATGAGGTGGCAATTCCTCAAAACGTGTTCTTCATTTATCAGTGTCCATTATAGGAGTAGATTTTAGCAAAAAATTCATAAATACAAGCATAGAATTATCATCAAAATTTTTACTATGAACCAAACAAACCTCAAGGGGGTCAGAAAGAATTGACAAATCAAATTTATTTTGCACAAGAGTTTGGATCAAATTTACTTCATGCACATCATCAACATTGCTAGGTTGTTTACAAATATTGAAAATATTCAGCTCCAAAGTCATGTTGCCAAAAGAAATTATCATCACACCACTCATACAATTTATTAAAGCATTTGAGGTCTCAAGGAATGGCCTACCCAAAATTATAGGAATGTGAGTACAAACATCAAAGACAGGTTCTGTGTCCAAAACAATGAAATCCACTGGGAAATAAAATTTGCTTACTTGAACTAACACATCCTCAACTATCCCTCTCGATATTTTAATTGAACGGTCAGCAAGTTGGAGTGTTACCTTGGTGGGTTTAAGTTCACCAAGACCCAACTGCGCATATACCTAGTAGGGTAGGAGGTTAATACTAGTTCCAGGTCAAGTAAAGTTTTTTCAATTTTAAAATTTTCAATCATGCAGGATATGGTTGGACAACTAGGGTCTTTGTATTTTGGAGGAGAATTGTTCTAAAGGATGGCACTTACCTACTCAGTAAGGAAAGCCTTCCTTTGTACTTTCATCGTACACTTCACTATGCACAGATCTTTCAAAAATTTAGCATACAATGGAACCTGCTTAATTGCATCTAACAGAGGAATGTTAATTTTTACTTGCTTCAAAATTTTAAGAATATCAGCATTTTGAACCAACTTGTGAGAATGTTAATTTTTACTTACTTGAAAATTTCAAGAATATCAGTAGTTTGAACCAACTTGTAAGAATGTTGCAACCTTTGAGGAAATGGGGCATGTATTGGAAATTTCACAGGCATATCTAGCTCAACCTTGTCAAGTTCACTATCAATCTTGGAATTTAAGGAATTGTTGGTCTCATCAACTTTCATTGAAGTACTCTTATCAATTATTTTTCCATTGCGTAGATTGGTGATGGACTTGGCATGTTCAAATTTTGAATCAGAAAAATTTGAATTTCTTGCCTCAAATTTACCTTTGGGATTCGGCTGAGGTTGAGCAGGAAACTTACCCTTTTCTTGAGCTTGCAATGCGGAGGTCAAGTCGCTAATGGAACTTCTCATCTCAGTTATGGCTTGCATTGTCTGAGTGTTAATATTGGCTTGCCCCTGCATAAAAGTTTGTAATGTCTCCTCAAGGGTTTTCTTATGTGGAGGCACATAAGGAGTAGAAGAAGAAAGCCTTTGAGGATTTTGATTTGAATTGAACTCATTCCTTCAACTAAAGTTGGGGTGATTTCACCATCCAGGATTATATGTTTCCGAATAAGGGGAAGAAAATGGTCTCCTATAAGAATTCATGGCATTTGTTTGTTCATGCAACACATCTTTAAAAGCGGGGATTGTTGGAAAATCCTGAGTTAGGTGTCCACTAATCTCACATATGCCACAATTCTCTTCTTCTTTTTCAATAGCCTTAGCCGAATTTACCTTCCTAAGTTCCATGGCTTTGACTTTTCTTGTCGAACTTGTTATCCTAGCATTCACATCATCATTTCCTTTAAGGACATACATACCCTATTGAGACATGGCATTGAGTTTGGGCTTATTTGACCGGTCAGAACGATCTGTGTTCTCCCAAGATTGGGCATTTTCAACCAATTGGTCAAAATAGTCACACGCATCATCAAGATCTTTATTTAAAAATTCACCATTACACATCATTTCTACAAACTGGCGCATTTGAGATGTTAAACTTTCATAGAAAAAATTAATGGTGCGCCAAGTCTCATAGCCACGATGTGGGCAAGTTAGCAATAATTCTTTAAAATGCTCCCAACATTGAAAAAATGTTTCATTTTCTTTTCGAGAAAAATTCATAATGTTGGTTCTATGAGTAGGAAAAAACTTTTTCAGAAATTCTCTTTGCATTTCTTGCCATTTGCCAATAGATCTTGGCCTCAAGGGATTCAGCCAATTTTTAGCTTTTTCTTTTAAGGAAAATGGAAACAACTTTAATCTAACAATATTATCATTGACAGTTTGGGTTTGTAAAGTTGCACAAACTTCTTCAAATTCTTTCAATTGATAAGGACTTTCTGAGTCTAAGTCATGAAACTTGAGAAGTAATTGAATTACTCTAAGTTTTAAATCAAAATTCTTCAGATTCGTAGGAAAAATCATGCAAGATGGAATACTTGTCCTTGTTGGCTGCAAATACTCATGCAAAGTTCTCATTCATGGATTATTTTATCCCTCATCATTTTCGAGTTCGTCATGAACACTATGATTGTCAGTCATGGTATTAGAATGAGAATTTTTGGAATCACTAGACAACTTATCAACCAATTATTTTAAAGCAATTTCCTCTCTCCTCAATCTACCAGTTTGATCACGTTGCCACGAGATCATTCATCATAGATGCTCAAACACATTCAAAAATTAAAAGGTATGGACAGGTCTCAAAATTATTTAATGCATGCACCACCTAAAATATTCTATTTTAAAAACTAAATGCAAAACAAGCAAGAAAGTAAAATAAAAAAAATTTGAAACGAGATTACCAAATGATATGAATATGAAAGTAACGTTACTTGATCCCTTTCCTGTCAAAATAACAAAAATCGTACCTGCAAAAAGAATACGAAAAAATTAGCAAAAGATTACTAAAATATTTATATATATATATGTATATATATTTTTAAAAAAATTTCACACTATGCAATTCCCGGCAACGGCGCCAAAAACTTGTTGCGCCAAAACTTTGACTTAAACCAGTGAACCAAAAATTTAGTGCAGTTTTACCTGCAAGTATACAGGTGTTGTAGTACCTAACAGGGTCGAATCCACATGGATTGACTTATGTGATGAAGAAAATAAACTCAAACAAATAAAATAAAATACTAAAAGAGAGGTGCGATCAAATATAAAATGAGATTGCTGAGATGATAATTTTTGAAATAACTGAATAAAAACAAAATGATAAAATGAATTGACGTGTGAAAGGCTAAAGTTTTGAGGATCCATCTAATAATTTATAATATTGTTTCCGATCGAATATTTTAATTAAACTAGAATAATGATTCCGTTTAATTGGAAGATTTAGCATTTAACGTCAAGAAAAATAGTTACTAATGATGCATGAACGATTGATGATTAAGACATTCACAAATCTATTTGAATATAACAGAGATTTCTCAAGCATTTATTATATTTGGAAATCACAATGAATCAAGATAAATATATAGATAATCATATTTTCTAATAATAAAATCATTCAATCGATCAAACTCACAATAAAAATACTATTGTTGATTGAAAACAACATCTAACTCATTAGACTTCTGAAAAAGCAGTGGTTTTACACAACACTTCACCTAGAGGGGGGGTGAATAGGTGTAATCCGATTTTTATGGTCTTTTTAAAAAGATTGTTAAACACCAATTAATCAAAGCAATAAACAACACAAATAATCAACACAAGATTTTGTTCACGGAGTGGAAACTCATTTGAAGAACGTCTTCAAATTCTAAAACCACTCCGGGTGTAAGACACCACCTCAAATTCACAATATAAAATTTAGTTTGTTACAACCAATTTAGAGACACTCACAAAACCTTTGTAGTAGCTAAACTTGGCTTGCAACACCACGAGCGACCCACTCGATCTCTACACGCATGTAGTGTCGGAACTCTGACCTTTCTATAGCTTCCCACGAGAACCTTTCGATCTCTGCATCACCAACAGCTCCGGACTCTTCCGGCCAATGAACTTGTCCACTCCAATGGACTCAATTGAAGATTGATGTTGAATGTAGTGTGGTGGAGATGTGTTTATCCAAGAGAGAATCAACCAAGTGGGGGAGAGGTTGCTCTAAAATATCTTGGAGGCCCTTAGGGTTTTTGCTCTGATTCTCCACACACAGAACAGCAGAGAAGCTGTTCTATTTATAGTACAACTCAAAGGAGGCGCATGAAAACCCTAGGTTTTAAGTCATCTGGAACATTCGCTCGAGCGCAGTGTCGAGCGCCAAAATCTGTCTGAGTTCGCTCGAGCCAAGTGTCGAGCAAGGGTCGAGCGGTACAATCTGGTTGTGTTCGCTCGAGCCAAGTGTCGAGCGATGGTCGAGCGGTGTAATTTGCTTGAGTTCGCTCGAGCCATGTGTCGAGCGAGTGTTGAGCGGTGACACCTGTTTTGACCAGTGATCAGCACACTTCAATCCTTTCGCTTCAACACTTGTTATAATACTATTTTACACAGGTTTTCACAAGAATATGCCAATCAACTCATTTTTGCCTCAACAATCTCCCCCTTTGGTATTTCTGTGACAAAACCTCTAACCTATACATATGACCTAATCCTAGCACACCCATCACTAGATTCATATTCTTGAACAAGATGAAATATTTCTGCACATACTTAGCAAACGGTTAAACATATCGCACAAAGAATTGTTCGCAAATCACAAACCACAATTCATGAATAGATATGACAAGTACAGGCTTTAGAGACAAAATATTTCATTAAACAACTAATCAAAAAAAGAGTTCAAGAACAATTAGACACACAGCAGCAGTAAACATGAGATATAAAACCAAAAGATAAAAACCAAAGGTTGCTGTTCCCAAAACAAATGTGTTGCTAACAACTAACACTCCCCCTGAGTTAGTATCCAAAACTCCCCCAATCTCCCCCTTAATCAGTACTGTACTACTCCCCATTTTTGTCACAATCTAACAAAGGGTCTCAATCAACTGCAGGACTGCCACCATCTTCATCATCTTCATTAAGAAGCTCTTCAATGTCATGGAAGCGTTGGGTCATATGCTGCTGCAGGCTATCAAACCGGGCGTCCAAAGTATCAAACCGGGCATGAACAGTAGCATCTAGAGTATCAAACCGGGCGTCAAGGCGTGCTAAATACTCAAGAACCTGCTGAATACTGGGCTCGCTCGAGCCGTGTGCCAAAGGGGAGGGAGCCGAGCCAGACGGCTGAGAAGTGGATGGCCGAGAGCTGGAGGGCTGAGAGCTCGAAGGCCGAGAACTCGAAGGCTGAGAGGAAGGTGCGGGAGGATGCTCAACACGGATAGGATGTGGGGTGGTGTGAGCACGACTGAGTTGCACCATCCTGCGACCTATGGGAGCCTTAAGAGCTATTCTAGGCTCTTGTGGTAGAAAGGCAACCGACTGGGAAAGTGCGATTCGGGTGATGAGACATGCAAATGGCAAGCCAGTCCGTTTCTTGGAGGACTGAAAGGCCTCAATAATGACCCGACAGAGAAGAGACCCTAGATCAAGAGGGACATCATTGATCAAGGCATATAGAAGAATGGCGCGGTCAAGACCCACGTCACTCTGATGACCCGTAGGATATAGATTTGTAAGAACAATCCTACTCAGAATGAGATTGTCGGGCGTAAAAAGAATAGTTTGGAGAGGGCTCTTCCCTTCCCAATGACTGATCCCACCACAAAGACAGCTAGCAATAGCTTGTGGAGTAGGAGGAGATGTCCGTGTATAAGGATAGTCAGGATAAGGCACACGAGGGGCATTCAGCAAGTTTGCTATCATGCTTGGAGTCACCCGGAAGGTAATGTTCCGGAGACTCACGTCAAAAGAGTCATCAATGGAAATACCCCGTATGTTGGAGTAAAACTCCCGAACCATCTCCACAGAAGGAGTGGGATGACCAGTGGTCAAGGCCTGCCACTGGCGAGACTCAAAAATATGAGGGATTATGGTCTCAGAAAGCTCACCTAGAGAGACATCACGCTCAACTATAGGGGTACGTTGAGAGAAGTTCTGAGTATACAGCTCCTGAGCTTGTGCACTATGGAAATGAGCGTGAGCGGGTGCAGAGGGGTTGTGGCGAGGACGAACACGTCGATGCATGGTTTTTGGCTGTAGACAGAGTCAGTGACGTTAGACAAGGCTAAAGATGATGGGACGACCTGATGAATGCATGGCTAATATGTCTAATGCATGATGATGATAAACCTCATGCCAATCCTGACCATGAGAAGGCAACAATGCCAATCATGCCTAACCATGTGGTGAACATGTTAACACGACAATGCCAATCATGCCGACCATGATAAAACAACAATGCCAACCAACTATGCTCATGAAAAAGAGACAAAAACCATTTTGTAATCCCAACTAAGTTGGTTGGGAATTTTAAACTCAAAACACGATTCATGCCCTTTCTATCATAAAACACCTTCAAAACCAATGCAATTCCAAGTCAAAAGACGACCCAACACTAGGATATGCATGAAACATGTATAGGAACAATGCTATGCCAAAGAATGATGAAATAGAGTGAGCAAAGATCATTGAGGCATTTCATCAAACACTTGGAGTGCATCCAAGTGAGAAAATCGGGCATTACCCCATGGGAGGTTCAAAAACCTCCTAAATACATCCAAACAACAAACAAAACTCCATAGGAGTTTCAAAATACCAAAACACTGGAGGTTTTTCAAGATAAACACTCCAAACAAACCCAACCGAAACTTCCATCCACACCAAGGAAAATAACAAAGAAAAACCCAAAACAAATCTAAGAATCCGAAATATTAATCAAGAGAAGAGTTTTTACCTTGATTTGGGAAGATTCCTTATGAAAAACAAGTTGTAAAAGAGGAGATTTGAGTGAGGGAGAGAATCGCACGAAAAAAAAAAAAAAAAATTTGGGAGAAAATGGCTGTGCGACTGACGCTCGAGCGGCGTTGGCGTTATACCAGATATTCGCTCGAGCGAACTTAAACCCTCGAGCGGCCTGTCGAGCGAAGGTCGCTCGAGCGGAGTCGAGCGAGACCTCCAGATTTTGCAATTTTGCCCAGTTTTGAAACACACACCACTCACATGACTCACATGACTTTGACAAACACTAGAGAAGTCAATTTTCAACCCAAGAATACATATCAAATGAAGAGAAGCATCATATTCTCACAAAACACGCAGGTAAAAACAAAGTATCTCAAGTAATGTAGACATGCGTGTTTAACCGGTCCTTGCTCAATCAAGAAATTTTAACCGATAAGCGTGAGCGGGGTTGGGCTGAACAAGAAATCATAAATGCTTGGGAAGCTCTTCCAAGACACAAAAAGTCAAACCCAATGCTGCTAGGACCTGAATCCTTCTGTTTGAGTACTTGTTTCAGCATGTGCAAGAAACAGAAAACTTATTCTGTTTTTCATATATATATATATTTTTTTATATATATTTTATTTTAACAACATCACTTTTTCTTTTTCTTTTGATGTGCCATATTTTTGCACAAGAGAATCATGATGAGGTCGTCTAGCCCGTGGTCAATTATGTGTGCAAGTAGAGCTTCCTACCACCTTTGATTGCCTCCCCAATACTTACAAGTGGCGAAATGTCAATTAACTGAGCCAGGAGTGAAGTGTGTGATGCTAGTCATAAATTACACAAAATACTCATGTTTCAAACCTTTGTAAACCATAAGTATATGATACAAATCTCAAAAGATGCATGTCCTTAGATTTGAGAATTAACAACTCCACCATTATATAGCACAGTCATGGAGTGCATGTATGGACAGCAAACAACAAGAAGGAAACTAGACAACTAACAAACACAAAATAAACACCAACAACAAAATAAAACAAAAATGCATGTATGTATGTAATGCATGTTTCAATGCTCATGTCAAAGCACATACACCAATAGCCTTTCTAAGAAGTTCAAACCGAAGCCCATCCAAGGGTTTTGTAAAAAGGTCGGCTAGTTGATGTTCGGTCGGAACATACTCAAGAGTCACAACCTGTGTTTCCACAAGCTCCCGAATAAGATGATGTCTAATGTCAATGTGCTTAGTCCTAGAATGTTGGACAGGATGTTTTGAAATGTTTATAGCACTAGTATTGTCACAAAAGACGCTCATCACACCTTGGTCAATGCCATAGTCACATAGCATTTTCTTCATCCACAACAATTGAGTGCAACAGCTTCCTGCAGCAATATATTCAGCCTCAGCCGTGGACATGGAAATTGAGTTTTGCTTCTTACTCATCCAGGCTACCAAGTTCGTCCCAACATAGAAACACCCACCAGAGGTGCTTTTTCTATCATCTGCATTACCTACCCAATCAGCGTCAGAATACCCTGCAAGTTCTGTATTACAGTCTCGTGAATACCAAATCCCATAGTTAATTGTTTCATTCACATAACGAAGTATGCATTTAACAGCTATCAAATGTGATTCTTTTGGATTGGCCTGAAATCTTGCACAAACCCCAACACTAAAGGCAATGTCTGGTCTACTTGCAGTGAGATACAACAAACTCCCAATCATGCTCCTATACAAGGATTGTTCAACATTCTTGCCTGACACTAGTGCTCATGGGGCTTCTAGCATGGCTTGTGCCATCTAATCCAAATTTTTTGATAAGATCTTTTGCATATTTGGATTGGGAGATGAACAACCCATCATTCAACTGTTTTACCTGGAGTCCCAAGAAAAAAGTTAGTTCACCTACCATGCTCATCTCAAATTCATTTTTCATTTCATTAGCAAACTCAAGGGCCAGAGTGTCAATGGAAGATCCAAATACAATGTCATCCACATAGATTTGGGCAACTGTTATGTCTTCTCCAGCTTTTCTGATGAACAGTTTCCTGTCAACATTTCCTCTCAGAAACTTGCGGTTTTCCAGATAAGAGGTCAGTCTTTCATACCAAGCTCTGGGAGCCTGTTTCAGACCATAAAGAGCTTTCGTCAACCTGTAGACATGATTAGGATATTTTGGATCCTTGAAGCCCTTTGGTTGTTCGACATACACTTCTTCTTGGAGAATTCCATTAAGAAAGGCACTCTTGACATCCATTTGATAGAGCTTAAAACACATGTGACAAGCAATGCTCAGCAGTATTTGAATTGATTCAAGTTTGGCAACCAGAGCGAAAGTCTCATCAAAATCTATACCTTCCATTTGGGCATACCCTTGAGCAACTAATCTTGCTTTATTTCGCACGATTACTCCATTCTCATCTGACTTATTCTTGAAGATCCATTTTGTGCCTACCACATTGTAACTTTCTGGTCTAGGCACCAAATACCACACATTGTTTCTCACAAACTGATTTATTTCATCATGCATTGCATCCAACCAATTCTCGTCGTTCAAGGCTTCTTCAACCCTTTTTGGTTCAATTTGTGAGATATAGCTGGAATGAGCTAGTTGATTTATCACTTTCCTTCCTAGTCTCATCCCTTCGTCTATGTTTCCAATAATATTTTCTTGGGGATGATTCAACTTTACTCTTGAAGAAGGCTCTTTTTGACTACTCACCTTTTCATTTGAAAAGGACTCCAAGTTTTCTTTTAAACCATCAGAATCTTTTCTTTCAGTTTCACTTGTTGAGTGAGATGGCTCATCCTCATTCAATTTTTCTCCTGGAGCATCATTCACTATCACATTTATGGACTCTATTATAGTTCCAGTGTGCAGATTGTAACATCTATAGGCACGACTATTCCTAGAATATCCAAGAAAGATTCCTTCATCACTTTTAGGGTCAAACTTAGCCAAGTTTTCCCTATCTCTCAGAATGTAGCAATTGCTTCCGAACACCCTGAAGTACTTCACATTTGGTCTCTTTCCTTTCCACAGTTCATACGGTGTTTTGGAAGTGCTTAGTCTTGGATAGACTCTGTTCACAATATGACATCCTGTGTTTACAGCTTCACCCCAAAAATGGGCAGGAAGAGTCTTACTATGCAACATGACTCAAGCCATTTCTTGAATAACTCTATTCTTTCTTTCGACCACTCCATTTTGTTGTGGGGTGATAGGGGCGGAAAATTCTTGACTGATGCCCTCTTCATCACAAAAACTCTCAAGATTTGAATTGTCAAACTCTCTTCCATGATCACTCCTAATTCTGACTATCCCCCTTCCTTGCTCATTTTGAAGTTTCTTGCACAAGGTTCTAATCACATTAGGAGTTTCAGCTTTTTCTCTCAGAAACTCTACCCATGAATATCTGGTAAAGTCATCCACCATTACCGGAATGTATTTCTTTCCTCCCAGGCTTTCAGTCCTAGAAGGTCCCATAAGGTCAATGTGCAATAACTCCAATGGTTGTTCAGTTAGGATAGCTGTTGTTTTCTTGTGAGCTGTTCTAACTTGTTTTCCCAATTGACATGACCCACACACCGGAGTCTTCACTTTACTCAGCTCAGGCATTCCTACCACCATCTCTTTCCTGGCAATTTTGGACAAATTTTTATGATTCACATGTCCAAGTCTTTGGTGCCACAAGTCTGTAGCATCACTTTTAGCACTATTGCAACCATACTGAAGACTAGGACTGATGCCATAACAATTGTCAGACGTCCTGGTTCCCTGCATCATACAATTTCCATCCTTATCTGAAACAATGCATACTTCTTTTGAGAAACGAACTTCAGCACCATTATCACACATTTGACTTATACTGAGGAGATTTGCTTTTAATCCATCTACAAACAGCACTTCCCTCAAGATGGGTAGTCCAGGAATTTCAATTTCACCCTTTCCAATTATATCAGCTTTTCCACCATCTCCAAAAGTCACTGTTCCACACTTGTACTCCTCAACAGCTTTGAACAGACTTCTATCACCTGACATGTGACGTGAGCATCCACTATCAAGATACCACACATAGGTGTCTCTAGCCTTTAGAGCAATGTGTGCTACATGACATGTGTTTCTTTCTCCAGTTCTGACCCACATCTTTCTAGCTTTTGGAGGACTACCCTTTTTGGTAGTCGACAGTTGGTCTAGCTTGACATTAAGCATCTCATTCTGCCTAGTTAAGGCCATGACTTGATCCCAAAGATTCAGATGCCCTCTTTTTGGCTGGTTATCTACATTTCTCATGGGATTCTTCTTAAGCTTATAGCAATTTGGTCGGATGTGACCAGCCCTATCACAATTATGACACACTCGGTTTTCTTTGCTATCTCTTTGTCTCCTGAACGATGAGGTATCCTCATACTTGATGAATCTTTTCAGCTTAAAACACTCCGTTACAACATGACCTATTTTACCACAGTGGTGACAAATAGGACTTCTAGCTCTTGGTTTCACGTGAGACACAGCACCCATTAGGATATTTGAGGATTTCTTGCCATTGTCAGATGGGTGAGTCTTCCCATTGGCGATTGATTCACGAACAAACACAGTTTTCTTCTCCTTTTTGTGGGAGACCTTTGAGTTGGTTGCAACCTCATATTTTATTGGATCATATCCTAGTCCACTCTTGTCATTAGGGAGCTTTCCAAAGCTTAGGATTTCATCCAATTTTTGCTTCCCATTGGAGAAAGATTTTAGTTTTTGCTTCAGCAAAGTTATCTCACTTTCTTGAGTTTTTAACTCATCTTCCAGAAGCACCTTCTTCATTTTAAAATGATCAGCTAGACCAATGGCTTCAATTAATTCCCCTTGAAGCTCTTCATTTTCTTGTTTAATGAGGTCTATTTCTTGAATGTGAGTTTTGTTGAGTTTCCTCAATTTGACACATTCCTTGTATAGCTTCTCATATACTTCTTGCAACTCATCTTCATACTCAGATTCATTTCCAGACATGTTCTCATCATCCGACACATTTTCACTATGTTGACTTTTGCTATCTACCGAGACAGTGAATGCCATGTAATTCAGATTTCTTTTTGGGGAAGAGTTCTCCGAGGAATCACTTGACTCCGACTCACTCTCACTTAGGGATGCCATTTTTGCTCTTTCTTTTGCCTTTTTGTAGTTTGCACATTCCAGTCGAATGTGTCCAAAACCGTGGCATTCATGACACTGCACACTAGACTGACCCTTGTCTCTATTTGTTCTAGTGTGCTTTTCAGAGTTTCTATCCTTGTTCCCTGAACTTGAGCCTCTGTTGTATTTTTCAAACTTTTTCTTTTCAAAACTCTGATTCTTCTTATTTCTAGCCACAAACATTTTTCTGAATTTCTTAGCATAGAATGCTATTTCCTTGTCACTCATAGCCAAATCATCGGATGACTCATCTGACTCTTCTCTAACAGTATTGAGAGCTATGGACTTGTGCTTCTTGTCTGCTGGAAGAGTATGTTCATATGTTTGGAGAGAGCCCACCAACTCTTCAATTCTCATAGCATCTACATCCTTGCTTTCTTCAATAGCTGTGACCTTAGGACGAAATCTCTCAGGAAGAGATCTGAGAACTTTTCTCACAACTCTATTCACAGGGATTCTATCCCCTAGATTAAAGCGAGAGTTGACGATATCATTTAGCTTGGCATAGAAAGCATCAAATGTTTCATCGTCCTTCATTCTTAATTCTTCAAAACTAGTGGTCAACATTTGAAGCTTAGAGTTCTTTACAGCCTTGGTACCTTCATGAGTGATCTCAAGAATATCCCAAGCTTCTTTGCAATTTTGACACATTGATATCAGTTTGAACTCTTCTTGGGACATAGCCATGAAGATCGCATTCAGCCCTTTGCTATTCCAACCACATTCACTTATTTCATCCCTGGAATAATTTTCTACACTTTTGGGAGTTTGAACTCCATCAACAATAACCTTTGGTTCTGTCCAACCATTTGTTATGAAAAACCACACTCGTTCATCCACAGATTTTAAGAATGCTCTCATTCGAACTTTCCAATAAGCGTAGTTGTTTCCATGAAAATATGGTGGAGATGTAAGTGATTGAGACCTATCCATTTTAAACCACTACAGCAGGATCACACTCAGGAACTGAATCCAAGCGGAGTGAACCCGCTCTGATACCAATTGAGAAGGCAGTGGTTCTACACAACACTTCACCTAGAGGGGGGGTGAATAGGTGTAATCCGATTTTTATGGTCTTTTTAAAAAGATTGTTAAACAACAATTAATCAAAGCAATAAACAACACAAATAATCAACACAAGATTTTGTTCAAAATCTAAAACCACTCCAGGTGTAAGACACCACCTCAAATCCACTATAGAAAATTTAGTTTGTTACAACCAATTTAGAGACACTCACAAAACCTTTGTAGTAGCTAAACTTGGCTTGCAATACCACGAGCGACCCACTCGATCTCTACACGCATGTAGTGTCGGAACTCCGACCTTTCTATAGCTTCCCACGAGAACCTTTCGATCTCTGCATCACCAACAGCTCTGGACTCTTCCGGCCAATGAACTTGTCCACTCCAATGGACTCAATTGAAGATTGATGTTGACTGTAGTGTGGTGGAGATGTGTTTATCCAAGAGAGAATCAACCAAGTGGGGGAGAGGTTGCTCTAAAATATCTTGGAGGCCCTTAGGGTTTTTGCTCTGATTCTCCACACACAGAACAGCAGAGAAGCTGTTCTATTTATAGTACAACTCAAAGGAGGCGCATGAAAACCCTAGGTTTTAAGTCATCTGGAACATTCACTCGAGCGCAGTGTCGAGCGCCACAATCTGTCTGATGTTCGCTCGAGCGAAGTGTCGAGCGAGGGTCGAGCGGATAATCTGCCTGAGTTCGCTCGAGCCATGTGTCGAGCGGTCGACGTTCATGCTGCTTGAGTTCGCTCGAGCCAGTGTCGAGTGGTGCCAATCTGCCAGTTCGCTCGAGTGTCGAGCGAGTGTCGAGCGGTGCAATCTGCCTGAGTTGCTCGAGCGCATGTCGAGCGAGTGTCGAGCGTGACACTGTTTTGACCAGTTGATCAGCACATTCAATCTTTTCGCTTCAACACTTGTTACAACACTATTTTACACAGGTTTTCACAAGAAATGCAATCAACTCATTTTTCCTCAACAAAAAGGAAATAAAAGAGTTGAGAGTTTCATTAATGTTCTTCGCAGGTTTAGGAATGAACATCTCGATAATATTTGAAGAATTTTATGTAGTGTTTTGAAAAATCTTGATACGCTTTTGTTTGTTTAAAGAAGAAGACAGAGTGCATGATCGGGTTATATGGGTTCATCCTGGTTTTATTCTAATCGGGGCGGTTTGGATCAGGTTGGTTTCTTGAATGTGATGGGTCGGATCGGGTCGGGCACAGACCCGGTTGTGACTTGTCAGGTTGCAGGCCTAGCACTAACTAATTAAGTAACTATACCATGTATCCACCCACGTGAGCCACTGTAGCGTTCACAAGCTCCTGTTCAACCAATCCATAAACAGAACACATCCTTCTCCATTGTGAAAACACCAATGTGAGCCTCACCTAACCTTTCTTGTGTCCAATCCACCACAGTGTTTTGCAACCACCACCAACAACTTTGGAAGATGTCGATCGGGCCATCCCCGATTTCGCCTTCTCAACAGGAGAGATGGTTCTAGAATGAGTTACTTTAAATTACTTTTAGTTCTTCGATTTTTACAAGTAGATACATATGTTAGTACAATTACAAAGATTGCCATTGAAAAGAAAGAAAACTGAAAACCGTCTTCCATGTACTTATCTTGTAAAGGTTTTAAACTTTTTATTGTATTGACCAAAATGACCGACCCTGCCCTTTTTAGATGGGCTAAACTCTCATGGACTTTTGCTGTGATTGGGCTTATCCTATTATCAACTTGAGTTTTAATGGGCTTGAATTATAAGTTGAACCATGTTTTAAATTGGGCTTGCATCTCTTACTTTAGTTGTTTTGCATGTTTTAGTTGGGCTTATTTTATAACCACATGGGCTTTTGTTTTATTGAAAATTTATTAGTCCATAAAGATTATTTTACAGCAAATATTTACAGATTTTAATTATGTTATTAAGTATTAATTTTACAACAAAACTTAGTAGTGAATAACAAGAGTCTAATTTTTTTTTTAGCACATTAAGTCTCGTTAGATATATTTTATGAAAATAATTTCTAGTATTATTTAATAGATTTAAATAAGATATAATTTCCTACTAAGTTGTAATATGATATTAGTCTTAAATTATTATTATGTTATATGAATAGTTTTTCCAGGATTTGAATTTTAAATATGATTAAGTCAATTATCAAAAAGATTTTTCGTTGTTATTTTGTCAGCTTCGATAAAATTAACTTATTATAGTTATAACTAGAAAATAAAGAAGTATGTTCAGCATAATTAAATGACATTATTATTTATTAGATTTCTTGTAAATATTATTCATAAGAAAATTTAGCCATTTTATGATTTGAGATTTCACGACTTGTTTTAATGGATTTGTATAAGGATTAAATACTTTACTTAATTATAATTTGGAAGTGAGAATATGTTATTAGTATTTAAATAATTTAAAATATCAGTATTAATATAATGGCGATCCTTCATCAGGCTTGGATGCTTCCGTTATGCATGCGTCTTTTTCCTCATTTATGAGTTCTTTTACGTAACATTTTCGTCCCAATACCTGTTCGTCACAAGTTTCGACAGTATCTGTCTCTATTGAAAGCTTCAACTTTNCACCTAAGTAAAATAGGATTATATCCTATTTAAAAATGTGGTTTATTGTATGTAAGCCTAGAAGTTCAAGGGTCTTATTCCTTTTAGACCCATTAGGATATATGGCTATGTCCCCTCTCCTCTCTATGTGTGTCTATTGACTTGTCCCATTGATAGCTAATACTTTTGTGAGGAGAATGAGAGGAAGATTTGGCCACTAATATTATTTGGGGGATTTCAATATTGCTTTCAAGATGACTTTCACATATGTGAATTCTATATTTTATAATCTTTTTGTCTATTAAGATACTTTTTTCTAGCATGTGTTTATAGTGATTTACAAGAATATGTTATTAGTATTTAAATAATTTAAAATATCAGTATTAATACAATGGCGATCCTTCAGCAGGCTTGGATCCTTCAGCAGGCTTGGATGCTTCCGTTATGCATACATCTTTTTCCTCATTTAGGAGTTCTTTTATGTAACATTTTCGTGCCAATACCTGTTCGCCACAAGCCTCGATAATGTCTGTCTCTATTGAAAGCTTCAACTTTTAGTAGTAGGTGGTGATGATGGCTTTCAGGTTATTCAGTCGGTCTCCCGATTATTGTATTGTATGGAACGGGTGTTGACCGCTAAGATGTTTGTCATGACGGTGGTTATATGCGGGCCCATTCCTATCTCAACAGTACCTAATAATGTTGCTCAGTACGGTTTACAAGATGGCCATGCATGTATAAATAATTTTTCAATTTTAGCCTGAGTACGGATTTAAAATAAGATAGAATTAGTTTGTACACCTTTGCCAACATTTTTGTCCAACTCATCGTTCCAACGTTTTAATTATGCAAACACATGCACATGCTGGGTATCTCTTGCTAATTGTTGCCGACAGCAACGTCAGTTCAACTTAAATATGCTTAATTTGTATAATGTCTAATATTTCAATCTTAATTCTGTTCATTTAATTAGATGGTTTGTATAATGGAATTTGCGCTCTCTAGATCAGACTTTCTCTCTCCAGATTTCTAAAGGGTTGATATCTTCTTGAATTTCTCATCAACCACCATATTTTATCCATTATATGGAAAGTTATAACGTGAGTTCATAAAAAATTATAAAATTATTAAGTATAATAGATTTAATCCTCAAACGATTTATATTTTATGTTTTATTTATATATATGGAAGGTAGGGAATGCTAATTGTTTTTTCTTCCAATACTTTCTCATATGTCAACAATTAGAGAAATGCTACATTGTTTTTTATCTTAAATTTTAAGGACAACATGAATCCTTCGTCAGTAGATAAATAGAGATCACTCCTTAGTTCATAATTAACCACACACGTTGCATGCATTGTTTTAAAAATTAATTAAAATAATGAGAGGAGCATAAATAAGCGGGTCGTACAATTAATGAAGTACTTGACCTATTTTCACCTAGCTAGTAGTTACTTGGTGATGAGAAATATTATTCCTCCTATCCCCACCACCTTCACTTCAAGAAAAAGTTAATGATTCCTCGCTTCGCACGCCCACTGTCTGGTCGATTATTCCTCCTATTCCACCACCTTCGCTTTCAAACACGTTTTCAATAAAGAAAAATTCTATTAATCATTGTCACATGTTATACATTATATTTTTTTTAAAAAAATTTATTTTTTAATTTATTCTTCTTAAACTAATTTAATTCTTCTACTCATCATTTATATATAACATATTTGATAAAAAAAAAGTTTTTTAGAAAAAAATATAATGTATAATACGTAGAAATTATGAGTATAAAACTCTTTCAAGAAAAGATTCTCATCCTTGCACACCCACTACTCTCTTGTTGATCACTCTGTTGATTTGTTTTGCTCTTTTGGTTAGTCCCACATAGATGAAAAAAGAGAAGGAGCAAACTCTCAGGGCTTATAAATAAGAGACTTAGCCTCTTAGTTTAATTGCACCAGTCAAATGCTTAGTTAGTAACTTTTGACTCAGTTTAATTCTTCTATTGTCCATTTTTATAAAATGGGAAGATGTGTGAGTTAAAGTTTTGCTAATGGGGAAAACTTTGTGGGTATGTTTGGGGTGAGGAGAAAAATTGTATGATTGTAATAATTTTTCATATAGTGGATTTTCTTCTCTGGGTCTGGTGATTTTTCTCCTGTTTTAGAGTTTTCACGTAAATTTCTTATGTTGTTATTATTTCTCTATTTTTCTTGTTATTTCTGCAAAAGGTAGATCCTAGGGGGTAAATTTGGGATGTCCAAATTTCCAACAATTGATATCAGAGCCACTAGGTTCTTTTTGTGGAGTGGAATTTTGGTGTGGTAGTGTAGATACGTACAGTCTAAGGAGATTTTGTCTAGGAGATTGAAAATTTTAAGTATATCTATTGTGACCCTCCAATCTTTCCTGGAAACTTACTTATTGAGGTACTATTTATTTCTACAGTAAATTCATCAAAGCAATGTCAGGAAGTAAGGTTTCAAATTCTATCAGATTTTAGGTGGAGAAATTGGTTTACACAAGGCGTTGAAGGGCAGATCAACCCCTGAAGTCAGCAGTGATATTAGCGACTGGTGAAATGGCTAGTACAAAGAGTGGATTCAGCAAGTGGCTCCAAGTCAGTAAATGAAAATACTGGTATTGATGCTAACGTTGTGTCTCTCTTCATGGAAAAATGGACATGTACGTCCTCATGGCATGCTGTTAATTCCCAAAGTTGTCATGATAGAGGATGTGTTAATGTTAGCGGGTCCACAAGTTTGCACACAGACATTGGTTTGACATTAATGCAGGGTGTGTGGTGGAAATTCATGTTGATGGCTGATGAACTTCCAGGAAAGCCAAACGTGGAAGTTACACCATAATTTTCAGTAAGGTTGTTTTCGACATGGCCGAAGTGAAATGCTTAGAATTGGTTTATTCTGAATGAGTATGCTTTTATAGTGAAACATGATAGCAGAAGTTATGAAAATATTCATTAAGGTGAAGTTTGACTGTGGTACCAGTCAAAGTCGCAAGGTAGAGATTGTTTACTTATTTTGCTCATTTGCTACATGGGTGGGAAATGAGAAGGAGCAAGCTCTCAAGGCTTATAAATAAGAGGCTTAGCCTCTTAGTTTAAGTGCACCAGTTAAATGTTTAGTTAGTAACTTTTGACTCTAGTTAATTTCCTCTATTGTCTATTTTTGTAAAATGGGAAGATGGGTGAGTTAAAGTTTTGCTAGTGGGGAAAAATTTGTGGGTGTGTTTGGGGTGAGGAGAAAAATTGTGTGATTGTAATAATTTTTTACATAGTAAATTTTCTTCTTTGGGTCTAGTAGTTTTTTTTCTGTTTTAGAGTTTTCACGTAAATTTATTGTATTGTTATTATTTCTCTATTTTTCTTGTTATTCATATAAAGGTTAGATCTTAAAAGAGTGAATTTGAGAGATTTAAATTCCCAACACATTCCTCCTAGTCCTATCCCACCACCTTCACTTTAAGATGTTTAAAAAAAAAAACAGACGATTCCTCTCCTCGTACTCCCACTCTTGTAATCGGCAATATATTAATAAGTTAAACAATTTTTGAAAAATGCATTTCTTTCCATGAAAC
>QGSO01000188.1:0-339808 GCA_011037825.1 Carya cathayensis
TTAGTTGGATATGCAGATGCAGGTTATCTTTCAGATCCATACAGAGAGATTATTGCAATTCATGAGGAGAAATGTGAAATTAATGTCAAGCAGATACGATCAAGTGATAATCTGGTAGATTTATTCACTAAAGTATTACCAACTGCAACATTTAAGAAGATTGTGCAGAACATTGGAATGCGGAGACTTGAAGGCCTATTATCATGCACTTTTAAGGGGGAGTAATGTCTTGAAAACTTGTGCCGACTGTACTCTTTTTCCTTCGCTAAGGTTTTATCCCACTGGGTTTTCCTTTGCAAGGTTTTAATGAGGCAATCTTAAAGCACTTGGCGATATACATGAATATTGTACTCTTTTTCCTTCGCCATTGGTTTTTTCCCACTGGATTTTTCCTTAGCAAGGTTTTAACGAGGCATATTCTTTATGTATGGTCATCCAAAGGGGGAGTGTTATAAACTTATTTGTATGACCATCTTTAGCCATCAATTAAGACCATTTAGCCATCAATTAAGACCATTTAGCCATCAATTAAAACTTAAGCTATACCTACTCCTTTGTACTCCTATATATATGGGTATCATTCACTTGTATATGATCAAATTTTTGCATTGAATCCTACACATTCTTTCATCTCTCTTTCCTTCTCTCTCTCTTTTCATTAGTTTCATAACAAAGCAGAATTGTCCTCAGTCTACAAATTTCTTGATTATTGGGACCTTAGATTCTAGAATCTCAAACTATGTAGATTGGCGTTGGGCCGAAACCAATTACCCCATGCCAATAAAACTAACCAAAGCCCAGTTCAAAGTCACTCGACGGGAGCTCAAACTCACAACGTGGCTCAAGTCAAGTCAACTAGTTAGACGTTGACCGAACCATCTAAATACCGTTATTCCCAAGAAAAATGATAAATATACGTCACTTTTTAAAATATTTTGCATAATAATATTTTAAAAGTAAGAGTATTTTTATAAAATACCTTATAAAACTAACATTATTTTACAAAAATATTTTTATTTTACATGTATTATAAAATATATTATGAAATGTGTTGTGTAGGTATGATTACTTCGGAAAATATTATACACACCATCCACAAAGAACTGATAACCATGCACACGATTGGGAAAAATATAAATATGAAAATGCTTGGATTTGGCATTTAGAAAAGAATCGCTTTGGAAAAGAGTGAGATTTACTATTAAAAAATTAATTTTTTCACGTGCATGGATCCCACATTTTATTTATTTTTTTCAAAGCGAATACCCAATTCACGATTGTAAATATATTTTCTCAATTTGATTTCTTGTGTAATTCCCATGTCCACATGTATAGTAGTATTTCATACTAAGAGCATCCACATTGGCCTATGCATATGCATATGCAAAGCCACTTTTGCATAATATTAACATAAATTAAGCTGCATTGGATTCTCTATCTGTAAAAATTTAGCTAACTATAAACAGTATATTTACAATTTTCCATATCTACTATTTACTGTGACGCCCCCAAATTCTGCTTGGAATCGGACGGACATTTGAAGCGTCGAGACATGCAACACAAGGTTACCTACCCCCATTCATGACATATAAGATGCAATGTTCCTAACATGCATCTAACATTATGCAATATTCGCAACGGATAAATTTTTTTTTTTCTTTAGCAATGCTATGCACCAAACTTATAATATCCCAAATAATTAAATCGTAATCCAAGCATACTTAACAAAATAAACATCCACGATTTACAGTACGAGTCTTAGAAGATTGTAACCTCAAAAACATGAGGAAGTTCATCGAGTAACTCGTGTAACTCGACTAACGAGGCCAGAATACTGTCCAAAAACTAACTATGGAAGCTGTAAGCTCTGCGTCGTGTCTGCAGCGTCTATCACCTCCTTCAGTCTACCAAGTCGCTCCCTCTCTGATCCTGACATATCGCCTACCATTGGGGGGAATGGTAGTTGGGACTACCACGGTGAGATTTGATTACAAATCTCAGTAAGTTAACAAGAAACTCCCACACAGGTTAAGATGCATGCATGGCAGTAAAAGCATGAATGCATAATTAAAGTCGTAAATAAGCATAGCATAACTTGACATATAGCATGGCATAATTGACATAACTTGAACTGAAACGTGAACTTAACTTGACTTGACATGACATGAACTTGAACTTAAAATATAACATGGGCTAGCAACATAACATGAACGTGAACTTGAAACATAACATGGATTTGAATCATAGCATGAACGTGAACATACATAACATAAACATGAACTTGAATTTAACATAAACCTGAGCATAACATGACATAAACGTGAACTTGAGGCATAATGTAAACATGAACATAACATAACATAAACGTGAACTTGAAACATAACGTAAATATGAGCATAACATAACATGAACGTGAGCTTGAACATAACATAAACGTGAACATAACATGATATGAACATGAACTTGAAACTTAACGTGAACATGAACATAACATGTACGTGAACATAACATAACATAACATGAACTTGATCTGAAACTTATTCTTATCTCATGGGGTCTCCATGATTACTTATTCTTATCTCATGGGGTTACCATAATTGCTTATTCTTAACTTCTTGATATAAACTTGGACTCTTGTTCAATTGACTTAATTAATAATGTAACCATATGGGTGCTACACAGGTCCTCTTGAGCCGTGTCTTCATGCCGATTACCGCATCACAACACAGGTATCTACACCAGCTATGAGTGCATTAATATGTACTCCATAATTGTTGTGGTCCCACGTATTCTACGTGTCACAATTGCTGTGTCTCACGTAGTGTATACTCCACAATTGTTGTGGCCCCATACTTCATGCTCCACAGTTGTTGTGACCCCATGAATTATTTGTGCCACACTTGCTGTGAACACACGTAAAAATAATGGCTCCATCGGCCTTAGTGCCAGGTGCGCTCCTGTGACCAGCTAGTTAGGCCCCATTTGCAACCTGTTGACTGTGCTTCGTCAACCCAGGGAATTTCACACCTATTTAGATACTTCAGCGTGAACAAAGGAGTTTCACTAGATATTACCCCATCCAGCACTTAGGAGTCGTGATTGACATGAATAACTTAACTTGAACGTGATCTGAAACTTGACTTAACATAAACTTGATCTGACTTCTTTACTTAACATGACATACTTGCAATGGTGAATATTACATGATATGACATACATGTAACATATGGCATACTTAACATGGCATACTTATAACATATAGCAATACGTGACAGAATAGATTGTGTAACAGATAAATATTCGTGACAGAATAAATCATGCATAACAGATAAACATGTAATGACATGGCATGGCATGACATATATGATAACATACATACATAAATTGTAGTTCCCTTACCCATCATACATACACAGTAAACTGATAGTAAGTTAGAAGCTAACTTACCTTGATCATCGCGTTCTACGAGAATAAAGCATGAAACACGAGGAACTGTAAGAAGGTATTCTAAAAGTTAAAAATTTAATTACTAACAATTAGAAACATGAAAACAAGCTAACTTAGAGTAAAATTACCATTTTACCCTCTACATGTGGAAAAATGACCATTTTGCCCCTAACTTAAGGATTTCACATCCTAACTTCAAAAATTTTCAAAATTTACCTTTCTCATGTAAATTTTGTCTTAAACTCAAATATCAACTTAAAAAAATTTGAAACAAAACACAACTATAGAAAACACACTATGGCCGAAACATCCATAGGCCATTTCTCTTTATTTTTGTTGCAATTCTTTCCAACTTCAAAACTCATACTTAAACCAAAATTTTGCAACAAAGATCTTTCTATTCTAAGTTTACAACCATACTTAAAACATCCATTTAGAAAAAATCTAATAATCAACACCAAACTTTTTGTAAAAAGATCCAAACACTTAATCACAAGCTTTGACCCTAAATCAAAACATCTCCAAGTATTCCAAAAATCAAATCTTACTTCTAATATATTCATTACATCATCCTAAGATCAAACATGCTTTAAATCATCAAACTAAAGTAACCAAAATCATAAAATAACACTAGGAGTTTTTGGTTTTACACTTAGTCCAGAAACAAAAACTTTTTCCTCAACTAGCTTTGATAAATCTCTTGATCAATGGCTTAAGAATGTGAGATCTTTGAAATAAAGCATCACATGGTTTAAAAAATATGTCCTAAAGAATATCCAACCATCAAACTTAAAATCACATGGCTAAAAATCAATAAAACATAGATCTAACCCAAACACATCAAATCTTAGGCCTAACCGAAATCCTCTTGCATAGAAAAATCATATCTTTGAAGCTAATACTAAATATCTTCAAAATAACATCCTAATATCAAAATAAGAGACTTAGGATCATCATATAAAAATATCAAAGCCTTTAGAGTAATATTAAGTCTCGAAATATTCAAACTTTCTCCAAATAAAAATTGTTTTTCCACTTCCAGTTTTCAAGTTTCTAGATCTAAGAAAATCTATCATCAAAAGCTTTATTCATGCAAAAAAACCTCAATGAGAACTCTTAAACACATGCTAAAAACACTTCATAAAATTTTCGGACCAAGATATGTCCATTAGCTTGGTCAAAAACTCCAAAACATAACATACTCTCCAGATTCACGCCTAGAATGACCTTTCCATGATTAAAAATACTTTTGACCAACCAAATGACCATTTAATGATACAAATAATATATATACGGAAAATATACTAAAAAAGGAACAACTTTTATGAAGGATTCATCGTGTGAAAATACTTACAAAGGGTCAAAATCTCCACGCAAAAAGACTCAGAAATCTGCCCGAGAGAGCTCTTTTGGGTTTCTCTCTAAGAACGGGGTGAAGAAGTGATGAAAGGGAAGTAAGTGTGACTTGCACGACTCAAGACTTCTGTAGGGGGAAGAAATGGACCTGAATGACCCTTGATTGGAGGTGGCTATGTGACATAAAGTGGAGAATAGTGGGGGGCAAAGGACTGCCTGCAGAAGTTGTGAGGTATGGAGGTTGATGGGGTGGGTTTCTCCATCTCATCAAGGCACTGTTGGGTGCAGCCGAAGGTAGTGGATGGTCTACCATGTGGGGGAGGAAACTTCTCCAAGAAGCCTTGCCAAGGTGGCCAAATTCGTGGGCCTTGGTAGGCCTCAACCGAGTGGGCTTCAATTTGGGGTTTAAAGGAGGTTTGGTTAGGGTTTGAGATGCTATCAAGCCCAAATCCAATTTTTCTTGGCCCAATCAAATTTCCAACGTTTAAAAGGTTGGATAATGATGTCATAACAAGAATTTGAGAAATTAATAGCATATGGAAGTGATTTAATCAAGTGATTAAACATAATGCTAGAAATTGGATCAAAAAGGGTTTGAAGGCCAACTTTAAGGTTTGGGGGAAACTGTTTAGGGTTTCAGTTTCAACCAAATTTTTGGGGTTTCAATTGGATTCTAACCATTTAGGGTTTCACTAGGGTTGAAATCCTCTTTGATCTGGTTCAATTTGGTTGATCAGATGAAAAAAGTTTTGTTTAGGTGGCATGATCTTACACATTGATTTCCTTCACAAATCCATCTAATGGTTCCTCTTTGTGCCAAGTGTCTAATACTATTCACTATGTGTGGCTAAGATCTTGCCAAGTGTCCAAATAAAACTTCTCTAACCTGATTTGGACATTTCACATTGTGATTTTTAAAACATTGCACTTAGTACGCTTGTCGAGGTTACTATTCACTCCAGAAAAAGCATAATAAACTTAGTATTGAAAAATTCTAAATATTCATATTAACCTACAATAAAAACCGTTTACCAAAATTCAATCCCGAAATACCCCTATAAATAAATTCACAGTTTCGAACAGCCGTTTTGTCCAAAATTATGAAAATGAGTTATTGGGCCATAAAATATTAAATATTCAACTAAGTCTAGTGGTGTAGACTATAACGTATTCTGACACTTCTAACTACCTCAAACAATTAAAAAAGCATTTCTGGCACCATAGTGAGTGATAACACTAATATGTTGACAAACTAAAACCTGTGCGATTGATCGATTTGTGAAAACTTATGGGGTTTTCATGAGGTTTCTAAAGTCTATAGAAATTCAACCATTGAATTTCTAGTGGGCTGTTACATTTACTCTCCAAGTTATATTTTAATCGTTTTTTCTCTCTCCTCCAACACTCTCTCTCCCCGACCCTCCCAACGAGATTATTCTTTCTGCAGCTCTCTCCACATGGTTTCCTCATCTCCATCCCTCTCTTGACCCAAACAACCCCATTGGAAGAAGCAAATCCGTGCAACTCTCTCTCACGACGGTTGTCGATGGAGCCTGCGAATGCTTTAGGAATCATCACGGTTGCTGGTTTTCTGAATTTTCTACTATTTCAGGTATGATTTCTCCCTTTCTCTTCACAGTTTCAGTTATTTAGATTAGTGAAAGTGTTTTTCTATTTTTCTGTTGCCATTTCTTCATTTCATGTTGTTCTTGATTTTAGATTAGGGTTTTTGTTTTTCAGATCTCATGGAATCGATTTTCTGTTCTTGCTTAATTGTGTTTTGTCTAGGGAATAACTGGAAATGGGTCTCTTTGTTTAAGTATATTATCAAATAAATCTGTGTAAAATTTGTGAGATTAACATGTTTGTGAGAACCACCGAGAGCCTCTGAGATTCATCAGAATGCTTCATCAAAGATCTTAATATATAGGGGAAAAAAAAAGGGATCCATAAAAATAGTTTTGATCTTGATGGGGAAAGTGAAGGGAAACATAGGAAGATTGTTCCAAAATCACAACAAAAAAAGCATCCAAGCGACAGATACCACTTCTGAACAATTACAAGATTTTTATCTTGTTGCATCCAAGTGAAGGGAAACATAGTTTTGATCTTGTTGCATCTAGCTTTTAGATTTTTATTAGAACAATTACAAGAAAAATGGATGATTTTTACCACTTCTGAACATATACTATGCCTAAAGTATACATTGAATTCAATTGAAATCTAAATTGTCTACATGCACAAAAGTTTAATACTTGTACATCACCAACAGTGGATAAACGCTTTCATACTAAGGATTAACATGTTTGGAGTTAGATAAATATATTTGGAATCTTGTGGATTAACATGTTTGCATTTATGTCCTGTATTTATGTCCTGTTTTAATTGCATATAGATAAATCTGCACATCATCATTAAACTCATAAAAACTACATTTAGATAAATCTGTACATCATCTTAAAAATTATATAATCTGAATTTTGTAAACATGTTGGCCTTACTTGACCTCAAAACATGTACTTATGAGTTTAATGATTTTTTTAAACATGTTGGCCCTGTTTTGCTTAATATGTGTTGTTTTAATAACATTTGGTCCTTCAATATTTTGTTGAAGGATGAACACTTTAATTGATGAGGATCCCTTCTTCACCACATTGTTGAAAAGTGGTGAGGGTGGTATAAATAACCCTACTATGGATGTTGCTTTCATTGACGTCCAAGCAACACAATCCCAACGGGAAAAAGGGCACCTAAACATAAATCCCAGCGGGGTGTGTCATTTACTATTGAGGAAGATACTCACCTCATTTCAGCTTGCCTTAACGTTAGTATAGATTCCATATGGAGGACTGACCAAACCTCCAAACAATTGTGGAGTAGAATTTATGATTACTACTCCACTTATAAAAAATCTAACAGTCAAGAACGATCTATACCTTCTTTGACCAATCGGTGGTCAACCGTTCAAAAATGTGTCGATAAGTTTTGTGGTTGTGACGCCCCCAAATCCCACACACGGACACGGGGAAATCGAGACGTCTGGGTGGTGACATCACGTGTCACCACCTTATTGACGAGTGCCAAGTGTGTGAAAAAGCAACAAATGTGCACGAAGAAATAGGCAGCAAATAGCAAAGTCATAACTAAGTACCAGAATTTTTCTATCTTTAATACAAAGCTGTTCAAATCATACATAATAAAATATTTCAAATTACAAATATAGTTTCAAAGCCAACTACAAAGCATAGACTTCAACTCAGTACTCCGGCGGAGCCGCATCCTCGGGCTCAGCCTCCTCCTCCTCCTCGATCCCTGCATCAAAATCTACGGTACCAAAATGGTGCTGCATGTAAGTAAGATCCAAACACCACTAGATAACAAAAAACATATTAAACTCAAACAATATGCATGAAAGAATGCAGTGCACATAACCCATAAAACACATTTTTCCTTAAACATATCCTTTAAACATAACCTCGCCATTATCCCCGATAATGGCCCAAAAACCAAACCATCAGAGCACTGTAGGAGGGAATCGCATGCGAGATTCTACCACTGTCCCTACTTACCACCATCCTTACACGTGCACCGTAGGCGGGAATCACAGGCGGGATTCTACCACCGTCCCTACTCATCTACCGTAGGCGGGAATCACAGGCGGGATTCTACCACCGTCCCTGCTTACCACCATCCCTACTCACTACCGTAGGCGGGAATCACAGGCGGGATTCTACCACCGTCCCTACTCACTACCGTAGGCGGGAATCACAGGCAGGATTCTACCACCGTCCCTGCTTACCACCGTCCATACTCATCCACCGTAGGCGAGAATCACAGGCGGGATTCTACCACCATCCCTGCTTACTACCGTCCCTACTCACTACCGTAGACGGGAATCACAGGTGGGATTCTACCACCGTCCCTGCTTACCACCGTCTCTACTCACTACTGTAGGCGGGATTCTACCACCGTCCATGCTTACCACCGTCCCTACACGTGCCTTTGACTCAAATCAGTCAATCCAATCGTTCACATATACCATAAATCATTTCTCGCTTACAAGCCCAGTTTTCATTTACAAACACTTGTACATGCATGCAACTACATGAAAACTCGGTTTTCCCTTTTTAAACATGAAAATGTGTGCACTATACAATGCAAACATCAACGCACAAATATCTCAAACAAATATCAACATCAACCAAACAACTCCGTCCTCAATCCATCCGACCCCCGAACTCGTCGGACTCAGTCCGGAATCAACCAACCAGTCCAATAATTAATTGTAAGAGCAAAATATATTTAAATCTAAAAGTAGAGTTTGGAAAATACTTACAGCGCTATAAGGTATTTTTCGAAAGCTCGCGGCGTTGCAAACGGCGTAGGAAAAGCAACGTAACAGTGTATTTTACACTGTGGCCGTGGGTAATAAATTACCCACTTTCGAACGAGGACAAACCAAGGCACGAAATTGATAGGGAATGGTCTTGAGATGTTTATGAAGTTAAAGGAAGTGAGTTTTGGTCGTGGGTGGTGGTGGAAACGGCGGAGGAAGCAGAAAAGGCCCAATCGGAGTTGAGCTCGTGGGAGCTGCTCCAGCAACGGATCGGGGCTGAAATTAGGTGGGTTAGGTCGGCAAGAGGTAGAAGAAGAAGCTATGAAGAGATGGTGGCCGGAGGTGGTGCGACGGCGCCAGAAACGATGAAAAACCGTGTGGCTTGGAGGAGCTCGTGGTGGCTAACGGTGGCTCGGATGGAGGTGAAACTTGGTAGGAATGTTCACCGGTGAGAGGGGAAGAAAACTAGGTGGTTGGTGTAGGCCACGCCGCCGGCGAGCGGCGATTCTGGGCTGCGAAAGCAACCGGCGACAGGGGTGAAAAACAGGGCTGGGGCCGTGACTTTCAGCCGTGCGTGGCGGCTAACGGCTGGTTCGATGGCTCTGAAAATTGGTGGGGATGATCTCTGGTGGGAGGGGAAGAGAATAGTGGGGGTGGTGTTGACCACGGCGGCCAGACGGCGGCGCACTGGGCGGCCGAAGTGTGGGCGACGGGAAGGAGAAAAGAGAAAGGGAGAGCACGGGGAGAGAGAACCGAGGAGGAAAAAGAAGAAGAAAAAAGAAAAGAAAGGAAAGAAAGAAGAAAAAGAAAAGGAAAAGGGCAAAAGAAAAAGAGAAAAGAAATGAAATGAGGTCCAATCCTCACTCCGGAATCCAAAAACTAATCCGTAAAACGATTAAAATAAATTAAACACCGCATCAAATAAATTAAAAAACCAATTAAAATACATTAATTTAAAATAAATAAACTAATATATTAATTAAATTAAAAACACTCATTCAGTGAAAATACACGTAAAAGCGGGTCATCACATCCTCCCTCCCTTAAAAACAAATTTCGTTCTCGAAATTTGCAAGATCAAACACCAACTTGAAACAAGCCACATAATTCCACATAAAACCACCTGCAACCAAGATTAAGAAACGTACCGTCATTACTCAAACAAGTAGGGGTACTGCTCCCTCATGTCCGCTACTCGTTCCCAAGAGAAAACTTGAGCTAACGAATCTCCCCAAGCCACCTTAACCAAAGGTATCATCTTAGACCTCAACTGTTGCTCCTTCCAATCCATAATCTGCGACGGAACAACCTCATAAGTAAGGTCCGGTTGCAACTGAATACTCTCTGGATCGACAAAGCGCGGCTCTTGTTGACCAAAACTCTTCTTCAAGGATGACACGTGGAAGACATCATGAATATCCCCAAAATAATCTGGCAAAGCAACTCTATAAGCAACGGACCCTATCTTCTCCAAAATCTAGAAAGGGTCGACATACCTCGGATCCAGTTTCCTCTTTTTACCTTTGAGATAAATCCAATCACCTTCTTCAAAAGATAACTCTCTCCTCCTGGTATCAGCGTAGCTTTTCTGACGACTCTGAGCTGCCGCCATTTTATACCTGATGATCCGAACTTGGTTTTGAATCTCTTGAATTATTTCGGGTCCAATTATCTTACTCTCCCCGACTTCATCCCAACACAAAGGCGATCTGCACTTCCTCCCATAAAGAGCTTCATAAGGAGCCATTTGAATGGTCGCATGGAAGCTATTATTATACGCAAACTCTATGAGCGGCAAGTGATTTTCCCAACTCCCTTGAAATTCCATGACACATGCTCGCAACATATCTTCAAGGGTCTGTATGGTACGCTCCGATTGGCTGTCTGTCTGCGGGTGATATGCAGTACTGAACTTCAGCTTAGTACCCAATGCTGCCTGCAAACTTTTCCAAAACTGAGACGTGAACCTTGGGTCTCGATCCGATACTATACTCTTCGGTATGCCGTGCAACCGCACTATTTCTTTCACATACAGGTGAGTCAACTTACCCAAGGAATCAGTATTATTAACAGGCAAGAAGTGAGCACTCTTCGTTAACCGATCAACAATCACCCAAACAGAATTTTTCCCACTAGGAGTCCTCGGCAAACCCACTACAAAATCCATCGTGATGTCGTCCCACTTCCACTCAGGAACAGGGAGGGGTTGGAGCATACCAGCGGGTCTTTGATGCTCGGCCTTGACTTGACGGCACGTGTGGCATTTCTCAACATACAAGGCAATATCCCTCTTCATTCCATCCCACCAATAATTTTTCTTCAAGTCCCAGTACATCTTCGTACTGCCGGGATGTACTGAATAAGGGGCTGCATGAGCTTCTGCCATGATCCGCTCCTTGAATTCTGAATCTTTGGGGACCACTCTGCTATCTCAAAACCGAAGTATTCCATCTTTATCCATACTATAGTGCAACGGCCTTCGAGATTTTCTGACTCTTTTTCTGATATCCAACAGCTTCGGATCTTTCCTTTAAAGAGTCTTCAATTCCTCAAAATCAGTTACCCGAATATCAAGGACTGAAGATAAAATCTCCTCTTGCTATGAACTTTCAATAAGGAGTCCTCTCATCCCACAAAGCAAAGAATCCAATCCTGACGACTCGGCCTCATCTTCCAAATGCGATTTTCGGCTCAAAGCATCAGCAACTATATTTGCCTTCCTTGGATGGTACTTGATCTCGCACTGGTAGTCACTGATTAGCTCTAGCCATCGCCTCTGCCTCATGTTCAGATTCCTTTGAGAAAACAAGTGCTTCAAACTCTTGTGATCGGTGTATACTTCGCAAGCTTCCCCATACAAGAAGTGCCGCCAGATCTTGAGAGCAAAAACAATCGCAGCCAATTCCAAATCGTGCGTCGGATAATTCTTCTCATGATCCTTTAGCTGACGGGATGCATAAGCAACAACCCGTCCTTCCTGCATAAGGACACAACCGAAACCAAATTTAGACGCATCGCTTAAGACTACGAATGGCTTATGCAGTTCTGGGAGCGCTAACACTGGTGTAGTCGTCAACATGTTTTTCAATTCTTGGAAGCTTCTCTCACACTTATCTGACCAAACAAATTCTGCATTCTTTCTAGTCAAAGCTGTGAGAGGTCCGGATAGGCGAGCAAATCCCTCCACAAATCTTCGGTAATATCCGGCAAGTCCCAAGAAACTCCGGATCTCGCGCACTGTTGTCGGACGTTGCCATGACAAAATGGCTTCCACCTTACTAGGATCAACAGCCACTCCGTCTCGGGAAATCATATGCCCAAGAAATCTGACTTCCTCCAACCAGAATTCACATTTGCTGAGTTTGGCATACAACTGGTGTTCTCTTAGTTTCCCAAGAACTAGATGAAGATGGTAAACATGCTCTTCAACATCTCGGGAATAAATCAGAATATCATCAATGAATACTACCACAAAGGAATCTAGATAAGGTCGAAATACCTGATTCATTAAATCCATGAAAGTAGCAGGGGCATTGGCTAACCCAAACGGCATCACCTTAAATTCATAATGCCCATATCTCGACCTGAAAGCAGTTTTGGGCACATCCTTGTCTCTTATCCTCAACTGGTAGAATCCTGACCTCAGATCAATCTTCGAGAAGATAGCCGCTCCTTGAAGCTGATCAAATAAATCGTCGATTCTTGGGAGAGGGCATTTATTTTTGATGGTCACCTTATTTAATTCTCGATAATCGATACACATATGGAGGGTTCCATCTTTCTTTTTAACGAACAGCACTGGCGCACCCCACGGCGAAGTACTTGGTTGAATGAACCCCTTATCCACCAGCTCTTGCAACTGAGTCTTCAACTCTTTCAATTCAGCCGGTGCCATGCGGTAGGAAGCTTTATGTACAGGAGCTGCTCCAGGTTCCAAGTCTATAACAAACTCCATTTCACGAACAGGGGGTAGCCCAAGCAAGTTTTCCACAAACACGTCTGAAAATTCCTCCACAACGGGAAAGTTTACCAAAGACTTCTTCTCAGAAGGCGTAGACATCATCTGAACTAAGAAGGCATCCGCTCCCCATGCAATCTCCCTTCTTGCTTGAATTGCCGATATAATTACCGGTTTTCTTTTAACTTACTCCCCTCAAATTCCAGACAATCACCATCGGGAAGCTGAAAGCTAATTACCCGACTTCTCAATTAATGCTTGCAGAATATCGGTATAGCAATCCATCCCGAGGATGATATCAAAACCCAACAGCTTAAACACCACCAAGAATATTTGATATAGCTACCACCGTCCCCGCTTACCATCGTCCCTACACGTGCCTCTGACTCAAATCAGTCAATCCAATCGTTCACATATACCATAAATCATTTCTCGCTTACAAGCCCAGTTTTCATTTACAAACACTTGTACATGCATGCAACTACACGAAAACCCGGTTTTCCCTTTTTAAACATGAAAATGTGTGTACTATACAATGCAAACATCAAGGCACAAATATCTCAAACAAATATCAACATCAACCAAACAACTCCGTCCTCAATCCATCCGACCCCCGAAAGCTCGCGGCGTTGCATTGAAGGAATGTATCCAAGCGGTGCAACAGAGCTAGACAAGGTATAATCGTTTATTTTGTTATTGTGTAAAATTATTTCAGATTTGTCCTGCTGATTGTTCCATTATTTTGTAGATTGACAAGGCAAAAATTTTGTACCGAGAGACCCTAAAAACCAACTTCACCTTGGATCATTGTTGGAATCTTTTAAGGAACCAACCAAAATGGCAAACACACATGGAGACCATAAGAAGAAGAGACAATGTCTCACGTTCAGGTAGTACTCCAAACTCAATACAATTAGGGGACCCAATGGAAAATATGTCCGTGGAGTGTGAAAGACCTCCGAGGAAAAAAGCTGAAAAAGAAAGAGAGAAAAAAAAAGAAAAAATTAGGAAAAGAAGATAAAGAATTTAGTAACGCCTTAAGGGAAATGACAGATGATAGGAATATTCTACTGTTGAAGGGAAAAGAAAAGCATAATGAGGTTAGAAAATCACAATTCTGAGTTATTGGCTATTAAGAAGAAAAAGGTTGAAATGGAAATTAAGGCTAAAAAAGAAAGATCTATAATATTAGCTTAAAAGAAGAGGAAAAATAATATGCAAATTATGAAATTGGATATTGGTTCCATGAATTCTGTGCAGCAAGTGTATTTCCATAATCTTCAAGTGGAAATTATTGAGGAATAAATAAATAAGGCCATATCTCGTACATAGTTGTATGCTTTATTTTGTGCTATATATATATATATTTTTACTATGGTGACATGTTTTGGATATTTATGTACTGCTGGTTGCTATGAACACCAAACCCTTTTTTGTACCTCTATATGGGCCTTTTATTTTGTTGGTGGTTGGTGGTGGGTGGGAACATTTTGTTGGGTGAATTTTGTTGTTGGTGAGATATTGTTATACTGCTTGCTACTTGCTGGTGCTGGAGCTGCTGGAGGACCCAATGACAATGTAGTTTTTGTTACTGCTGAAAGTTGCTGGAGCCACTGGAGGACTTGTTGGTGGTTGGTGGTTGCTATTTTCTGGTTGCTGAATTTGTTGGTTGCTGATTTGGTTGCTGCTAATCTGAATTTGTATTTTAATGAATTTGTATCAAAATCAACTTTTTGAAACTTGTATTAAGTTGATTTTGATACATAGAATTAGTCACATGTAAGTTCTGAAGTTGATATTAGTCATATGTAAATTCTGAAATTGATATTAGTCTCATGTAAATTCTGTGTACATGTTAAATGTGCTGTTTGGTGTATATTGGGTTAGTGGGAAAGATTCACTTGGGTCATGGTCTACGGCTGTAACAGATTTTTCTCCTTCTATGAAAGCTTGATTGATACTTATTAAATTTGATTAATTTTATTATATATGGATTTGGTAAATTTGGATGCATGAAATTGCTAATAGGATGCATGAAATTTCATTCATTATTTCATTCTACAGGTTCGGTGGCATAACAATTTCCATGTACTGGGTACTAATTGCATGTAAAACCAATACATGGAAATTGCACTCTTAAAAAAAATTAGGCAAAAAAAATAATAATAATAAAATAATAATATTTTTTTATTATTTTGTTTTAAATATGCATAAGTCAATGTGAAAGTTTTGTTGGATCGATAAAGTGAATATACAAAAGAGATAATTTTGCATATCCATAAACATAGACCAATGTGATGCTTTAAGATGCTCAATCGATCTGGTCATGTAGCATTTGGGCTGAAGCCCAAGCCCATGCTAAACCCATCACAGGGTGTTGTTTGTGGGTAAGCTTCTTTTCTCCACCCGACGATTAAGCTCCCTCTCTCCATTCAGGTTTGTTTTTTTTTAATCCTTTCTTTCTGTAAACTTCTGACTCGAAAACGCATTACCCCTTATATCACATTTGGATTTCGGTTTCTCTCAGAAGACTTTCCCTCTCATCTACTCTCTCGCTTCCTCTCTCGCGTTCTCTGATTTTGCTAGTGGAATTGGTGCAGAAATTCTTGGAGATTTCTGGTGCGAGTTGTTGAATCATACAAGGTAAGCATCATTTATTTCTTCCATTTTCATTCTCCTCTCTCTGTTTTTCAGTTTTTGGTTTCCGCACTTCACTCTCTCTTCTCCTCATTCTTCTCAACTGCTTTTTGTTTCAATCTCAGAATATTTTCCAGTCTTGTCAGACTCTCTTCCTCTCTTGCGCATTTCGTTGTGCCCTTTGTGTTTTGCTACAAATTTTTTTTGAAGTTTTCAGGTTGGGTTTTGTCTCCCTCTCCACAAGCCGGTAACCCCTCTAGATCTCTTCTCTCTCTCGCCCTCTCTTTTATTCTTTAAGTGTTAATCTGACATTTGTGTTCTTGTTTGGCTTAGTTTGAAACTACTCTAGGATTTATTTGCTAGATTTTTGTTTGAGAAATAATTAGTATCGAAAGCTGTGTGATTCTGTCATATTTTCAAGCCGCCTCAATTATAGTTGCTTTGATGGCTATTCATTGATTCCATAGTTTTATCTTATTTACTAACTAAACAAAAGTTTTTCTATTTTATAGGGGATTCTGATTTCTTCATTGTAACTCACATGAATCAAGAGGGAAAGCAATCCCAAAATGTATGTTTTTGACATCTTTTGTGTTTGGGAACAGACCTATGTTTTGGCTACACAAACTTTCAATTCGAAGCACGAAGGAGCTAACATTGCATCAGTTCTCTAACTATTGTCCCAAATAATAAAAGAAAAAACAGGGAGGATTCAGTTCGCTGAGGAAACTTTTGCTGAGAAGGAAGAAAGGAAACATCAAGAAATCTAGATCTGTTGTAGATGAAGAACCAAGGTTGAGAAAACTGCCTTGCTTGGAGAAAGGAAGGAGCGTTCAGAAGATGGAGACTGGAGTTGATGGTGGTTTCAGTGTTAATTGTTTTTAATCACATATGGCGCCACCATGTATCTTGCCACCTCAAGTGATAACCTCGAGCGGTATATATGAGGGTTCGAGTAGCATTTTTCATAATAGAGAGAACTCAAATGGGTGAGAATTCATCCCAAAAAAATAAAGAAAAAAAAGAAAACAGTGAGGCAGACAACATATTGCCATCTTTCCCTAATTGTCTTTTCTAATATAAGCCATTGGCTCAAAGAAAATGCTTCTTGAGTAAACAAGTATAATTTGTTTGGAAGGCAATGTTAATGTGTAGGGAGCAAGGATCATGCAAGCCAATTCTAAAGTTGCAACCAATTCAGTTGTGTATACAAAATTGCTGGCTGTGAATGAAAATCATGGGGAGGTGGAGAAAAGGGCTGGAGAGATACCATATAACAAAAGAAATGACACATATATGACTGTTCTGGCTATACTATAAATATGTGAGGAAAACATGGGACAATTGTAGTTAAAAAAGGGAAAAAATTTATGATTAACAAAGATGACAGGGAGGACGATGAGGACATTGGAGAAGTCAGTGATGAAGGTGATGTTTTTTACGAAGATGGTAGCGAAAAAACATATTTCATACTACCAATATTAACTCCCAAAGGTGATTTGGGAGAAGACTAGTTGAGGACTAATATTTTCATACTACCTACACTATTTTTTAGAATGTGTACAAACTGATCATAGACAGTGGTAGCTATGAGAATGTGGTCTCTTAGGAAGCAGTTCCAACTCAAAACAAAATGTCACTTGAAGTTGTACAAGTTGTCGTGGTTGAAGAAGGGTAGTGTGTTCACAATGTACCAGCGGTGTTTGGTCTTTTTTTTTTTTTTTCAATTGGCTGGAAGTACTTTGATAACGCATGGTGTGATGTGGTGTCTATGGATGTTTGTCACTTGCTATTAGGCAATCCTTGGTAGTATGATCAAAGCATGGTTCACGACAGTCTCAAAAACACCTAATCTTGTATCATTAAAGAAAAAAAGGTTGGTTTAGCACCTCGAAAAGAGGGAGTTGTTTATGCTTCAGATGTGAAAAAGGGAACCAATAATCTATCTATGGCTAGATTCTGGGAGGAGGTGAAGAAAGAGTGCATGGTGTACGCCTTGGTACCATATGATGGTGATAGTAGAATTGATCATTATTTACAGTCAGAAGTGTAGCGATATTGTCTAAGTTTTCACATTTAATGCCGAGGGACCTTCCCGCTGGCCTCCCACCCATGATATATAACATTAAATTGACTTGGTGTCTGGATCCAACTTGCCCAACAGACCAGTATATTGCCTCAGCCCCAAGGACTTTGAGAAGTTGTAGCGCCAAGTATTGGAGTTGTTGAAGAGGGGCTACATCCGTCAGAGCATGAACCCGTGTGTAGTTCCTGCCTTCTTGGTGCCTAAGAAAAATGGCCCATGGCATGTGTGTGGATGACAAAGCCGTCAGTAGGATCACAATGAAGTATAGATTTCCGATTCCTCGCTTGGATGACATATTGGACTAGTTATCAAGTTCTAAGGTCTTTTTCAAAATTGACCTTAAGAGCATATATCACTAGATTAGGATATATGCCCTAGCGATGAATGGAAAACAATGTTGAAGACGCAACATGGTCTGTATGAGCAGACAGTTATGCCTTTTGGGTTGTCCAAGGCACCTAATATGTTCATGCGGTTTATGCATTAGGTATTGTGGTCGTTTATGGGGAAGTTCATTGTAGTCTACTTTGATGACATCCTCATATATAGCACGACGTGGGTGGCACATATGGAGCACCTCAGAGTTGTCTTTGAGATGTTACGAAAAGAGCATTTTTTTGTTAATAAGATAAAATGTTCATTCTTTACCACGTCTATTGCATTCCTTAGATTTGTTTTTTTTACTGATGTAGCTTATGTAGATCAGTCCAAAGTAGAAGCGATTTTGTAGTGGCCAATGCCCAAGACCCTACACGATGTGCTAAGTTTCCATGGATTGACATCTGTTTATTGCTGATTCATCCGAAATTACAGCACTCTGATTACTCCCATCACAAAGTTCCTGAAGGAGCGGGCATTCTAATGGTCTAGAGAGGCGGAGACAAGTTTCTAGCTGTGATGGTCGTAGATTTTGGTTGGGATCTGATGGGTTTTTGTAACAGCCCGCTAAAATTATCAGTTTTGGATTATTTCTCGACAGCAATCACATCTCTCTCGTCTTTACCCTCATCTGGAATCACGCGTATAGATTATCTTTTCCGTAAATCACGTAATTTGTTCTTCACCGACAGCTGTAAAATCATGAACAGTTTTATCCTAAGCGTTGTACCTCGATGGCGTTTTCCCGGATCTTATCCATCGAATTTCAAAGTATTAGATAAGCTTGTTTTTAAAGTAGCACAATTATAATAATTTATGAGCTCTGAAAATATTATAATTGTGGATATTATTTAGATTAAATATTTTATTGTTTTAAGATATTAAGAGGTTTAATTTTACGTTGAAAATTCTTATTTAAATTTAAGTGTTTTATGCACTTTGATTAATTAATGATACTTTATCATTTTATATAATGATGAAGAAAATATTATTTTATAAACCTTAGTTTATAAATAATATTCTATCTTAATTCTTCTCAGTGTAGTAATTAAGTGTTTTATTAATTTAAATGATTTTATCATCTTCGATTAATTAACGGTACTTTATCATTTTATATAATGATGAGGAAATATTATTTTATAAATTTAGTTTATAAAATAATATTCTACCTTAATTCATCGTAGTGTTTTATTTAAAGTGTTTTATTTAAAATAAAACATTTAAGCGTTTTTAATCAGTGTTTTAACTCACTGTTGGTTTATTTGAGGATCCCGAAATGTAGAATTGAAGCGATATACTCTGGCCCTACTTCTTTACTTTTCTCTTTTTCTTTTTATTTTCTTTTTTTCTCTCCCTCTCTCTCTCTTGGTCGACGGAATGAAGGAAGCCACCATGCCGTATCGGTTCAAGGTCCCAGCCGGCGCCACCTCCGGCCGCCGGACCCCACCTCCCACTCCGGCCTCATCCTCTCCCTCCGGCGAGTCACAACCACGCCGGTGGTGTACTAAACCGATCTCTCATTCTCTCTCTTTCTCCCTTCAAAGATTATGGGTCTCTAGGGGTTTTTCTCATTTTTGGACCACCATACACGGCCAAATCAACCACCAAGCACCACCATTGGACTCACCTCATCAAGGGCTTCCTCCCCATGTCTTTCTTTTTCCCAAACTCTCACTTTTCTCATATGGGTTTCTCAAAATTACATGTTCGGTTTCACCACCGTGCGCCGCCGTACACGGCCACCCATGGTGTTTCACCACCACCATCTTGTTCCTCTCATCCTCATGAACCTCTCCAAGAAATTTCATGGCCAACGGAGTTTCGTAGAGCTCACACTCTCCTACACTCTCCAAGGCCAAAAATGGGTTCAAACGGCCGATCCGCCACCGTCCGACCACCACCTCGCTACCACAGCTCCACCACATGTTCATCTACCTATCCCTAGCTTGCCATGAAGTTCTATGAAATTTCGCTACCTCGCGTTTCCGCTCACCGTTCGGATTTACTGTTCACAGCGTGATGTCGCCGTGTTCCGCCACCTTTGACCATCACAAGGCGACCATGAGCCTTCCAAGGCCACGCTTAGCTTTTCTCGGTTCCAAACTACCACTTTATGTGGTGGACAGCCACCGTACGCGGTGTTGCCGCCACGTACGTTCCTCCGACGCATGTTCGTGACGAACAACGAGCGACGCACGGGTTATCCCGTCGATGGTATAACCTTCTATCTCTAGTTATTTTACGTTTAAAATAGTTAGTTGGTTGGTTTGTGGATTGTGTAGTTGTATTTGTGGAGTTCGTTGCGTAGTTGTGAAGCGAAGTGTGGTTGTGAAGTGTTGAGTTTGATTGTGTATTTTGTGGACTGTGCTGTGAAGTATAGGCGTGAGATGGATGCCGTAGATGTGATACGGCGGGTTGTGTGAAGAGAATACGCGTGTAGCGTATTCTGTGTAAAGCAGCGACGCGCCGTGCGACGTGCGCTGTAGTGTGTGTGGTGTAGAATGAAGGGAGTGCATGTGAAGTGTACTCCGTGTTGTATGGTGACGCACCGTGTGATGTGCGTCGGGGTGATGAGTGTTGTAGCGAAGGAAGTACGCGTAGCGCGTACTCCGTGTCGCGTAGCGATGCACCGTGAGACGTGTATCGCAGTGATGGGTTTTGTAGTGTGAATGGAAGAGAGTTCACGTGAGTGTACTCTGTACTAGGTCGTGATACACCGGATGGCGTGTCACGAAGGGTTGGATGGCGTAACAGAGAAGTGTAGAGCGTATGGTGTAGTGTTGGGAAACTGTATGACAGTGTCCCGAAGCAGTGATGATATGGATTATAGTCCGGAGTGACTGGTGTCATCTTGTGGTTGACTATGGCTAAGAGTATATGGATTGAGAAATGAGTTGTTTGTTTGGTTGTTATTGATAATTTTAATGAACTTGTTTTAGTGCAAAGGCTTTCTGAAGTCAATTTATCTCTTCCGAGTATAGTGAAACCTCAAGTTGGCCGTGGTGTTGCAAGTGCTTACAATATGACAATTGAGTTCAGAAGTGAAAATCTTAAGGACTTGAGTGTTCCTCTTCCAGCTGTTGTGCAGTTCCTCGTGTTTCGCACTCTATTCTCATAGAACGCGACGATCGAGGTAAGTTAGCCTCTAACTTACTATCAGTTTATTGTGTATGTGTGATGGGTAAGAGAACTACAATTTATGTATGTATGTTCTCGTATATGCCATGTCATGCTATGTCATTACATGTTTATCTGCTATGTATGATTTAATCTCTCATGAATAATTATCTGTTACATAATCTTTTCTGTCATACAATGATGTATGTTATAAGTATGCCATGTTAAGTATGCCATGAAATGTTATGATTAAATCATATTGTGCCATTTACAAGTATACGCCATGTTAGAAAAGTATATGATATTAATTAATATCTCATGCATTAAGAAAGATAAGATATGTTATGTTACGTATAATACGTGGGGCCACAACAACTGTGGAGTACGTATTATATTTATGTTACTTATAATGCGTGGGGCCACAACAACTGTGGAGTACGTATTATATTTATGTTATTTATAATGCGTGGGGCCACAACAACTGTGGAGTACGTATTATATTTATGTTACTTATAATGCGTGGGGCCACAACAACTGTGGAGTACGTATTATATTTTATGTTACTTATAATGCGTGGGGCCACAACAACTGTGGAGTACGTATTATATTTTATGTTACTTATGATGCGTGGGGACGTATTATATTTTATGTTACTTATGATACGTGGGGCCACAACAACTGTGGAGTACGTATTATATTTTATGTTACTTATAATGCGTGGGGCCACAACAACTGTGGAGTACGTATTATATTTTATGTTACTTATAATGCGTGGGGCCACAACAACTGTGGAGTACGTATTATATTTTATGTTATGTGTATTCATGGGGCCACAACAACTGTGGAGCATGAAGTATGGGGCCACAACAACTGTGGAGCATACACTACATGAGACACAGCAATTGTGACATGTAGAATACGTGGGGCCACAACAACTGTGGAGTACGTATTATGTTTTATGTTACTTGAATACGTGGGGCCACAACAACTGTGGAGTACGTATTAATGCACGTTATTAATCAAGACAATTGAATAATATTCCAAGTTTATGTTAAGTCCAGTTTCAGATCAAATACATGATAAGTCAAGTTTTAGATCAAGTCCATGTTATGTTATGCTCACGTATATGTTATGTTCATGTCATGTTATGTTCAAGTTTATGTTATTTTCAAGTTCTTATTTATGTTATGCATGTTTACGTTCATGTATAGTTCAAGTCTTTCACGTGTTATGTTACGTTCATGTTATTGTTAAGTCTTGTTCATGTTTAAGTGTTTTATATCTTAAGTTTATGCCATGTTAAGTAAGTTCAGTTTCACGTTCTATAGTAACTCTGCGTTATGTCATGCATTATGCTAATGTTATGCCTGTATGCTTATGTATGTTACTTTGATCTTATGTCATTCTACTTTGTTTTATGCCATCATCATTTAACCTGTGTGTAGTTTTATGTTAACTTGCTGAGATTTGTAATCAAATCTCACATGTGGTAGTCCCAACTACCATTTCCCCCCGAATGGTAGGCATGCTGTAGGTTCAGAGACCAAGGAGAATATCTGACCAAGGCTGGAGATACGTTCATCTAGAGCTCGCGATGCGATGGTTTCGTTTATGTATTTGGACAGTATTCTAACTGTATTGTTAAGTCTTGACGGTTAATAAGTATTCTTGTACTTTTAGAGTCTAGTACTCTCATGTATTTGAGTTCACATCTTCTAGACTACGTTCGTGGTATCATGTTTGTTAGTATGCTTATGTATGATATGTTTAATATTTGGGATGTTTTAAGTTTGGTGCATAGTATAAGCAAAGAAAAAAAATTATCCGCTGCGAATATTGCATAATGCTAGATGCATGTTAGGAACATTGCATCTATATGTCATGACGGGGGCAGGTAACCTTGTGTTGCATGTCCCGACGCTTCAGAATGTCCGTCCAATCCCAAAGCGGAATTTGGAGCGTCACAGTTTTGAAGTATCGAGACATGTAACACAAGGTTATTTACCCCCGTTCATAACAATTAAAGATGCAATGCACCTAGAATGCATATAGCAATATGTAATATTCGTAGAGGATAATTTTTATTTTTTTTTAGAAATACTATGCATCAAATAAGATACATCCCAAAACATTGAAATATAATTCATAAACTAAATGTGATAGACGTTCAAGATTACAACTTAAGTCCAAAAGGTGTAACAGCCCGCTAGAAATTCAATGGTGAAATTTCTATAGACTTTAGAAATCTCGTGAAAACTCCGTAAGTTTTCACGAATCGACTAATCGCATAGGTTTTAGTCAGTGAAACCCTCAATGATTGGAATCTATTTGAAACTCCAAAAACTTGGTTGAAACCGAAACCCTAAACGGTTTCCCCAAACCCTAAAGTTGGCCTTCAAGCCCTTTTGATCCAATTTCTAGCATTGTGTTTAATCACTTGATGAAATCACTTCCACATGCTATTATTTTCTCAAATTCTTATTATGACATCTTTATCCAACATTTTAAACCTTGGAAATTTGTTTGGGCCAAGAAAAATTGGATTTGGGCTTGATAGCATCTCAAACCCTAACCAAATCTCATTTAAACCCTAAATTGAAGTCCACTTGGTTGAGGCCCACTAAGGCCCACGAATTTGGCCACCTTGGCAAAGCTCCTTGGAGAAGCTTCCTCCCCCACTTGTTAGACCATTCATTGCATCAAGTTGCACTCAATAATATGGAGGAACCCACCCCATCAAGTCCCATGTCTCATAGCTTTTGTAGGTTGTCCTTTGCCCCCCACTATCCTCTACCTTATCACATGTCTACACCTCCACTCAATGATTTTTAAGGTCTATATATTCCCCCTGAAGAAGGCTTGAGTCGTGCAAGACTCACTTACTTCACTTTAATCATTTCTTCACCCCGTTCTTAGAGAGAAACCCAAAAGAGCTCTCTCGGGCAGATTTCTGTGTCTTTTTGTGTGGAGATTATCGACCCTTTGTAAGTATTTTTACACAATGACTCCTTCATAAAAGTTGTTCCTCTTTGAGTCTAGTTTCCGTAGATATATTTTTCGTATCATTCCATGGTCATTTGGTCAGTCAAAAGTATTTGTAACCATGGAAAGGTCATTCTGGGCGTGAATCTGGAGAGTATGTTATGTTTTGGAGTTTTTGACCAAGCTAATGGGCATATCTTGGTCCGAAAATTTTATGGAGTGTTGTTAGAATGTGTTTAAGAGTTTTCATTGAAGTTTTGTTGCATGAATAAAGCTTTTGATGATATATTTTCTTAGATCTAGAAACTCGAAAACTGGAAGTGGAAAAACAGTTTTTATTTGGAGAAAGTTTGAATATTTCGTGGTTTGATCTTACTCTAATGGCTTTGATATTTTATATGATGATCATAAGTCTCTTATTTTCATGTTAAGATGTTATTTTGGAGATATTTAGCATTAGTTTAAAAGATATGATTTTTCTATGCAAGAGAATTTCGGTTAGGCCTAAGATTTGATGTTTTTAGGTTAGATCCATGTTTTGTTGGGTTTTAGCCATGTGATTTTAATTTTGATGGTTGGATATTCTTTAAGACACGTTTTTAAACCATGTGATACTTTATTTCAAAGACCTCACCTTCTTAAGCCATTGATCAAGAGATTTATCAAAGCTAGTTAAGAAAAAGTTTCTGTTTTTGGACTAAGTGTAAAATCAAAAACTCCAAGTGTTATTTTTGTGATTTTGGTGACTTTAGTTTGATGATTTAAAGCATGGTTTATCTGAGGATGATGTTATGAATATGTTAGAAGTAAGATTTGATTTTTTTGGAATTCTTGGTGATGTTTTGATTTAAGGACAAAACTTGTGATTCAAGTGTTTTGATCTTTTTACAAAAACAAGTTTGGTGTTGATTATAAGTCTTTTCTAAATGGATGTTTTAAGTATGGTTTTAAACCTAGGATTGGAAGATGGTTGGTGCAAAATTTTGGTTTAAGCATGAGTTTTGAAGTTGGAAGGAATTGCAACAAAAATCAAGAGAAATGGCCTATGGATGTTTCGGCCATAGTGTGTTTTTCATAGTTGTGTTTTGTCTTAAATTTTTCTGAGTTAATATTTGAGTTTAAGACAAAATTTACATGAGGAATGTAAATTTTGGAAATTTTTGGAGTTAGGATGTGAAATCCTTAAGTTATGGGTAAAATGGTCGTTTTCCCACATGTAGAGGGTAAAATGATAATTTTACTCTAAGTTAGCTTGTTTTCATGTTTCTAATTGTTAGTAATTAAATTTCTAACTTTTAGAATGACCTTTTACAGTTCCTCGTGTTTCACACTTTATTCTCGTAGAACGCGACGATCGAAGTAAGTTAGCTTCTAACTTACTATTAGTTTATTGTGTATGTATGATGGGTAAGGGAACTACAATTTATGTATGTATGTTATCATATATGTCATGTCATTACATGTTTATCTGTTACGCATGATTTATTCTTTTATGAATATTTATCTGTTACAAAATCTTTTATGTCATGCAATGTTGTATGTTATAAGTATGCCATGTTAAGTATGCCATATGTTACATGTATGTCATGGAATGTTTATGTTTAAATCATATTGTGCCATTTACAAGTATACGCCATGTTAGAAAAGTTCATGATATTAAATAATATCTCATGTATTAAGAAAGATAAGATATTTAAGAGTGACACGGACCTAAGCGTGTTCACCACAAGTTATGTTAAGGATGACACGGACCTAAGCGTGTTCATCACAAGTTATGTTAAGGGTGACACGGATCTAAGCATGTTCACCACAAGTTATGTTATGCGGTGCCACGGACTCAAGCGTGGTTCACCTTATGTAAAGTTCATATAAGTTTCAGATCATGTTCAAGTTAAGTTATTCATGTCAATCACGACCCTAAATGCTAGGATGGGGTAATATCCTAGTGGAACTCCTTTGTTCACGCTGGAGTGTCTAAATAGGTGTGAAATTCCCTGGGTTGACGAAGTACAGTCAACAGGTTGCGAATGGGGCCTAAGTAACTGGTCACCGGAGCGCGCCAGGCACTAACGCCGATGGTGCCATATTTTATGTTACGTGTATTCATGGGGCCACAACAACTGTGGAGCATGAAGTATGGGGCCACAACAACTGTGGAGCATACACTACGTGAGACACAGCAATTGTGACACGTAGAATACGTGGGGCCACAACAACTGTGGAGTACGTATTAACGCACTCACAGCTGGTCTAGATACCTGTGTTGTGATGCGGTAATCGGCAGGGACACACGGCTCTAGGGGACCCGTGTAGCACCCATATGGTCACGTTATTAATCAAGACAATTAAATAAGATTCCAAGTTCATGTATTTCATGTTCAAGTCATGTTTCACGTTACGTTATGTGTACGTTCATGTTAAACTTAAAGTTCAAGTACATGTTATGTTTCAAGTTCACATCCATGCTATGATTTAAGTTCATGTCACGTCAAGCTAAGCTTCTGTTTCAGTTCAATTATGTCAACTCATGCCATGTTATGTCATGTCACATTATGCTTATTATTTTATGCCATGTTATGTCAAGTTATGTTATGTTTACTTTCGATTTTGATGGTGCATTCATACCTTTATTTCTATGCATACATCATTAACCTGTGTGAAAGTTTTCTGTTAACTTGCTGAGATTTGTAATCAAATCTCACCATGGTAGTCCCAACTACCATTTTTCCCCGAATGGTAGGCGATGTGTCAGGTTCAGAACAAGGAGCAAATACCGATAGGCTGGAGGATGTTGACTAGACGCCGCAGATGCGATGCAGAGTTTTCAGCTTCTATAGTTAGTTTCTTTTGGGACAGTATTCTAACCTTGTTAATTGAGTTACGCGAGTTACTCGATGAACTGGTTCAATAAGTGTATTTTGGTACTGTAATATAGAGTCTAGTCACCCATGTTTTGATATTACAGTCTTCTGAGACCCGTACTGTAATCGTGGTTATTTATTTTGTTAAGTATGCATGGATTATGTTTTAATTATTTGGGATGTTATAAGTTCGGTGCATAGTATAAAAAAAAAAAAGAATTATCCGCTGCGAATATTGCATAATGCTAGATGCATGTTAGGAACATTGCATCCTATATGTCATGTACGGGGGCAGGTAACCTTGTGTTACATGTCCCGACGCTTCAGATGTCCGTCCGATCCCAAACGGAAATCTGAGAGCGTCACAAAAGGTCTGTAATAATAAGAGTGCGGGAGACAAAGCTCCTTAAGTACAATCATAAACTAAAGTATTTACTAGGCTAGTCCAACGAATAACTCGCGCAAATCAGTCAAGGACACCATAATACTATCAATAAATCAGAGCATGAAGGCCGTGAGCTCTGCGTCCTGCCTTTGTTGTCTAATTGACCATCTCTAGTCGATCAACCTCCGATGTTTCTCCTAGTCCTAACACATCATCTACCATTTTGAAGGGAATAGTCATTGAGACTATCATGGAAATATTTGATTACAAATCTCAGCAAGTTAACAAATAACTTAAACTGGCAGTTTAAATATGTATGCATGCTATAAAAGCATGAATGCATATCGTAAACATGAATAAACTTAACATGACTTGATAAATAATATGGTATGTGCTGGCATGACTTCTACTAACATGAGATAAGTTGGACTTGAACGTGAAATTGATCATGAACTTGGACGTGAAGTAACATGAGCTTGAACGTGAAATAACATGAGCTTAAACGTGAAGTAACATGAACTTAGAGTCTTGTTGAATAATTAAACATGATTAATAAATGTTAACATATGAGTTCTACGTGGTTCCCCTTGAGCCGTGTATCATTGTCGATACCGCATCACATCACAGGTATCTGTACCAACTATGAGTGAGTTAACATATGTATCAGTTCATAGGTATTTGCACCTGCTATGAAAAATAGAATGTACATATCTCATGATAGGTATCTAGACTTGCTCGAGTATGTATGACACGAAATTGAACATGTGGATGGCACCATCGGCGTTGGTGCCTGATTTCGCTCTGGTGACTAGTTAATTAGGCCCCATTCGAAACTTGTTGACGGTACTTTGTCAATGAAAAACAATTTCATAATAATTTAGACACTCTAGTGCGAACAAATGAGTTCCAATAGGATATTACTCTATTATAGCACTTAGAGTCATGACAAACATAAACAGACTTGACTTGACATGGAAAAAATGTTTCCAAGACACTTTATACTAGGGCTGAAAATTGACACTATCGATGCGGTTTTGTTCAAAAACCGAAACCGCACCAATAACATATAACAGGGTGGAGTTGACCGAAACAGGTCAGCAGGGAGAGAGAAAACCAATGATTTCTTACAGTCAGTCCATCGGTTGGTACCCATCCCCAAAATTTTACATCACAAATTCAAAACATCAACCAAAACAACCAAAATACAATAATTTTTAGAAATCTACAACAAAATAGCAAATGTATAACAAATTAGGAAAAGAGAACTAGGAGAACGAGAGAGCTGGCCTCGGTATGAAAGTGAACTGGTGAATGACAGAGACAGAGAGGAGAGATCTCAGACCAAGCTTCGAGTGGCGTGAAGGAGGAGGGGAGGGGGTCGCTCCCCTGCTATGTGCATTGCAGTTTTGTCGTTGCTAGAGGAGTTTGGAAGGGGAGAGGGAAATGGGTGGTCACGTCACCTAGAGAGAGAGAGAGAAGGGGGGGAAGTGAATATGAAGACTAAATCGAATGAAATGGAGGAAGAGGGATGTGAGGCGTAGGGGTAGGGGTGTTTTTCCAAAGGCCATGCCTAAAATGACACAATTTCACTCATTTGAGTGAAACGATGACGTTTTGTATAGGTATAAAATGAAAAAAATATGGTAGAACCGATTGGTCGGTCCAACGGTTGTTCACTGGATCAAACCGAGATTGAACCAGTTGACGTCGGTTCTACTTATTTTCCACCACCAGCTGATTGGTTCTTTATCGGTTTCAGCCAGTTCTGTGCTCTGGCTGCCAGTCTAATCGATTCTCTGCCAGTTTAGACCAGTTCTTGTATACTCCTACTTTATACTTGAGACATAATGTGGCATGAAATGAAATGACCGATGAAATGACCTGATGTAACATAATGTGACATATACGTGAGATGACTGACATGATATAACAAAAAATAGATGAACATTTAGTGACATGAAGTAGCGTGTAATAGGTAACAATTTGTGACATGACATAACATGTAACAAATGAACATTTCATGACATGGCATAATGTGTAACAGATAAACATTTCATGAAATAATTAGCACAATATTTTGATAGTAAGTTAGAAGTTAACTTACAGTGAGCAAAGAGTAACGAATTAAATGCACAAATTAATGGGAAATTGTAAGGAGAGATTTCTAAACATTAAAACTCCTTACTAACTACTAATAAACATAAAAATACCGACTTAGAGTAAAATAATCATGTTATCCCTCTACATGTGAAAAAATAAATTATTTTATCCATAACTTAAGGATTTCACATCCTAACTCTAAAACTCACCAAAATTTACATTTTTTATAGAAACTTTGCTCTAGATCTAAATATTTAACTAGAAAAATTTAAAACACATCACAACTAAGCCAACCATGCATAGGCCTAATCTCTTCATTTTTGTTGTAATTCTATCAAACCTCATTTCTCATGCTTAAACTGAAATATTCAACATACAAAAATCATATCCTATGCTCAAATAACATACTAAAACAACCAATTGAAATTTTCATCACAAATTTCTTTATTACAAACCTTCAAGTATTTAACCTGAAGCACAACCCTTGATGTTTAAGGTTTTATCTCTTTTAAAAACAACTCCAATAACTCCCAAAGTCCAATAACATACTCTTTATACATTTATAACACATTCTTGAGACCTATCATACTTTGAATAATCAAGCTAAAACCACAAAAAGTCATAAAATCACAGTTGATACATTTGGTTCTCGCCCTTTCACCAAAATTGAAAACTATGTGGTTTGGTTTTAATCAAACCATTAGATCCGAAACATATCATGAAATGAATCATAAATGATCAACATCATAGGTTAAAAACAATTCCTAGAATAGATCTAAGCATCAAAACTAAGATCACATGGCAAAATTTGCTTCAAAACATAGATCTACACAAAAACCTCAAATACAAGACCTATCTTGACCTCTCCACGCATAAAAATTCATATATTTAACATCAACACCATAAACCCTCAAAATAAAACCCTAACATGTAAATTAAAGTCCTATAAACATCATATGTGAGTATTAAAGCCATTGCAGCATGCTTTCTCAACAAAAGATTCAAACTTATTCAAAATAGAATTTGTCTTCATAATTCTACTTTTCAACTTTTTAGATCTTTACAAAACTCTGGTAAAAAACTTATAACATGCAACTTCATCAAAATTATATATTAGCATGTTAACTATAAACCATAAATAAATCAGACCAATATCTTGCCAATAACTTGGTAAAAAACATCAAAATATCACACACTGTCCAAGCTATTGCCCAAATTGACCTTTCCATTTGTACCTATCAAATGAATATGAAAATTCACACAAAGCATACCAACTAAAACTAGACTATAAAAGAAAAAGAAAACTTATGTGAAGGCTATTTTGTGAGGAAACACTTACAATAACTTTGAAAAAGTCGAGCAAGGTAAGCCAGAAAAACTGTCCGAGAGCGCCTCTAGTTTCCTCTCTAAGAAAAGGCTTTAAAATGATCAAATGAAAGGGTAATGGACAAGGAAGACACTTAAGCATATGTAGGGGTGATAGTAGATATGTGGAAGACACTTTGGGTGATGGGTGTTAGCCAAAACTAGATACCAAAACCAGGTGGTGCTGCCCAAGGTTTCATGGATGCTACTGCCATGTGAGAGGGAGGGGGTGAGGTAGCTTTTAGCATTTCCATCACCTACTATTTGGGGCTGACTTGGACAGTGAAAGAACTTTCACTGTTATGTCAGGGGGAAACATCCTCCACAATCCTTGCCTAGTAGTGCAATTTCGCGAGCCTTAACCTAATGGTTGGGGTTGGGGTTTCTATTAAATTCAAATCAAATTTTTCTTAAACTAATAAAATTACCAAGTTTTAAAAGAATAAATAAGGATATAATGTAAGACCCTGCCTAATTACTTACTAGGATTAACTTTTAATCGCCCTTAGAATAAGCTTAAAACTTAGGGCTTTGTATATATGTTTTATAAGAATTATTATTATTTTATTTTTATTTTTATTTTTATTTTATTAGAAATAGTTAGACTCCTTTAGACTATGGCACTTAGTGTCATTAATGGTTAATATTGAGGATTAAGGTTTAGCGATTTAGTAAGCAAGCCCGTTAGTGCTTCACTTTATGGCCCTTAGAACCTTTAGAATGTTAATGGGCCAAGACTTAGAAGCCTTAAACCATGCCTTATAGGAATATAAGTCTTGGTAGGTTAGGGTTAGCCTTTGAAAGGATTGGCTCAAGTTTGAGGAAGGCATACGGCCTTTTGGGCTTAACTTGGTGTTAGGTTTGACCCATGACCTATTTATGATAAGGTAAGCTTTTCAAGCCCCATCTTTGTGGATCTTGCGGCCTCTCATAATCTCTCAAAATCTAGAACAAAGGCCTCCCATCAACTCACACCCAAAGCCCATGAACCATGAAACTCACATTTAAGGCCTTTTAAGCCCAACAAGGCTCAAAGCCTCATCTTGTACTCTTCTATTTGAAGTCCAATACGCCATGTCATTGGTTTCCTCAAGCCCATATTGTATCCTAAGGAATTATTTAGACTCAAATTAAGTTTTGAATTTGGGTTAAGAGCATTGATCAAACTTGCCCATGATTAGTGATCTTTAAACCGTGTTTTAAGCTTAATTTTCTTTCTTAATCTTTTTAGCCTTTATAATCTGAAATTTTCTTGTGTTATTATTCAATTACATCATTAGTATACTAAATTAGAAAATTAGTCTTGATCCCACACGTGTCATTAGGAACAAAAACATATCATTGCCCAAACATCCACCAATCAGCTCACACATGCACTTTCATGTGCATTGCACAAAGACAGCCCCATAACTCATGCCAATTCCATCTTATCTTTTAGTCCCAATCTCACTAATCACATATCATGTCACCCATTTAGAACCAGACCAAGCCTTGGATGAAATTGGTTTCAAGAACCAAACCAAAAATCCCAAACCGATTGCACCTAAACACTAGTTGGAGGGAAACCAGATGGTTGTATTTTGATCTCACTTATGCCCATGGTTGAGCCACCACCTCATGTCACCTCCTTTACACCAATCCCTAGTAAAATCTAAAGACTCATGAGATGTTTTGTCACCTTATACCCCAAAGAAGATCCAAACAGATTTGACAAGGGAGAAGGGTGAGGCATGTCACTGTTGAACCACCACCACCTTACTCTTCTTCTTTTTCCCACAAATGAATGATCACTTGGTAGAAAATCAAGCACCATTATATCACCTAAAAATCCACCAAATGAATACTTTAGACCTACAAAACAAAACAAGAAGATAAGACAAAAAAAAAAAGATGAAAATTGTCCTGCTTTGAAGATCCCTCACCTGGCGACATCATGGCATGGTATCATGCTTGATTTTCTTTTCTCTTCTTCTTTCTGCACCAAGACCTGCCCTGCACTCTTTGGTTCATTGTAGCACCTGACTTGATGAGCTCATGGTGGTTTTAGGCACTATTCACTTTGTACAAGTGACACAAGGCTCCACCCACTCCACCAATCACAAGCCACCCTTCCAAGCCATGACCCGCACCCCCTCCCCCATTGCTTCCTATAAAAGGCCCATTCACTCCCTCATTTCCTCCATACCTCATATCCAAGCTCCTTTTAAGCATTGAGAGCCTTTTTCCTCAAGAGTTTAGAGTAAATATGAAATGTGTGTGTGCTTGAGTGTTCCTGAAAGTTCCTAAGAGTTCTTATGTTAGGAGCTTAAGAGGGCCACGAAAATTGTAATTTTTCTTCCCCAAGAGCTTAGTTTGCATTTCAAGTCTTGCTTTTAAGTGTTGAAGTAAATTTTGGTTGAATTTAGAAAAGGTTAGCATGTTTAATTCAAAATCAGGTTCATTAAGGATGGGTTAAGTGTTTAAATTGTTTTAAGTGGAGATTTTAGCTATGGCATGTCTTAGCATATTTTTATATAATTTATTAATGTCTTAGAATGATAATTTAAGGTTTGATTTTGAGTCTAGAAGCATGCAATAATAGGTTTTAATTCTATCGTGTATTGATCATCAAAACATGCATGGTTTTTAATCAAGTTTGTAATCGAGGCATGAAGTTTTAATTTATTTCACCTAGACTTGATAAATGTGCATTTACAGAACCTTGTGATTGTAATGAGAATGAAAATACACGTTTTAGATGAATTTTGAAGCATGCCTTTGTGATTTATGCTAAGAGCATCATGCTTGATTAATTGATGATTAATAAAGATTAAGGTTTTTACCCATGATTAAGTGTTGGTATGAGCTTAATCACTTAAGATTTAGATTTTATCATGTCATTAAGGACCATAGTTATTATTTTTGATTAAAAAAAAATAGTAGGCATTCATAGGGATCAATAGTTGAAATTACATTTAGGCATCGACTAGAGTGAATGCCACAGGTTAAGTGTGCTTGAGCTACCTCCACTTTCAATTTTATGATTCTAAAGTACAGATGGTTTTAGAATATGAAAACTATGAGGTCCACGAAGTTTGATTAAATTTGGGTTTGTTTGCAAATAGTGAAAAATTAAGACCTTAGTTGCAATTTTTAAGAGTTTAGATAAATACCCATTTTTTAAACCATTTTGTTGAACCCAAAGTTTAAAGTTTCATGTAATTATATATCTACAAATGAATTTTGATGATAACAAATGAATTCAAAAAATAAATGAGTCTCAAGCTCAAGTTATCTATAAAATGGAGTCAAGCACATCAAGGAACTAAGCATGAGCAAGAATGAAATAAATTCACATTAAAGTTATAGAGTAATGTTATAAACCTCTTAAAAAATTGAAATTAGGATGAAGGCTCAAAATTAATATTTTATCATAAAGTATTAAAATACATTTTCCACATGTGCATGAATATTTTAAAATTTAAATTTAAAAATTTTGATAGATGATTAATTATCATTTTTCACATGTGCATGACATGATTAAAGGTTTAAATTTTAAAAATATTAAAGATAATTAATTGTCATCTTTCACATGTACATACTTTATTTAAATATTTTCAAAAGTGACTAATGCTCTTTTTGACTTATGCAAAAAGTAGATGATTTTGTTTGAAAATTTTGAAAATTTTGAAAATATTAAAGATGATTGATTGTCATCTTTCACATGTGCATGCTTTATTTGAATATTTTCAAAAGTGATTGATACTTTCTTTGACTTATGCAAAAGGTAGATAATTTTGTTTGAAAATTTTGAAAAGTAAATGGTACTTCTTTTGTCATATGCCCAAAGTAAAAAAATTAGGTTTTAAATTTTTAAAAAGTGAATGATGTTGTCTTTGACATGTGAATATTTTTAAATTTGAATATGAAGTTTCATATGCTTATAAATAGATCATTTGAGAGCTTCAAATTCACAACACCAAAAGCATACAACATTCATTTAAAGCTTTCATTCTCTCTTCTCTAAGCATTGAGCCTTAACCCTTGTTCATTTTGAAAGAGATATAGTTTGCACTGTGTTGTTCTTATTTCACTCAATGAGGAGTGTTTTCTGATAACCTACCCACTATCAGCTTTGTATCAGTAAAAGGGTGTGTATAACCCTTGTGCGTGTAGAAAATATTCTACACAGGGAATAGTTGAATCACCACGTGTAAGGTGATTGCAAGTGTAGAGGGTGTTCTAAACGGATCATTTGTAGCGGTTTTGTTCAAAGGTGTAATATGTTTCTATCTCTACCTGAAGGAGGTTGAATAGTGAATTTGGGGATCCTCAAGGGATAGCTTGAGGCAAGAATATAGGCAGTGGGGCCGTACCTCGTTAACATACTGAGTTTGCTTCTCTCTTACCCTTACTCTTTATATTTGTTGCTGCTTTGTATTTGATTTATATTTTATATTGTCTATTTGATTTATAATTGTTAATTTTTTAAATATAACCCAATCCCCCCCACTTTTGTGTTAGTAATCTGAGCAACACATTTTACTATGAACATCTTCCATAGTAGTGTAAATCCTAACTTAGTATGAACTTGATTTCAACTACTACGATTTTTCCAAACTCAGGATGTTCGCAAGTTGGCCTCTAACTTACACATTGATAAGTTATTTATAATTTATTGATAAGTACTACATTCGTGTTATAATTATCATTTTGAGCATGAAACATCATGTTATATGACACATTGAGTACATACCTACATGACATGTGACATTTTCACCATTTTTTAGCATATTGCATATAAATTAGGGGTGTACAAAAAACTGCCAAACCGACCTCCACCAACAAAAACCGACCGCTAGACGCTGGAACCGGCTAACATCGGCGAAGAACCGGTCAGCGGTCGAGTGAAATACATAGGAACTAATGTCACCCGTTCGATTTTGGTTCTTCCGTGTGAAAAATCGCTGAACCGACCGACCAGTTCATATATATATATATATGTATATATATTTTTATTTTTTCTTTTTATACATATATAGAAACGATGTCATTTCACTTAAATGAGTAAAACAGCGTTGTTTTAGGTCCTAGAATTTAAAGAAATATAAAAGCCAAACGGCGTCATTTCAAAATGAATTAATAACCCCCCCACCCCTTTTCTTCTTCCTCGTGTCGTCTTCTTCCTCAGTTGCTCTCTGTAACTTTCTTTTTTTTCCATGGCAGACGACGACACGACATGGATGCCTTCTTCCTCAGTTCCTCCTCCTTCACAGAAGACATTGATGGTAAATTGAAGACCCCATCGACACATGTCGAGATCGATATGACCGGTTTTCTCTCCCCAAACCCACAATTTCGATCGATGGTGTTGGCTCATGGCAAATGTCTGACTCAGCTTATAATGTTGTCTTCCAAGCGTAGAAGCTGTCAAAGTAATACAAGGGTAAGTCCCAAGATCGAATTCACAGGGACAAAGGGATTATCAAAGCGTTTGTGAGATTTTCTTTGTGTAAAAGATGTATCGATTATGAAGGATAAAAATTGATGTGGATCTATATTTTTAAAATTACCAAAACTAAGAGACTTAGAGAAAGTGTGTAGCAAATGAATTAAACTTGCAAGAAACAATAAAACAAACACTTGGGTTGGGTTTGAGATTCTTTCTATTTCGGAATCTATATAATTTCTCGATTAACAATCCAATCAAGGAATTGATATTCGGAAGATAAAATTAAGTTCAAATTTTTGCAATATTTTCTCAAGAAATTCTCTAATTTACTAGCCAAATTTATATTCATAATCAATCGAAAGAGGCCTTGATAAATTCAAGCTTTTGTTGTGCCTTACGTCAACAACAAAACAAGAGCAAGAGCCGCAATCTATTTTCCTTTTGAATCCGACTAGTAATTTAGTGAAGTCAACATTACACAACAAAATATTGCATCACACTAGAATCTAAAATAAATTAAATCTCATTCCACAACCCAAGCTATAGAAATTAGTTACACATGATATTTTTAGTAGCAAAAATAAATCTAAGTAGAACCATATCAAAAACTATAACAAGGTAATAAAATTGAAACTAAAATAAGGAAATAAAATTGAAACCATAACAAAGTAATAAAATTGAAACTAAAACAAGGAAATAAAATTGAAACCATAACAAGGAAATAAACTTGAAACTAACAAGGAAATAAATTTGAAACTAACAAGGTAATAAACTTCAAACTAACAAGGTAATAAACTTCAAACTAATCAAGGAAATAAATTTGAAACTAACAAGGTGATAAACTTCAAACTAACTAGGAAATAAACTTGAAACTAACAAGGAAATAAACTTGAAACTAACAAGGTGATAAACTTGAAACTAACAAGGTGATAAACTTCAAACTAACTAGGAAATAAACTTCAAACTAACTCCTCCCCTCCGTCCAAAAAAAACTCTCCAAAACAGTCCATAAAAACTAGTTTTTATAAGTGTTGCCCGTGTGTTTCATTTCTTGAATGTGCTTTGCTTTTTCTGCATGTGAGTTTTATTGATGATGTCCGTGTGATGCTGTCCAAGTTCATTCTGCTGCTGCTTCTTCTATTTTTTTCTGCATGTGTGCTGTCATTGCATGTGCATGTGTATTTTCTGCTTTTGCTTTTCTGCATGTGCCGAGTGATGGTGTGAGTTCATGAGCTGCTTAAGTTGCTGCAAGTCCTACATGTGCCGTGAGTTGAACTTTCTGCAAGTGCATGTGTCCATTTTCTGCATTGCTTTTTGTGTTGGTTGCTGTCATTGCATGTGCTGTGCTGCATCAAGTTCCAGCCGTGAACTGCATTTTCTGCATGTGTAGACTGTCATGTATGCTGCTGCCTTGTGTGTTGCTGTCCACATTTTCTGCATGTGTGTATTCAACTTTCTGCATGTGTGAATTCAACTTTCTGCATGTGTATTTTCTGCACTTTCTTGCATTTTCTGCATGCTATTTTGCTGTGTTGTTGTCCGTTGAAATCTGCTTTTTCTGCATGTGTAGACTGTCATGTATGCTGCTGCCTTGTGTGTTGCTATCCGTTGAAATCTGCTTCATGTGCTGTCCAAGTGATGCTTGTGCTTGGTTCTCTTTATTTTTTCTGCAAGTGTGGTGTCCCGAGTGATGGTGTGAGTGTGCTAGCTTCATTACAAACTTTTTAAGGGTAAAATATCATGATTTAACAATTGACTCCAGTTTATAATTTACTGCATAATTAAGTGTTCAATTCATTTTTTAGTTAAATAATTTAATCACTTTAACAACTTAATATTGTAGTTTTAGCACTTTATCAATGTCAGTGGTGTCTCGGTTGGCGTCACGACCCTAATATAAATGTCATTTTCACACAAAAGCTTGCTATATATGCGCACATGTCATAAACTACATCTTTCAAGCATAGTATAAAAATAATTTTTGTCATGACCTCAAAGGTTAGGATGGAAAATTATCCTATTGGAACTCCTCTGTCTACTCTGTAGTGTTTAAGAATTGAGTGGTAACCCCTGAGTTGATGAAAAATAATCAACGGGTTTCGAATGAGTTTTATTTTAAAGAACGCTAGAGCGTAGTCAGATGTTATGACACCTAAGGCCAGTAGGTGTATATGTTAAGATGATTATGTTATGTTATATTACCAATGCATTGAGAATGAGTCTGCAGACAACGTAATTTCAACGTGAGTTGTACTACAGCCACCAGTAGGTACTGACAGTGCACATGCATAATTATGACAATACCATACGTGGGATGTTACGATTTAGTATGAATTGCTAATAAATGATGAAATGTTACGATATTTTTTTAGTCTAAGTGAAAAATATTCTCTATAAGAAAATGTGTCTCGGTTTTTCTAAAAATTTTAAGGAATTTGGATGGGAGACATACACTGATTTTTTTGCACTGCATGTATTCCATATTTATAATTCATTATGCATAATTTATCTTTGTGAATGTTGGTTATATAACCTACTGAGATTTCAAGTAAATCTTACCCTTTTTGGATCTACTATTATTCCACTCAGAATTATAGAAGTTGTATCATGACTTGACAAGGACGGGCTAGATGGACCAGTGGATCCAATTAATTGAAGAAGAGCCAGATCTCGCCAAAAACTTGGACCTCATCTTGGTGTTTATAGTCCTAACCCTTTGTGCATTAGAACACATGAAGTAGTTGATTTAGCTATGGAGACTTCTTATCATGAATAATTGTACTTAGATTATGCTACCGTTTGATTTGAACTTATGATGGCTATGAATGAATTAAGATGTTTTAGTTATTCTGGCATAAGTTTTACTTAGTCACCATTAATCTGTTGTGAATATTATTGGAGGGACCATCCCAACCGAAGGGCCCTGGAACGTATAAGAAGGCCCACAATATAGTAAAAGCCAAGAAGCCCAGAGGATGGGCCCAAGGGCTGTAAAAGGATAGCCATGAAGAGTTCGAAGAAAGATATACATGGCACCACCCTTAACGGAAGGATAAAAATAGCTTGAAGTGACACGATTATTCAAAATCCTAAATAGTGATCCGTTCCGATAAATTCTGTATGAGATAGGTACAGTAAACAAGCCTATATATACAGGTAAATTTTGATAATTGAAAGATTCGAATACAATATCCTCTTAACTGACTTAAGCATCGGAGTGTTTGTAGGACTCCAGGTTGAACCAACAAATTATGGCCGCACAGTGGAAGATTGGAAGTGAGACACGTCCCAAACATTTGGCACCGTCTGTGGGATAGTGTCATGATTCAGTGTGGTTCTCACATGCCAATTGTAACACGTTCAATAGCGAGCTGAAAGATGGACGCCGTACCATCATCTGTGGAAGCGCAACTAGCGGTAGCAGAGGAAAAATTGAAACAAGCTTTGGAGGCCATGGGAATCTTACAAAAGGAGAAAGACAACTTAAGACAGAAGAACACCAATTCTCATAATGTCGATGTGCCCACTCACAGTGAGCAGGGAGAAGATGAGGCCCATTGCAGGGTCGAAAAGCATGCTGAACGAGCAGAGAAAGAAAGAATGCACGACGAATTGAAGGAGCTGGCGGGAAAGTATGAAGAGATGGCAAAAAAGATGGGCGGTCTGCAAATCCACGAGGTGTTGGGCGGGCTCTTTGCTTTTTATTAGCAGGTCATCCACGTATACCTCTATAGATCTCTCAATCTACTCCTTAAACATCCGATTCACCAGCCTTTGGTAGGTCGCTTCTGCATTCTTCAAGCCAAAGGCCATAACCTGGTAGCAATATAGCCCTCGGTTTGTTATGAACGTTTTCTTTTCTTCATCTGCTGCATTCATCAGTATCTGGTTGTATCCTGAATACGCGTCCATAAAGCTCAACATATGATGCCCCGCTGTAGCATCTACAATGACGTCGATGCTTAGTAAAAGGAAGCTATCTTTCGAACAAGCTTTGTTTAAATCTATGAAGTCCACGCACATTCTCCACTTTGCATTCGCCTTTTTCACCATGACAACGTTGGATAACCACTCTTAGTAGTGGGCTTCTCTGATGAAGCCTGCCGTGAGCAATCTTTCAACTTCTTCACTAATATCGACGTACTCTTTTGCGCTAAACGATCTCCTCTTTTGTCGCATTGCCTTGTGTGTTGGGTCTATGCCTAAGTAGTGCTCGATGACCTTGTTATCTATACTGGGCATCTCTTCGTGGCTCTACGCGAAGATATCCCTCTGTTCCACCAATAACTGTATCAGGGCTTCTCTATCTGTTGGCGGGACTTGTGTTCTGATATGGGTAGGAGTCCCAGGGTGGTCAATGTATAATGTCACGAGCTCTAGAGGTTCGTTAACTTCTGCATGTTGCTGACCTTGGTCATNATTAAGATGTATTAGTTATTAAGGCATAAGTTTTATTTAGTCACCATTAATCCATTGTGAATATTATTGGAGGGACCATCCCAATCGAAGGGCCCTGGAACGTATAAGAAGGCCCACAGTATAGTAAAAACCAAGAAGCCCAGAGGATGGGCCCAAGGGCTATAAAAGGATAGCCATGAAGAGTTCGAAGAAAGATATGCATGGCACCACCCTTAACGGAAGGATAAAAGCAACTTGAAGTGACACGATTATTCAAAATCCTAAGTAGCGATCCGTTCCGATAAATCCTGTACGAGATAGGTACAGCAAACAAACCTATATATACAGGTAAATTTTGATAATTGAAAGATTCGAATACAATGTCCTCTTAACTGACTTAAGCATCGAAGTGTTTGCAAGAGGAACCCCCGTACAGGTTGAACCAACGAATTATGGCTGCACAATGGAAGATTGGAAGTGAGACATGTCTCAAACATTTGGCGTCATCTGTGGGATAGTGTCACGATTCAGCATGGTTCTCACATGCCAATTGTAACACGTTCAGTAGCGAGTCGAACGATGGACTCCATACCATCATCTGTGGAAGCGCGACTAGTAGTAGCAGAGGAAAAATTGAAACAAGCTCTGGAGGCCATGGGAATCTTACAAAAGGAGAAGGAAAACTTAAGACAGAAGAACACCAATTCTCATAATGTCAATGTGCCCACTGAGTAGGGGGAAGATGAGGCCCATTGCAGGGTCGTGTTGTGAAAACGATGACAATAAAATGAAAAATATGGAATATAAAAGAGAAAAATACACACGACACACAGATATACGTGGTTCGGCAAATTGCCTACGTCCACGGGAGCTGCAAAATATTTTATTGCTTGAGGAATTACACTACAATAGAGGGGTGAAATACTATTCACCAACAGTGTTGTATAGTACGACCAAATATGTAGAAAACACATATTTATAGTCAAACGATAGAAAAAGCCCTAGATCTGAAAATATACTATGTTCGCTCGAGCGGCGTGTCGAGCGCGCGTCGAGCGAACTCCCTTCCGCAACGGCTCGAGCTCACTGTCGAGCGGACATCGAGCGTTCAATTCTGCCTGACTTCGCTCGAGCGACGCGCGCTTTCCTACAACCGCTCGAGCTCACTGTCGAGCAACCTTCGAGCGTTCGAATCTGCCTGGCTTCGCTCGAGCGATAGCTTTTGGCTGGTACACTCGCTGCATCGTCCTCTTCCTCAAATGTGATATCCTCCACCTCTACAACTCACTGCCCCTGTCTTCATGCTAGAAGACCAACTGAAGTTGCGCACAACTTCAGTTTCTCAAGTGTAACACCGTTAGTCAACATATCAGCAGGGTTCTTGCTTCCACAAATTTTCTCAATTAACAATTGTTCGTCATCTAACAATGATCGTATGAAGTGATACCTGATCTGAATGTGCTTGGTCCTGGAATGAAATGCTGGATTCTTGGCAAGGAATATGGCACTCTGACTATCACTGTAGAGAGTGCCTTTCTGATTCTTTTTACCCAATTCCTCCAAGAAGCCCTGTAGCTATATCATCTCCTTTGCAGCCTCTGACACTGCAATATACTCAGCTTCTGTAGTAGACAAAGAAACTGTTTTCTATAGATTAGAACCCCATGACACTGCAATACCACCAAGAGTATAAACAAAACCCGTGGTACTCTTCCTACTATCAATGTCTCCAGCTAAATCAGCATCAACATAGCCCTGCACCTCTAAGCTCTCTCCTGAGAAACACAAGCAGGTTTCTAAGGAGCCTTTTAGATACCTCAAAATCAACTTCACTGCTTTCCAATGTTCTTTTCCTGGGTTACTCATGTATCTACTCACAACTCCCACTGCATGGGCAATATCCGGTCTTGTGCAGACCATAGCATACATAAGTGAACCAATAGCTGTGGCGTAAGAAACCTTACTCATGTAGTCTTGTTCCTTCTCTGACTCGGGTGACTGATTCTTGCTGAGTCTGAAGTGACTGCCTAAAGGTGTGCCAACTGGTTTGGCCTTGTCCATATTAAACCTGCTAAGTACCCTTTTCACATACTCAGCCTGTGAGAGTCTTAACGTACCTCTGACTCTATCTCTAATAATTCTCATGCCAAGGATTTGCTTTGCAGCTCCCAAATCCTTCATCGCAAAGTGCTCTGACATCTGCTTCTTCAGATTATTGATCTCATCAATACAAGCCCCTACAATAAGCATGTCATCCACATACAACAGTAGAATAATATAAGAATTGTCAAAATGCCTAACATAGCAACAATGATCTGCTTGACATCTGATGTACCCTGCACTGTGCATGAAATTATCAAATTTCTTGTACCACTGTCTAGGAGCTTGCTTCAGGCCATACAAGCTCTTCTTCAGTCTGCAAACTGAACCTTCCTTTCCCTATACTACAAACCCCTCAGGCTGGTGCATTTAGATGTCTTCTTCAAGGTCTCCATGAAGAAAGGCTGTCTTCACATCTAATTGCTCAAGAAATAAATCTTCAGTAGCAACTATAGACAATACCATCCTGATGGTTGTGATCTTCACCACAGGAGAAAAGATCTCAGAGTAATCAACACCCTACTTCTGCTGAAAGCCTTTTACAACAACTCTAGCCTTGTACCTCTTACTGCCATCATGCTCAGTTTTCACCCGGTACACCCACTTGTTGTGTCCTTCTTCCCTGATGGAAGTTCTGTCAACTCCCATGTCTGATTCCCTAACAAGAAATCCATCTCATCTTTCATGGCCAGCTCCCACTTGCTAAAATTTTCATCTTGCAAGGTTTCTTCATAACTCTACGGTTCTCCACCATCTGTCAACAGAATGTAGTTCAAGGTTGGTGAGAAACACTGTGGAAGACGTCTAGTCCTAACTAACCTGCGAACTGCAGCTGTAGAAGTGGATGACTCTGAAACTGACTACGGAATAATAGGAATGGGTGCACTGGACCCACTCTCCTTGTCACTCACATCTCTACACGGCACTGTGACCTCTGGTAGGTCATCCAATCTTACGAACTCGGACTCCTGAGGAGCTACTTCAGAAACTGTACTAGACTTGTCCTTGTACACAATCTTCTCATTAAAAATCACATTCCTGCTTCTTATGATCTTCCGACCCTGATCATCCTAGAAACGATAGCCAAATGCCTCGTCTCCATAGCCAATGAAATAACATTTCTTTGACTTAGCCTCAAGTTTACTACGAGCATCAGGATTAATAAGAACATAAGAAAGACAACCAAAAGTTTTAAGGTGAGAAAATTTGACCTCTTTCCGCTCCAAACCTCCTCAGGCAATTCACAATCTAATGGGACGGATGGCCCCCTGTTGATCAAGTAGACGGCAGTGCTGACCGCATCTGCCCAGAAAGTTGGTGGTAGTCCGGCGTGCAATCTCATGCTTCTAGCACGCTCATTTATGGTCCTGTTCATACGCTCCACAACTCCATTTTGCTGTGGTGTCCCAGGAATGGTCTTCTCCATTCTGATACCCTGAGCTGCACAGTACTCCTTGAACCCACCATCAATGTACTCACCACCATTGTCAGACCTCAAACATTTCAAGTTTTAAGTCTGTCTCTGTCTCAACCATGGCCTTCCAAGTTTTGAATACATTAAATACATCAGATTTATGCTTCAAGAAATAAACTCATACCTTCCTACTATGGTCATCAATGAACGTGACATAGTAACGAGAACCTCCAAGAGATGCCACTGGAGAAGGTCCCCACACATCTGTGTGTACAAGATCCAGTTTTCCTGTCTTTGGCGTTCTGCCACTTTTCAAGAAACTGACCTTCTTCTGTTTCCCCATAATGCAACTCTCACACATACTGAGATCAACTAACTTCAGTTCTGGTAGCTTGCCTCTAGACAGAAGTTCTTTCATACCCTTCTAACTCATATTGCCAAGCCTACAATGCCACAAATCTGCTGTGCTCTCTGCAACGGTAGTAGGAATAGTGTTAATTAAACCGGTAGTCATATATAGTATACCAGTTTTCTTACCCCGAGCCAGTACCAATGCCCCTTTTGTGACCTTTCAGGTGCTATTTGAGAATACTACTGAATGACCACACTCATCGAGTTGCCCAACAGAAATGAGGTTTTTCTTCAACTCAGGAATGTGTCTGACCTTTTGCAAGGTCCATTTGTTCTTGTTGGGGAGTGCAATGTCAATGTCTACCATCCCCACCACGTTCAAAGCCTCTCCATCAGCAAGATAAACCTTCCCAAAGTCACCTGCAACATAATTCCGCATTAACTCCCGGTGCGAAGATGTATGGAAGGAAGCCCCTGAATCCAGTATCCAGTCATCAACTGGACTATGAATTGCAAGCAATAGTGCATCCTGTACTTCTTCAGTTACAGCATTTGCACTATCATTCTCGATCTTCTTAGGATTTTTGCAGTTCTTCTTTATGTGCCCAGCTTTGCCACAATTCCAGTAAGTTGCCTGCTAACCAGGCCTTGACTTGCTCTTGTCCCTGTGCTTTGATTTTGATCTTCCTCTGTTTGAGTTCCTGTCTTGTGATCTCCCTCGAGAATCAACATTTAGTGCTAAACTTGAACTTGAGGTCTCGCCAGAATCTTTCCTGCGCACCTTCTCAGTCAAAATCAAATCACGAATATCATCATATTTTAGCTTAGATTTACCGGCAAAATTACTAACAGCCATTCTCATGGCTTCCCAACTATTTGGCAATGAAGCCAACAATATAGTGCACGTATCTCATCATCAAATTCAATTTCAACAGACGACAATTGATTTGTGATAGTATTAAAATCATTCTGATGTTGTGCAATAGACATACCATCCGCCATCTTTAAATTGAATAACTTTTTCATCAAGTGTACCTTGTTATTCGCTGACAGCTTTTCATATATACCTAACAAAGCCGTCATGAGATCCACAGTCGTCTTCTCCTTGATGACGTTGTGTGCAATGGATCTCGACAGAGTTAATTGAATAACCCCTAGAACCTGTCGATCCAACAAATTCCAATCAACCTCATCCATCTTTTCCGGTCGCTTCCCCAATAACGGAAGATGAAGTTTCTTCCCATAGAGGTAGTCCTCTATCTGCATCCTCCAGTAACCAAAATCCATGCCATCAAACTTCTCGATCCCCGATACCTTCACTTCATCTCCAGCCATCGTTTTCCCTCAGACCTGAACCTTGGCTCTTGATACCAATTGTTGTGAAAATGATGACAATAAAGTGAAAAATATGGAATATAAAAGAGAAAAATCACACACGACACACAGATATACGTGGTTCGGCAAATTGCCTACGTCCACGGGAGCTGCAGAGGATTTTATTGCTTGAGGAATTACACTACAATGGAGGGGCGAAATACTGTTCACCAACAGTGTTGTACAGTACGGCCAAATATGTAAAAAACACATATTTATAGTCAAACGGCGGAAAAAGCCCTAGATCTGAAAATATACGATATTCGCTCGAGCGGTGTGTCGAAGCGCGCAACTCTACCTGACTTCCGCAACGGCTCGAGCTCACTATCAAGCGGACATCGAGCGTTCAACTCTACCTGACTTCGCTCGAGCGGCTAATGCCTGCGCTTGAGCGAACTTCCTTTCCCGCAACCGCTCAAGCTCACTGTCGAGCAACCTTCGAGCTTTCGAATCTGCCTGGCTTCGCTCGAGCGGCCAAAAGCCGCCACTTGAGCAAAGTGGACCAAAGTCCACAATACTCAACAGGTCGAAAAGCATGCTGAATGAGCAGAGAAAGAAAGAATGCATGATGAATTGAAGGAGCTGGCGGGAAAGTATGAAGAGATGGCAAAAAAGATGGGCGGTCTGCAAATCCGCGAGGTGTTGGGCGGGCTCTTTGCTTTTTACTAGCAGGTCATCCACGTATACCTCCATTGATCTCTCAATCTGCTCCTTAAACATCTAATTCACCAGCCTTTGGTAGGTCGCCCCTGCATTCTTCTGGCCAAAGGCCATAACCTGGTAGCAATATAGCCCTCGGTTTGTTATGAACGATGTCTTTTATTCATCTGCTGCATTCATCCGTATCTGGTTGTATCCTGAATACGCATCCATAAAGCTCAACATATGATGCCCCGTCGTAGCATCTACAATGACGTCGATGCACGGTAAAAGAAAGCTATCTTTCGAACAAGCTTTATTTAAATCTATGAAGTCCACGCACATTCTCCACTTCGCATTCGCCTTCTTCACCATGACAACGTTGGATAACCACTCTTGGTAGTGGGCTTCTCTGATGAAGCCTGCCGTGAGCAATCTTTCAACTTCTTCACTAATAGCGGCGTACTTTTCCGCGCTAAACGGTCTCCTCTTCTATCACATTGCCTTGTGTGTTGGGTCTACGCCTAAGCAGTGCTCGATGACCTTGTTATCTATACTGGGCATCTCTTCGTGGCTCTACGCGAAGATATCCTTGTGTTCCACCAATAACTATCTCAGGGCTTCTCTATCTGCTGGCGGGACTTGTGTCCTGATATGGGTAGTAGTCCCAGGGTGGTTAGCGTATAATGTCACGAGCTCTAGAGGTTCGTTAACTTCTGCATGTTGCTGATCTCGGTCATCCCTAACCTCTATGTCTCTCTCGTAAGTTGCCACTACAAGTGGTGGGAGGGGCGGCCAGGCCCCATCTTGTATTGCCACCATGCAGACTTCCTTCTTGACTTTTCTTAGTTCTTGCACATAACACTCTCGAGCCAGGGCCTGCTCGCGTCTCGCCTCTCCCATGCCGCCGCCTATTGGGAACTTCATCTTGAGATGGTAGGTGAATGTTACCACCCTCAAATGGTTGAGTGTCGGTCTTCCCAATATAGCATTGTAAGAGGAAGGAACTTTTACTACCAAGAAATCGGTCATGGTGGTTACTGTCCGTGTCCCAGTTCCTACAGTTACCAGAAGCATGATTGCTCCTACTGAGTGATAGTATCCCCTGAGAAACCTTTTAATGGTGTAGGGGAGAGCCTTAGTTTGCCAACATCAATCCCCATTTTGACAAACACTTCCTAGAACAGTATATCAGCCGAGCTCCCATTATCTACCAACACCCACCTGGTTGTATAATTGGCTATTACAAGGGTTATTACTAGAGCATCGTCATGCAGATACAGGACTCCTTCCCTGTCCGCCTCTTCAAAGGATATCACCATTCGCTCATTGCTAAGTTTTGGTTGTTTGGATGCTCTATCCACCACGAATACCTCTTCATATCTTGCCTTTCGTGCATACGCCTTTCGGTTGGATGTGGAGATACCACCTTTAGCAAAACCTCCTGCTATAGTCTTTATTTCTCCTATGGGTGCCCTGTTCCTGTCACCTCTTGGGGGCGATCTCACCCTCTTATCTTGGCAATCGTTGAAGCGACGCCTCCTTTCTGGACTGAAACTCCGCCTTGTTCCTTACCTAGTCTCCTGACACCTTCTAGACTTTGACCGGTCCTTCACCATTCGCTCAAACTCGCCGGTTCCTGTTAACTCAACGACTCTCTTTCTCATGGTCGTGCAGTCCTCAGTCTAGTGTGAGCTCATCTGATGATATTTACAATACCGACCGCCTGTTTTTATAGGGCGGCGGCTTTCCTTTTCTCTCTCTTCTTCTCGTACGCTTAAATTATTGTGCACCATTCTAAGATTGCGATCCGACTGCCCTTCCCTTGCTCTTTCTCATCTACTTGGCTTACTCTTCTTGTCGGCCTGCCTATTTCTCTGCTCAATCTTGGCATCTTCTTTACAATGGTCCACCAATGCTTGTAGAGTATCTTCTGCATTGACAAAATCGTTCGCCCTGTCCATGAACTCCCTGAGGGTGGAAGGAGTCCTCTGGACCAACTCCACCATGAAAGGACTGTGTGACCATACCCCTCCTAAGAGGGTGGCTAGAGTAATGTTCTCATCTTGGTCAGTCGTTGTTAAGCATTCTTTGTTGAAACGGGCCAAGTAGACCTTTAAATTCTCATCCTCATTTTGCTTAATTGTTAATAGGTAGGCGGCTGGGCGCCGATGTCTCGGGCTAGGCATGAACTGTGTTAAGAACTGCTTTGCCAGTTCCTCAAAGCTATCTATTGACTTCGGTTTGAGGGTCCCGAACCATCCCTTAGCAGTCCCTTTCAGGGTCAGAGGGAAAGCCCAGCACCCAATCTCCCATTGGAAACCGTGGAGTGTGATATGAGCCTTAAAGTTTTCCAGATGATCTACTGGGGAACTTTAAATTTTGGCGGGAGTGGCACAACCATAATACGTATGTTGTACAGTAGATTTGTTTGGTGTAGTAGACTTTCAACCGAGGAAGAACTGCCCATCTTTTTCGCCATCTCTTCATACTTTCCAGCCAACTCCTTCAATTCGTCGTGCATTCTTTCTTTCTCTGCTCGTTTAGCATGCTTTTCGACCCTGCAATGAGCCTCATCTTCTCCCTACTCACTGTGAGCGGGCACATCGACATTATGGAAATTTGCGTTCTTCTGTCTTAAGTCCTCGTTCTCCTTTTGTAAGATTCCCATAGCCTCCAGAGCTTGTTTCAATTTTTCCTCTCTACTGCTAGTCACACTTCCACAGATGACGGTATAGCATCCATCGTTCGGCTCGCTACTGAACATGTTACAATTGGCATGTGAGAACCACGCTGAATCGTGACACTATCCCACAGACGGCGCCAAATTTTTGGGACGTGTCTCACTTCTAATCTTCCATTGTACAGCCGTAATTCATTGGTTCAACCTATACGGGGGTTCCTCCTGCAAACACTTCGATGCTTAAGTCAGTTAAGAGGACATTGTATTCGAATCTTTCAATTATCAAAATTTACCTGTATATTTAGGTTTGTTTGCTGTACCTATCTCGTACAGGATTTATCGGAATGGATCGCTACTTAGGATTTTGAATAATCGTATCACTTCAAGCTGCTTTTATCCTTCCGTTAAGGGTGGTGCCATGCATATCTTTCTTCGAACTCTTCATGGCTATCCTTTTACAGCCCTTGGGCCCATCCTCTTGGCTTCTTGGTTTTTACTATATTGTGGGCCTTCTTAGACGTTCCAGGGTCCTTCGGTTGGGATGGTCCCTCCAGTTAACGTTAATGTTAGGGACCTCGGTCAAGTCCCTAAACACTAAGTCCTCCACGCCAATGGTGGTCTTGTGATGACCGAATCCTTGTTCCTCTCTTACTTGGTTCACGTGCAATGGTAGTCAATATGACCACTTGGGTATGGTGAGGTTAGGTATTTAGGCTAAGATGGGTGTAGGGAGTGGTGGAAAAGGTCAAGGAATTGTATGGGGTTCAATGGGTGATGGGCGCCGGTACTAGTGTGTGCTAGGGTTGGCGCCACTTGGAGATGGGGATTAGGGCTTGGAAGATGAGTTTAGGGTTTGGAAGATGAAGGATGGACGGCTAAGATTTAGGATGAGTGATGTGGAGTGGGGCGGCTAGGGTTGGCCAAATATGGTGGTTGAGATATCTTAGGAAAGTTTCCTAAAATCTTGGAAATCAATGGTGAGGTGTATGGCCGGTTATGGAAGTGAGACTAGGAGCAATTAGGGTTCCTAAATTATAGGAACCTTAATTGGCAAGTGGAGTGGGCGGCTAGGGCAACAAGATGAAGCCAACAATTTATGGAAAGTTGACTAACACATGTGTTGGGCGATATTGAGGATTGGACGGATTGGAAGAGCAAAAATAATATGAAACACCTCAAGAACAATGAAGAACACTCAAGAACAATATGAAGAACACTCAAGAACAAAAGAAAAACACTTATGAACTTGAATGAACAAAAGCATAAACAACAATAATCTAATACTTGATTCACGGATTGCACAAGAATTGAATAAACCTCATATATTGATAAACTCAACTTGGATTCACGAATTGCACCAAGTTGCAAAACATGATAAATGAATCACATTTTTTCAAAAAATTGCAAAGTGTGATTCTCTCTTTAGGATTCACGAATTTCACCCAAAAAGTCCAAGTGCAAGGCACCGGTTTGTGATCTCTCAAACAATAGTCTTCCCTCTAGGAGTTTGCCAAAAGATCCTAAAACAAATGAAAGATGTCCTATTTATAAGCAATACAAATTGAAAACCCTCAATAGGTCCTTTGAAAATAAATAATTAAAGTAAGTTAAATAAATAACATGATAGTGGTCATGAACCAAGGCTAGTCGTGGCATGCATGGTCCATGGTGGGCTAAGTGGTTGCATGGTGGTCTTCGGCTGGTCCATGGTCAGGTGGTGCGGCATGGCTTGCTAATGGTGAGCTATAGTGGTGCACGGCATGGCTTGCTAATAGTGAGCCATGGTGGTGTGGCATGGCTTGTTGATGGTGAACCATGGTGGTGCACAGCATGGCCCAGGCTAGTGGCCTAGGCGCTGAGTCTGTAGGGAATGGGCTGGAGCCATGCACTGGATGGCATGCCACTGACATGCTCCGCAAGGCACGGGTTGGAGCCGTCTGCTGGATGGCACACCGTGAGGCAAGTCACTAACCTACTCTACAAGGCAAGGGCTGGAGTCGTGCACTGGATGGCATGCCTCACCCACTAACCTCGTTGGGGTGCGGCAGGAAGTGCCACGCAAGGCCTTGCGTGCATGGGTGCGCGCAAGGACCATGTGGCCCATCAAGGTGCACAATGGCCTGCACACTGAGACTCGCATGGGCACACGGCACATGGCTGTGCGCAGGCTCTCACTAACCTCGCTAGCTCGCATGTTGGGCGCCCCGTGTGTGCCAACGCCCGGGCCAAGGCATGCATGTTGGGCGCCCCGGGCGTGTCACCCCACAAGCCAAGGCATGCTTGTGGGCTAGCCAAGGTGCTTCCCCCCACCATGACTAGGGCATGTGCGGTATCTCTAGAGGCAAATCGACGTGGGGGTCTAACAATCCCCCTCTCTTCAAGTATATCCTTGCCCTCAATGATAAATTCAGGAAACCTCTCCCTTATATGATCATAATCTTCCCAAGTAGCCTCTTCTCTTGGAGCTTTACCCCACTTGGTCAAAACTTGCCACACACTTTGCCTCTTTCTCCCTCTTGAAATGACCCTATAGTTAAGAGCTTCTTTTGGTTGTAAGAGCATACGCCCTTCTTCATCAAACTTGGGTAGCTCTTCCACAATAAGGCTTGGGTCACCAATCCTCTTCTTAGCAGGTTACATGGAACACGATGTGTTTGGAACTTGGAGGAAGTTCCAATCTATATGCCACTTCTCCCAACCTTTTCAAGAAAGGTCCATAGTACTTCTTAGCCAATGATGACTTGCAAAATTTCATGTTGCCGATTTTACAAGATCGCTCGAGCGAAGGCTTTTGGCCGCTCGAGCGAACCAGGCAGATTCAAACGCTCGAGCGTGCTCGACAGTGAGCTCGAGCGGTTGCGGGAAAAGAAGTTCGCTCAGCGAGGCTTTGAGCCGCTCGAGCGAATCAGGAGAGTTGAACGCTCGAGTGTCCGCTTGAAAGTCGAGCTCGAGCGACGTTGGCAGAAGTCGACGGTAGATGTTCGCGCTTCGACACACCGCTCGAGCGAAATCGTATATTTGCAGATCTAGGGCTTTTTCGCCGTCTTACACCATATAAAATGTGTTTTTCACTTTATGGCCGTACTTTTTGACTGGAGAACACCTTTTGGGACAGAAAAACACAGCTAGAAGGATTGCAATTCATCTGTTTTGGAGAAAGAATTCCACATATTGCACATACGTTGGAATCATACACGAGCACAGACGGGAGAAAAGCATTGAATCATTTCCTTGAGTTTTTGAAGACGAGTTGCGGCTGCAAGGAGTATTTTTCAGCGTTTATTTTCTTCCAATATTCTCAGAACAATTATGGTGAATTCGTTTATGTTGAATTCAATTTCTAGTATGAGCTAAATTTTCTTTATTCTAGGAAAACGATGTAACCTAGTTCCGAACTATGCTTGATTGTCTATGCTAATTTAAGGCAATTCTCTCTTTGTTTATCTGATTTATTCTGAATTTATTGCTTCTAATTAACTGGCCATTGAATTAGATATTTTTAATCTTGTGATTTGCTATCGAAAGAGGGAATCATAGGGTAGATCTTGAATATTTCAGCATAGGTAAGTATAGAGATCGAAAGACTTGTATGAACCTATGTAGTAATTAAATCATTGGTCTTATTGCGTTCTTGATTATTTAATTTGCATATTCTTGTGAGAATTGATGAACAAGAATAATTTCCAATTGACTATCGAAAGAGGCTTTTGGATGAGTTAGAGATTTGCTAATAGACAAAAAGAATTAAATTAAATTAGCTGGATGAGAAAAGCATAGTGAAGAATTAGGTGAAATCGATTTCCTAGAAGTTTTCTTTCCCATTAATTTGATCTTCAAACGTCAGTTTTATTTCCTTTGCGTATTTCTCTTTGAGTCGATTTTAGTTTAAATTGCAACTACAAAAATCTTAGTGATTCCTCTAGATAAAATCGAGATTAGTATAATTTTGGTATTTGGCAAAAGTAAGGTACCAATCCCTGAGGACGATACTCTTCTTATCACTTTATTATAAAACTACAATACTGTGCACTTGCAGTTTTGCACCGATCAGCCAACTTCAAGTTAAGCTTCTTCCTTAATGTCATTTGGCCAAAGGGTTGAAGTTTCAAATACACATAGTCTCCTACTTCAAAAGTAACCATCCTTCTACCCTCATCATAATACTTTTTCATTCTTTGATGAGCTTTAGCAAGCTCCTTTTTTACCTTCACTAGGACCTCATCCCTAGTGATCAATTCCTTTTCCACCTCATCATTCTTGGTCGTACCCTTCTCATAATTTACCAATGTTGGTGGTGCTCTTCCATAAACCACTTCAAACGGGCTTCATTGTATGGAAGCATGAAATGAAGTGTTGTACCAATATTCGGCCCAAGACAAGTATTCCCCCCACTTTCTTTGTTCTTCATGGCAAAAACACCTTAAGTATTGCTCAAGTGTTCTATTAACCACTTCCGTTTGGTCATCGGTTTGTGGATGGTATGATGAACTTGCCTTCAACTTGCTCCCTTGGAGCTCAAACAACTCCTTCCAAAAGGAGCTCATGAATACTCTATCCCGATCCGTGACAATGCTCTTGGGGAACCCATGAAGCTTCACCACATGATCAACAAAAGCTTTGGCCACACTCTTGGTCGTGTATGGGTGAGTTAGAGGAATGAAGTGCCCATACTTGCTCAATCGGTCAACCACAACAAGAATCACTTCAAACCCGCCACTTATTGGAAGCCCTTCAACAAAGTGTATAAGTCTTCCCGAATTCAGTTAGGAGTAGGAAGAGGTTGTAGAAACCCGGATGGAGGTCTTGTCTCATACTTGGACTTTTGGCACACATCACATTCGGCTACAAGCTTCTTCATGGCCTTCTTTATGCCTTCCCAATAGAAAAAATGCTTTACCCGTATGTAGGTCCTCAACCACCCTGAATGTCCACCCTCTTTACTATGATGGAAGGGATCAAGAATCTCTTTTCTCAAGTTAGGCACATTAAGAACATAAACATATTCCTTGTAGTAAATAAGGCCATCTCTTACTTTGAACCCGATGACTCCATCCCCTTGAGCTTCTAAAAGCTCCACAATCTCTATAGCTCTTGCACCTAGCTTTGTTGCTTCCCTTATCTTATCCCATATCTTCCATTCGACCCCACTCAAGGCCATCACATGAGCTTCATCTTCATCATGAACAAGCCACAAAAGTGCACTTCCTTCTCTTCTACTAAGAGCATCCGCAACTTTATTTTCCTTCCCCAGTTGATACACAATATCATACTCAAAGCCCAAAAGCTTTATAAGAAACTTTTGTTGCTCTGGTGTCACAATCTTTTGTTGCAACAAATGTCTTAATGCTTGTTGATCTGTGACAATGGTGAATTTCCTTCCCAACAAGTAAGGTCTCCACACTTTCACGGCATGCACAACCGCAAGCATCCCTCTAGCATATGTACTCCAAGCCTTCTTCATAGGACCAAGTGCTTTGGAAATAAAGGCTATTGGTCTTTTATCTTGTACCAAAACAGCCCCTATCGCCTCACCACTAGCATCGGTGTAGACCTTAAATGACTTATCAAAGTTGTGCAAAGCCAACACGGGTGTAGTAGTCATTGCCCTCTTCAATTCCTCAAAAGCTTCTCTAGCTTCTTGTGTCCATTTAAAATTATCCTTTTTCAACAAAGAAGTGAGAGGTTTAGCAATCAAACCATAGTGCTTGACAAACCTTCTATAGTAACCGATCAAACCCAAAAATCCCCTCAAAGCCGATACATCCATGGGTAATGGCCAATCCACCATAACTTCTATCTTTCTTTGATCAACCTTCACTCCTTCTCCTGAAATAAAGTGACCCAAATACTCTAGCTCTTTTTCCATGAAGGCGCATTTGGATGTCTTAATGAAAAAATGATGCTCTTCAAGGATCTTCATCACAATCTTCAAATGTAGCTTGTCATCTTCCATGGTCTTGGAATACACCAATATGTCATCAAAGAAGACCAAAACAAACTTTCTCAACAACGGCTTGAAGATAGTGTTCATGGTGACTTGGAAAGTTGAGGAAGCATTACATAACCCAAATGACATCACAAGATACTCAAAGTGGCCATTGTGAGTTCTAAAAGCCGTTTTGTGTACATCTCCTTCCCTCATGTGGATTTGATGATAACCCGCCCTCAAATCAAGCTTTGAAAATATACTAGCCCCATGCAACTCATCCAACATTTCATCAACGATAGGTATGGTAAACCTATCTTTGATTGTAACTTCATTCAATGCCCTATAGTCGGTACAAAACCTCCAAGTGCCATCCTTCTTTCTCACCAATAATACCGGTGAAGAAAAAGGACTAGTGCTAGACCTTATCAACCCTCCTTTTAACATCTCCTCCACTTATCTCTCAATTTCTTTTTTTTGAAAATGAGCATACAGGTATGGAGAAACATTAACCCGTTTGCTCTCATCTACCAAGGCAATGCAATGATCAAAGGGCCTAGTGGGTGGCAAGGTAGTTGGCAACTCTAGAACCCTCCAATGGTCTCTCAACACCTCTTGGATCTCCTCGGGCAGCAAGGATAAGTCTTTCTTTTTGCCCCCTTCTTCAATTTTTCCAACCTCAAAGACAAGAATTAAAAGGACACAGTAACCTAAGCATTGTCATAGAACAAATCAAAGTCCATTACTACAAAGGCAAATCGAAGTCCATTATTACAAAGGCAAATCGAAGTCCATTATTACAAAGGCAAATCAAAGTCCATTGTTACAAATATACAAAAAATGGAAACATCAAAAATTATTCACATTCAAATACACAAGGGGCAAAGGCGGTTAAGGGGCATTGTCAGGTGGGAACGCCAGAGGCACGTTTATAAAAGCATCAGGCATTTCCTTCTGCCCAAACTCGTCAACCATGCGTCGGGTGATTTCCTCAGGATAGAACAGCTCCTGGTCAAGAATCCTAAGGTTGGTGGCAGGATCAACCAGGAGACGATTCCTCAACCTCAAAATACCGCTACCATGCCCATAAGCAAAAGCGTCATCCCTTGTAGCAGGGATGTGGGCCAGTTGGGAGCGAAGCAGTGCGACCTCCTCCTGAGCAACAGTTAGCTCTCCCACCTTCTCAGCCAGACTCCAAGAGCCGAGTTTGCCTCCCGAAACTCTCCTTAAAGGACCTGCAGCTGTCTTGAGAACGGGCGAGGTCTCCACGAAGAGAGGATAGTGCCTCATCACGGGCAGCGAGCTCGGATCTTGAGTGAGAGCTCTCAACCTTAAAGGCGTCCTAAGCCTTTGAAAGTTACAGCCTGGCTGAGTCCCTCTCAGATCAAAGAATGGACAAGGCAAAGTCGTCTTTAGCTTTGGCCGCATCTGCTAGGCGGACAGCCTCTCGCAGCTCTAGGAGTTCGGCCTCACACATCTCGAGGTCGCCTTGCAGGGAGTGGGAATAACGCTCAGATTGCTCTAGTAAGGCCTTCAACTCCTCCCTCTCCTCGGCCAAAGCTGCCAACTCAGCTCTGTCAACTCGCCATCTCTCGGAAACACGTTTGGCTATGTAGCATAACTGACGCCACTCTCTAACCTCCTCCTCAAGACGGGAACGGTCAGCAACTATCCACGCAACCAAATTGTTGATGCCCTGCAAAAAGAAAAACAAACTACCAATATTAAAAAAGGTGAAGATACGAAAGGAGTATATGCAAAAAAGGTCAAAAGGCATAATACCTCAGAGAACCAACTTCTCAAGCGGTTAGCCATCTAGGCAGTGGCCTCAACCTGGGAGTCAACGGCCGTTAAGGAATCACCACCACTGGCGTCCCCCCTCACTATCTCGCTAGGGTCTCGAAGGTTTTCTCCCTCAGGCCTCACAGATGAGGCCATCGTCCTCCCTGACGAATCACCCAAGCGCATAGGGGGGAGACCAGGCGACGAGAAGGCCAGGTCAGCCTCATGAAGATGGGCGTCTTCCTTCAAAAAATTCACCCACTCCTCCTCAAGGAATGAGTCATAATCCCCGCCAAAAGAGGAGGCATAGAGAGGAGGGAGAGAAAGTCCAAGCTTGCTACCAATCGGCGAAAGGGGTTTTTCCCCCCGAGACAGTATCTGGCAAGCTTTTCGGGGATGCCTGGCGTGAACCAACCTCGCCGCCTGTTTTAGCCGGGCGGGGAGGAACACCTTCCGCCCCATCCAAAAGCGAGGTGCCTAGTGTCTCCATGCAGCCAGCTTCAACATGGGTAGCGGTGGAAGAAGGGGACGAGCAAGCTCCCACCACGGTGATGGAGTCAAGGTTAAGGGCCGCAACCACCTTTGCGCCCAGCTCTAACTGACTCACCCACCCCTCCAGCACGAGAAACTCAAACCCAGGGGCGGGAACCGTGACAGGATCTTGCGTCCTAAGCACGACTTGGAGAGAGGCGGCTAGATCAAAAAGGGCCAGGTTGGCTAAACCCTCCACGTCCCTCAGGCTACGAGAACATGGTGGCGACGGGGAGAGAAAAGGCAAGGGAGGCTTAGTGGTACTAGGCGGGATAGAACTCTGACTGTGGCTTTCCCCTGAGGATACGGCGAGGACCTCCGGTTGGGGTGATGAAGGTTCAATGACGGCTAGCTGCGTAGACGCCTGAGAAGGTGTGTCCTCTTGTGACACCAGGGCCTGGGCACCCCCTGAGGACGCCAGGGTCTCCTGTTGAAAAGAATAGGGCGGAGAGGGATCTCCAAAGCGAGCTTTCTTTCGACGAATGCCAGCCTTATTCTTCTCATTGCTTCTCTTTTCCTTCTTCTCGACGGCCCCTTCTGTCTCTCCCTCATTTTTTTCTCTCTTCTCGGCGGCCTCCTCCTTCCCCCCCCCCCTCTTCCGAACGAATCTTCCTCTTAAGAGGCTCAAACCTCGAAGCTTTCTCAGTAGGCTTCGCCATGGGAGGGGGAATGATGGCTGAGATCATGAAGTCACGCCCTTAAAAGTAAGACCGGTTGGGAGACTTCAAGAACCGATCAATATGGGTGTTAGTTAGCAAGCGGTCAGTCCAAAGTGCATCAGGACTAGCTTTGGCCCAAGAATGAACTGTCTCAAATCGAGACAATTCACGACGCGACAGAGGCTCCATTTTAAGCCACAGCTTCTTTTCATCAAGAACAGGGTGCTAGATTGACTTGACTGGAAAGTCATGGAAAAGGTCTTTCGTGCCAGGGTATTCCCAACCTTGACCGGAGATGTGAAAGAAGTTGGGGGTCCACGCCTTAGCATTAGAGTGGCGAGTCTCAAACTGGCCCAATGCTTGCCCATCGTCTTTCTTGCGGAAGCTAAGAACATTGCCCTTGGTAGCTTCCCTCAAGGTATAGAATGCCAAAAATTCCCAACCAGTCAGTTTAGGATAAGGATCCCCAAGAGGCTCCAAAACCATACGAAAAACAATACAAGCGCAGAGGTACACCCTCAATGTGAAAGGATGTAGTTGGGTGGGAGCTATACTGAGGAGGTCCAAAATGTCATGGAGAGGGCGGCAAAATGGGAGCCTCAACCCATTTCGCAGAAGGGAAATAGAAACAGCCACTTTAGTAGCAAAACCCTCATCGTCACAACACCCGAATTCAATAACTCCCAGAATAACGGTTTCGAGAATACGAAAGTCTTCTCGAATCTTGGCAAAATGTTTCTCACAAATGGCTGAGCGCCATCGATATCCAGCAAAAACTATGCCCTTAGGGACCTCGAAGGGGTTTTCAGAAACCTCGCCTTCACTATAAGGAGCCATTGAAATCGTGGGAAGAAGATAGCAAGATGGGTCAATATAAGCGAAGAGCAAAACAAGAATGGAAGGACAGGAAACGTAGCTGGGGAAGAAATGAAAGACGACAGGAAAGTGAAGTCTTTGAAGGATAGCGAAATACGAAGTGCCAACGGATAGAAAAAATTAAATTAACCCTGCACTGGTGAAAAAGGCAAACTGACATAAGAAAGCCTTCCTTTTACTCTGACACAGAGGCCGGAAATGATAGGGACCCCCCGATTCTTAAAAATAAAATCTTTTTGAAGGAAATGAAAAGGTATAAAAGGCAAGCGAGACGGGCCTGGAGACACCAAGAAGCCGTAGGAAGCTTGGGCCCGTGTCCGTGTCTACTTGTTTTCCAAGCACCCAGACCCACATGATCACACCCAGCATTTTCGCTAATAATGAGTTCGATCAAAGTAAATTCCGTCCACCAGAAGGCAAATGGAATTGGCGGGGTAACTGGAAGGACAATCCCAACCGAAGGGCCTTGGAACGTATAAGAAGGCCCACAGTACAGTAAAAACCAAGAAGCCCAGAGGATGGGCCCAAGGGCTGTAAAAGGATAGCCATGAAGAGTTCGAAGAAAGATATGCATGGCACCACCCTTAACGGAAGGATAAAAACAGCTTAAAGTGACATGATTATTCAAAATCCTAAGTAGTGATTCATTCCGATAAATCCTGTACAAGATAGGTACAGAAAACAAGCCTATATATATAGGTAAATTTTGATAATTGAAAGATTCGAATACAATGTCCTCTTAACTAAGTTAAGCATCGGAGTGTTTGCAGGAGGAACCCCCATACAGGTTGAACCAACAAATTACGGCTGCACAATGGAAGATTGGAAGTGAGACACGTCCCAAACAATTATATTCTATTAGATGCATTTATAGGATGCATTGCATATTAACTGTCATGTACAGGGGTATGTAACATTGCGTTACATGTCCCGATGCTCTAAGTCTCTGTTTCATCCCAAACGGAGGTTGGGGGCATCACATATAAGAAGATAAATTTGAGTGGTTAAGAGGATATGGAAGTGATTTAATCAAGTAATTAAACATTACGCTACAACCGGTTTCAATTATGGTTTGTATGCAAACTTTTAGGATTTGGGGAAACTATTTTGGGTTTCGGTTTTCATTAAGATTTTGGGGTTTCAATTAAATTTCAAGTATTTAGGGTTTCAATAGGGTTGAAACTCTTTGGTTTGGCAAAAATTGGATGGTTGAATGAAATAGTATTTGGCTTAAGTGACATGATCACAAAGCTTAATTTCCTTTATATTTCCATCTCATGGTTCCTCTGGGTGCCTAGTGTCTAATGCTATTCACCAAGTGTGACTAAAATCTTACCAAGTGTCTGAATTAAACTTATCTAACTTAATTTGGGCATTCCACACTATGATCTGGAAAACACTAGATTGAGTGCCAAATGGCACTTACACTAGTCACTATTCACTCCTAAAAATGGTGAAAATAATTTTGCACCATAAAATCTTAAATATTTATATGAAACTAGGAGCATACTTCATTTCATGAAATTCAATTTGTAAGTGTCTCAAACAATTCAAAACACGTTTTTGAACTGTTGTTGTCTGGAAAATTAAAATAATTTAATTGCACCATAAAATCCTAAATATTTATTTGAGACTAATGATGCAAATTGTTCCTCATTTTCAGACTCCTAAGTACCTCAAATAAATAAAATCACATTTCTAGCATCATAGTGAGTAGTAAGACTATCTATGCTGGTAGATTGAAACTGACGCAATTGATCGATTCGTGAAAAATTTTTGAGGTTCCTAAAGCCTAAAGAAATTCATCCATTGAATTTCTAGCAGGAGTTCATGTTCTTACTAAGGCACTAGTCAGGGAGTTTGAATGGGGTTACAAATGTCTTGAGTCGGTGGGTGTCACTTCTCACTATCGTGGGTACTAGAGTGGCGGGCTTTGACACCTTCAGAGATCTGTATGCAGAAAATCATTCATTCTAAAAAAAATTTTTGGAGGTTACTAAAAGTAAATAGAGTGATTTTTATTTTAGAAAACAATTTTTTTTATTTCTTTGCCTATAGTTGTGTGTTCTAGATTATTCTTTGAGAGAGCACATTATACAAAAATTGCATGGCAAGGGACACTTTGGGAGAGGAAAGATTTGGCTTTAATCATCATAGATTACTATTGGCCCAAATTGACCAATGATGTGGCACGTTACGTGGAGAGATGTTTTGTATGCCAGAGAACAAAAGGGATCCTCACCAATGCTGGGCTTTACACTCTATTATCTGTACTTGAGGGCCCATGGTTTGGTGTCAACATAAATTTTGTCTTAGGTTTGCCCTAAACCCAATGAGCTATGGATTTGATCTTGGTTGTGGTTGATAGATTTTCTAAGATGGCCCATTTTGTTGCTTACGGAAAGACAATGGATGCCAAACGGATTGCCCATATTTATTTCTAGGAGATTGTTCAACTGCATGGCATTCCTTGGCCAATCACCTTTGACTGGGACACAAAGTTTGTAAGTAATTTTTGGAAGAGTTTGTGGGAGAAAATGGGAATGAAGCTGAACTTTAGTAGTACCTACCATCCCCAAACAGACAGACAAACTGAGGTGGTGAATCAAAGTTTGGGCAACCTTCTAAGGAGTTTGACTGATACTAGGCTGAAATAGTGGGACCTCGCCTTATCTTGGGTAGAGTTTGCTTACAACCGATACAAGAACACGACTACATAGTTGAGCCCATTTGAGATTGTGTATTGGTAAAATCCTTCAGGCATACTTGACTTGGCCCCTATTCCACGTATTGGTCGCATAAACGTTAAGGCTGAGGAAATGGCAGCACACCTTCAAGGAGTATGCAATCAAGTCAAGCAAGCAATCCAAGTGAGCAATGCAAAGCACAAGGCTCAAGCCGACAATCACTATCCCCAGATACTTTTGATGTTTGGGATTTTGTTTAGGCTGTGCTAATCCGTGATCATTTTCCTATGGGCGAGTACAATAAATTGAAGGACATGTAGATTGGGCCTTGTGAAGTTCTCCAGAAGATCAACGACAATGCATACAGGTTGTGCATTCCCAGTCATCTAAGGACCTCTGACATGTTCAATGTCAAAAGCCTCAGTTCATGCTTTGTTGATTCTGACATGAACTTGAGGGTGAGTTCTTTCCAACCAAGAGAAACTGATGCAAGAGGATCCAAGCTTGATGACGTTGAGCTAACAGATTCGATGTTGATGGGATTGACTACCTCGAGAAGGGAGATCGGTGCAAATATGGCAAGAAAAGATGAAGATCCCATAAATTGGGCCATATTGTGCATGCGTCATATTTTGGCCATAACTTTAGATACAGGAATTGGAATTGCATATATGACCCCAATTCTAAAAGAAATTTTCAACATGCACTTCATATTCCCTTCCAAATTGTTGATTTAAGTTTTTTTCTTTTTATGGTGCTATTTCACTTTCTGCTTTGAGAGAGGATTTTTATTTCCGACTTAGAGCTAGATTTTGGCAAAATACTTTTATTCATTATTTGGGTGATCGACCAGACTTCTTTAGCTATTTAAGCCCAGCTTGTGGGCTTTAGAAGGAGACTTTTTGGAATTTTTTCAGTAAACTCTAGTCTCCGAGTTTATCTCAGAGTTTTCCCTCTACTTGAATCTTTCACAATCTCAATCCTTAGCTTCTATTGCTAAGCTAGCTATCAGAATAATTCTTATTTAGCTTGGTGTTAGTTGGTATTAGAGATTTAGCATTTTTCTAGGTTGATTTATCATCAATTTTCATGGCTAATGGTAGTGGTTGTGGTCAGCATGGGAAAGTTCAGAAAGAGGAAACCCCTCACCACAATCATAACTCACATGAAGCGATGATTGCAAATTTGCAAAGGCAGATACTAGAATTAACCCAACGTCAAGAGGCAAAAAATGTGGATGATCAAATGTGTGATCATGATTCTGACTAAAGTTTTGAAAATCTCTATCACAATCGTGCTTTGTTTTGGAGTATCATGGTAGGGAGAAGGGACGTGAAGACCTAGGCTTTAAAGTTTATCTATTGAAATTTTCTATTACTTTGCAGGTTGAGGACTTCATTGATTGGTTGCACGAGGTGGAGTGTATCTTTGATTACAAAAATGTCCCAAATTGTATGAAGGTGAAACTGGTTGCCATCAAGTTGAAAGGCCAAGCATCTACCTGGTAGGAGTAGTTGAAACGGTTTGGGGAGCGACAAGGAAAGGCCAAGATTGACGGTAGGGAAAAGCTAAAGAAGAAGATGAATGGTCACCTTTTTCCATTCGAATATACTCAAACCTTATTTCAGTGACTTTACATGTTGATGCAAGGGATAAGATCTGTTGAGAATTACACCAAGGAGTTCTATTAGTTAGTGGCCCAGAATGATCTTTTTTAGACTAAAGAGCAAATGGTGNCCTTATTTTCATTTGAAAACACGGCCAATTTAGCTCTCAACTCTAAGAACAAATTGACCAATACCCCAGAGAGAACCCCAACTCCCTGATAACCTTTTATCCACCTTACAAACTTAATTTCTTAAGCTTGTAAGTCTATCCCTGTAAACTTTATCCACCTTACAAACTTAATTTCTTAAGCTTGTAAGTCTATCCCTGTAAACTTATATCTAATTGACGCTTACTTTCAGTATATATAAAAAGAAAGTTTTGCTTCATTAAACTCTGTTTTTACATTTGAGCATTCATGCATCGGTAGGCCGAGCCTCCACATATTCTGCTCACGTTTATCTTCCAGTCTTTTAAATTCATGTCTATCTTTATCATGGAAGGCCATGCCTCCTATTGTCTTTTTCTTTCTTGATCTTATGCCGGGTCAGAATATCTATCATTCCTTGTCTCTGTTTTCTCTTATCTTCACTTGATCCGCTGTTTATAGGAACCTTAATTGGCAAGTGGAGTGGGCAGCTAGGGCAACAAGATGAAGCCAACAATTTATAGAAAGTTGACTAACACATGTGTTGGGCAATTTTGAGGCTTGGACGGATTGGAAGAGCAAAAATAATATGAAACACCTCAAGAACAATGAAGAACACTCAAGAACAAAAGAAAAACACTTATGAACTTGAATGAACAAAAGCATAAACAATAATAATCTAATACTTGATTCATGGATTGCACAAGAATTGAATAAACCTTATATATTGATAAACTCAACTTGGATTCACGAATTGCACCAAGTTGCAAAACAAGATAAATGAATCACACTTATTCAAAAAATTGCAAAGTGTGATTCTCTCTTTGGGATTCACGAATTTCACCCAAAAAGCCCAAGTGCAAGGCACCGGTTTGTGATTTCTCAAACAATAGTCTTCCCTCTAGGAGTTTGCCAAAAGATCCTAAAGCAAATGAAAGATGTCCTATTTATAAGCAATACAAATTGAAAACCTCCAATTCCCTTGAAAATAAATAATTAAAGAAAATTAAATAAAAATAAATAAATAACATGATAGTGGTCATGAACCAAGGCTAGTCGTGGCATGCATGGCCCATGGTGGGCTAAGTGGTTGCATGGTGGTCTTTGACTGGTCCATGGTCAAGTGGTGCGGCATGGCTTGCTGATGGTGAGCCATAGTGGTGCACGGCATGGCTTGCTGATGGTAAGCCATGGTGGTGTGGCATGGCTTGCTGATGGTGAATCATGGTGGCGCATGGCATGGCCCAGGCTATTGGTCTAGGCGCTGAGTCTATAGGGAATGGGCTGGAGCCATGCGCTGGATGGCATGCCTGGTGGGCATGCCATTGACATGCTCCGCAAGGCACAGGCTGGAGCCGTGCGCTGGATGGCACACCGTGAGGCAAGCCACTAACCTACTCTGCAAGGCAAGGGCTGGAGTCGTGCGCTGGATGGCATGCCGTGAGGCATGCCACTAACCTCGCTGGGGTGCGGCAAGAAGTTCCACTCAAGGCCTTGAGTGCATGGGTGAGCGGAAGGGCCACGCGGCCCATCAAGGTGCATAAGGGCCTGCGCACTGAGACTCGCATGGGCGCACGGCACATGGCTATGTGCAGGCTCTCACTAACCTCGCTAACTCGCATGTTGGGCGCCCCGTGTGTGCCAACACCCGGGCCAAGGGATGCATGCATGCTGGGCTCCCCGGGCGTGTCACCCCACGAGCCAAGGCATGCTTGTGGGCTAGCCAAGGTGCTTCCCTCCACCATGACTAGGGCATGTGCGGTATCTCTAGAGGCAAATCGACATGGGGGTCTAACAATCCCCCTCTCTTCAAGTATATCCTTGCCCTCAAGGATAAATTCAAGAAACCTCTCCCTTATATCATCATAATCTTCCCAAGTAGCCTCTTCTCTTGGAGCTTTACCCCACTTGATCAAAACTTGCCACTTTGCCTCTTTCTCCCTCTTGAAATGACCCTATAGTTAAGAGCTTCTTTTGATTGTAAGAGCATACGCCCTTCTTCATCAAACTTGGGTAGCTCTTCCACAATAAGGCTTGGGTCACCAATCCTCTTCTTGAGCATGGTTACATGGAACACCAGATGTTGTTTGGAACTTGGAGGAAGTTCCAATCTATATGCCACTTCTCCCAACCTTTTGAAAGGTCCATAGTACTTCTTAGCCAATGATGACTTGCAAAATTTCATGTTGCCGATTTTACAAGATCGCTCGAGCGAAGGCTTTTGGCCGCTCGAGCGAACTCAGGCAGATTCAAACGCTCGACTGCCGCTGACAGTGAGCTCGAGCGGAATGCGGGAAAACAAGTTCGCTCGAGCGAAGGCTTTTGGCCACTCAAGCAAAATCAGGCAGAGTTGAATGCTCGAGGTGCGCTCGACAAGTCGCTCGAGCGAAGTTAGGCAGAGTCAACCCCTCGATGTTCGCTCGACACCCCACTCGAGCGAACATCGTATTTTGACAGATCTAGGGTTTTTCGCCGTCACACCATATAAAAGTGATTTTTCACTTTATGGCCGTACTTTTTGACTGGAGAACACCTTTTGGGACAGAAAAACACAGCTAGAAGGATTGAATTCATCTGTTTTGGAGAAAGAATTCCACATATTGCACATACGTTGGAATCATACACGAGCACAGACGGGAGAAAGGCATTGAATCACTTCCTTGAATTTTTGAAGACGAGTTGCGGCTGCAAGGAGTATTTTTCAGCGTTTATTTTCTTCCAATATTCTCAGAACAATTATGGTGAATTCGTTTATGTTGAATTCAATTTCTAGTATGAGCTAAATTTTCTTTATTCTAGGAAAACGATGTAACCTCGTTCCGAACTATGCTTGATTGATGCTAATTTAAGGCAATTCTCTCTTTGTTTATCTGATTTATTCTGAATTTATTGCTTCTAATTAACTGGCCATTAATTAGATAATTTTTAATCTTGTGATTTGCTATCGAAAGAGGGAATCATAGGGTAGATCTTGAATATTTCAGCATAGATAAGTATAGAGATCGAAAGACTTGTATAAACCTATGTAGTAATTAAATCATTGGTCTTATTGCGTTCTTGATTATTTAATTTGCATATTCTTGTGAGAATTGATGAACAAGAATAATTTCCAATTGACTATCGAAAGAGGCTTTTGGATGAGTTAGAGATTTGCTAATAGAAAAAAAAAAGAATTAAATTAAATTAGCTGGATGAGAAAAGCATAGTGAAGAATTAGGTGAAATCGATTTCCTAGAAGTTTTCTTTCCCATTAATTTGATCTTCAAATGTCAATTTTATTTCCTATGCGTATTTCTCTTTGAGTCGATTTTAGTTTAAATTGAAACTCCAAAAATCTTAGTGATTCCTCTAGATAAAATCGAGATTAGTATAATTTTGGTATTTGGCAAAAGTAAGGTACCAATCCCTGAGGACGATACTCTTCTTATCACTTTATTATAAAACTACAATACTGTGCACTTGCAGTTTTGCACCGATCAGCCAACTTCAAGTTAAGCTTCTTCCTTAATGTCATTTGGCCAAAGGGTTGAAGTTTCAAATACACATAGTCTCCTACTTCAAAAGTAACCATCCTTCTACCCTCATCATAATACTTTTTCATTCTTTGATGAGCTTTAGCAAGCTCCTTTTTTACCTTCACTAGGACCTCATCCCTAGTGATCAATTCCTTTTCCACCTCATCATTCTTGGTCGTACCCTTCTCATAATTTACCAATGTTGGTGGTGCTCTTCCATAAACCACTTCAAACGGGCTTCATTGTATGGAAGCATGAAATGAAGTGTTGTACCAATATTCGGCCCAAGACAAGTATTCCCCCCACTTTCTTTGTTCTTCATGGCAAAAACACCTTAAGTATTGCTCAAGTGTTCTATTAACCACTTCCGTTTGGCCATCGGTTTGTGGGTGGTATGATGAACTTGCCTTCAACTTGCTCCCTTGGAGCTCAAACAACTCCTTCCAAAAGGAGCTCATGAATACTCTATCCCGATCCGTGACAATGCTCTTGGGGAACCCATGAAGCTTCACCACATGATCAACAAAAGCTTTGGCCACACTCTTGGTCGTGTATGGGTGAGTTAGAGGAATGAAGTGCCCATACTTGCTCAATCGGTCAACCACAACAAGAATCACTTCAAACCCGCCACTTATTGGAAGCCCTTCAACAAAGTTCATGCTTAAGTCTTCCCAAATCTAGTTAGGAATAGGACGAGGTCGTAGAAACCCGGATGGAGGTCTTGTCTCATACTTGGACTTTTGGCACACATCACATTCGGCTACAAGCTTCTTCATGGCCTTCTTTATGCCTTCCCAATAGAAAAAATGCTTTACCCGTATGTAGGTCCTCAACCACCCTGAATGTCCACCCTCTTTACTATGATGGAAGTGATCAAGAATCTCTTTTCTCAAGTTAGGCACATTAGGAACATAAACATATTCCTTGTAGTAAATAAGGCCCGCCATCTCTTACTTTGAACCTGATGACTCCATCCCTTTGAGCTTCTAAAAGCTCCACAATCTCTATAGCTCTTGCACCTAGCTTTGTTGCTTCCCTTATCTTATCCCATATCTTCCATTCGACCCCACTCAAGGCCATCACATGAGCTTCATCTTCATCATGAACAAGCCACAAAAGTGCACTTCCTTCTCTTCTACTAAGAGCATCCGCAACTTTATTTTCCTTCCCCAGTTGATACACAATATCATACTCAAAGCCCAAAAGCTTTATAAGAAACTTTTGTTGCTCTGGTGTCACAATCTTTTGTTGCAACAAATGTCTTAATGCTTGTTGATCTGTGACAATGGTGAATTTCCTTCCCAACAAGTAAGGTCTCCACACTTTCACGGCATGCACAACCGCAAGCATCCCTCTAGCATATGTACTCCAAGCCTTCTTCATAGGACCAAGTGCTTTGGAAATAAAGGCTATTGGTCTTTTATCTTGTACCAAAACAGCCCCTATCGCCTCACCACTAGCATCGGTGTAGACCTTAAATGACTTATCAAAGTTGTGCAAAGCCAACACGGGTGTAGTAGTCATTGCCCTCTTCAATTCCTCAAAAGCTTCTCTAGCTTCTTGTGTCCATTTAAAATTATCCTTTTTCAACAAAGAAGTGAGAGGTTTAGCAATCAAACCATAGTGCTTGACAAACCTTCTATAGTAACCGATCAAACCCAAAAATCCCCTCAAAGCCGATACATCCATGGGTAATGGCCAATCCACCATAACTTCTATCTTTCTTTGATCAACCTTCACTCCTTCTCCTGAAATAAAGTGACCCAAATACTCTAGCTCTTTTTCCATGAAGGCGCATTTGGATGTCTTAATGAAAAAATGATGCTCTTCAAGGATCTTCATCACAATCTTCAAATGTAGCTTGTCATCTTCCATGGTCTTGGAATACACCAATATGTCATCAAAGAAGACCAAAACAAACTTTCTCAACAACGGCTTGAAGATAGTGTTCATGGCGACTTGGAAAGTTGAGGAAGCATTACATAACCCAAATGACATCACAAGATACTCAAAGTGGCCATTGTGAGTTCTAAAAGCCGTTTTGTGTACATCTCCTTCCCTCATGTGGATTTGATGATAACCCGCCCTCAAATCAAGCTTTGAAAATATACTAGCCCCATGCAACTCATCCAACATTTCATCAACGATGGGTATGGTAAACCTATCTTTGATGGTAGCTTCATTCAATGCCCTATAGTCGGTACAAAACCTCCAAGTGCCATCCTTCTTTCTCACCAATAATACCGGTGAAGAAAAAGGACTAGTGCTAGACCTTATCAACCCTCCTTTTAACATCTCCTCCACTTATCTCTCAATTTCTTTTTTTTGAAAATGAGCATACAGGTATGGAGAAACATTAACCCGTTTGCTCTCATCTACCAAGGCAATGCAATGATCAAAGGGCCTAGTGGGTGGCAAGGTAGTTGGCAACTCTAGAACCCTCCAATGGTCTCTCAACACCTCTTGGATCTCCTCGGGCAGCAAGGATAAGTCTTTCTTTTTGCCCCCTTCTTCAATTTTTCCAACCTCAAAGACAAGAATTAAAAGGACACAGTAACCTAAGCATTGTCATAGAACAAATCAAAGTCCATTACTACAAAGGCAAATCGAAGTCCATTATTACAAAGGCAAATCGAAGTCCATTATTACAAAGGCAAATCAAAGTCCATTGTTACAAATATACAAAAAATGGAAACATCAAAAATTATTCACATTCAAATACACAAGGGGCAAAGGCGGTTAAGGGGCATTGTCAGGTGGGAACGCCAGAGGCACGTTTATAAAAGCATCAGGCATTTCCTTCTGCCCAAACTCGTCAACCATGCGTCGGGTGATTTCCTCAGGATAGAACAGCTCCTGGTCAAGAATCCTAAGGTTGGTGGCAGGATCAACCAGGAGACGATTCCTCAACCTCAAAATACCGCTACCATGCCCATAAGCAAAAGCGTCATCCCTTGTAGCAGGGATGTGGGCCAGTTGGGAGCGAAGCAGTGCGACCTCCTCCTGAGCAACAGTTAGCTCTCCCACCTTCTCAGCCAGACTCCAAGAGCCGAGTTTGCCTCCCGAAACTCTCCTTAAAGGACCTGCAGCTGTCTTGAGAACGGGCGAGGTCTCCACGAAGAGAGGATAGTGCCTCATTGACTCACTCAAAAATGAGTAGCACTAATGCTCTCCCAAGTGCAGGAGGATGTCGTGTAATAATTAGGAATAAATTCCTAGATCGTCTCTTCAGGGAAAGTTACTCAAAAATTAAACTCGTTGAAAAAGTGTGAAAAACTTCACAAAGAGAAAACAAGCGGATGGTATGTGTAATGGATGGAGAGGTTACTAGTCATGGACTAGATTCATGTTTTTAGATTTTTGATTGTCGGATTGGAATGTAAATGACTAATAGATTAAATTCAGAAATTAATAAAACTAAATTAAGAATTAAACTAGATTAGAAATAATTGATAAACATGCACTGAAAATTGAAAAGCCCCAAAATCAAGGTTCAACACAAAGTTATGAAAATTAAATAAACATTGTCTATAACAAAAATAAAATACACGAAAATAGCACAAGAACATAAAAGTGAAAAAAAAAATAATAAATAAAGATGCTCTACTCCAAAGAAAATAAAAGAGAAAAATATCCGAAAGAAAAGAAACGCTGAACTGAAAAGCAATTAAAATGCTTAACGGAACAAGGAAATGTAAACAGAGAGGAAGAACAGTAAGAATGAAGAAAAATTGTCTCCAACGTAAAAATGAAACATGAACCAAATAAGAACAACAACGTAAAAAAATAAAATAACTCGCCGTAATTAACAAGGTCTGGAACTAAAGAAAACTAGAATGAAAAAAATAAAAGCTGAAACTGCCAAATGGTTCTGTAAAAATGAAAAATAAAATAGAAACTGAAATTGCCGACTCAATGGCTTGTAACCGAAAAGAAAAATAAAGAAAGCTACTGCCTGTGTCTAAACTAACAGGAACGAAAAAAAAAAAATGTAACTCAACAAGGTCTGGAACGAAAGAGGAAAATAAATAAAGGAAGAAAAACTCAAAACTGATAGAGAGAGAGAGACTTCCACCGTCCCAACTCCTCTATCTCTTTGAAACAAAAAAAACTGAAACGTAAAAGATACTAAGCATGAAGAAACTCTCTCAAACACTGAACGAAGAAAAAATAAAAAATAAAAATGCAACTTCCTGCACTCTCACGTAAACGAAAAATAGAGTAAAAAAAAATAATAACACCAACCGAACAACTGGTTTGCATTAAGAACCCAAAAAAAAAACTAAAACTGCCGAGAGAAATAAAGGAAATGAACACTGAACGAAGAAGGAAAGAAAAACTAAAAACTGTTGTCTTTAACAAGGTCTGAAACAAACGAAAAACAGGAAAAGAAACCAGCAAAACAAACTTCTGATGCAACGCTCTAGTGCAGAGTAAATTCAGTGTGTAGTAAATTTCGTCTCTTTCTAAGCTTCCAGCCCCTTAGTTTTATAGGGTCTGCATGTGTTAGCTTTCCTCTCATTTTCTGTCCGTGAGTTCTGCTGTGTCTACTGCTCTAGTGCTAATTTTCTATTTTAAGTGCCGTGATTTGCTGCTTGTTTTCCTGCTTGTGTTTTCTTCTCTTTTTCGTGTGTTGCTGCTTCTTTTTCCATCCGTGATTGATGCTGTCTAAAGATTGGTTTCTGCATGTGCTGCCCGAGTGTCCATGGATTTTCTGCATTGAGGTGCCGTGATTGTTGATTTTCTGTTTCTGCTTCATGTGCTTCTACCGTAGGTTGCTGTCCAGGTGCATGTGTTGTTTTTATTCCCAGCCGTGAGTTGCTTTTCTTGCATTTGTGCTTGACTTTTCTGCTTTCTGCATGTATGAGTTGTCCGAGTTAGTTTCTGCATCATTCAAAACATCCACCAACTTTTCTTCTCAAGTCTCCCACGTCTCTCAAGTCCCTCATGTCTCTCAACTCCAACAAATTCAACTCTCCTAACTCTTGCACTTTCAACAACCCAAACTAATTCCAGCCAATCAAATTACTCCAGCACGTCTCTCTTCTCTCCACTCAAAACTCCTGTAACATTCACAACTCTTTTCTTTTAATTCCAGCACAACACTTCTAATCATGCACCCACCGAAATCTTACTCAACTCCAACGCTTCCAATGACCGACTCACTCCAGCTCCCTTTAACGTCCAGCTAGAAAAATACCTTCCCCGTCTCTACACGTTTCCCTTTCCGTAAATGAAGCCAGCATACGTCCAGACCACCCTCTTCCATTCAAAACCATCCAGCCAAGAAGTCAAAGACATCCGTAAACTCAACAGCCGAAGAAATAAGGTGAACGTCAACTCCACTTTTGGTAAGAATTTACCCCAAAAGATGAAAAAAATAACAATTGCCGACGGAACGATTTCCGTAGAATAGCAGTTTTTTTCTTCATTCGACGTGCTCCATGATTTTCATTTCGACAATTCTTTCAACATTTTCGGCTGCCCAAATCCACTACTTTGAAAAACTCATATAACATGCGCCGTGGCTCAGAATCGGATCTCCTTTGAATTTTATTTAAACTGAAAATAAGGAAAAAAACACTCGAAATAAATTAACAAGAAAACAAAATAGATTATTAAAAATATATTCTATATGTGAGGAAATATTGTCCAATTAAACCATAGTTATAAAATTAAGCATAAACATGATATTAATCAATTTAAAAATTACAACTCGAATTTATGCTTATTAACTATTTTTCCATCTAAAACCAATAATAATGTCACGAAACATTTAAAATACATTGGTTTTAAATATCTAAAATGTGCAATATTTCGGCTCAATCACTCATCATGGGCAGCGAGCTCGGATCTCGAGTGAGAGCTCTCAACCTTAAAGGCCTCCTGAGCCTCTGAAAGTTGCAGCCTGGCTGAGTCCCTCTCAGATCAAATAATGGACAAGGCAAAGTCGTCTTTAGCTTTGGCCGCATCTGCTAGGCGGACAGCCTCTCGCAGCTCCAGGAGTTCTGCCTCACACATCTCGAGGTCGCCTTGCAGGGAGTGGGAATAACCCTCAGATTGCTCTAGTAGGGCCTTCAACTCCTCCCTCTCCTCAGCCAAAGCTACCAACTCAGCTTTGTCAACTCGCCATCTCTTGGAAACACGTTTGGCTATGTAGCATAACTGGCGCCGCTCTTTAACCTCCTCCTCAAGACAGGAACAGTCAACAACAATCCACGCAGCCAAATCGTTGATGCCCTGCAAAAAGAAAAACAAACAACCAATATAAAAAAAGGCAAAGATACAAAAGGAGTATATGCAAAAAAGGTCAAAAGGCATAATACCTCAGAGAACCAACTTCTCAAGCGGTTAGCCATCTAGGCAGTGGCCTCAACCTGGGAGTCAACGGCCGTTAAGGAATCACCACCACTGGCGTCCCCCCTCACTATCTCGCTAGGGTCTAGAAGGTTTTCTCCCTCAAGCCTCACAGACGAGGCCATCGTCCTCCTTGACGAATCACCCAAGCGCACAGGGGGGAGAGCAGGCGACGAGAAGGCCAGGTCAACCTCATGAAGACGGGCGTCTTCCTTCAAAAAATTCACCCACTCCTCCTTAAGGAATGAGTCAGTATCCCCACCAAAAGGCCTGCTACCAATCGGCGAAAGGGGTTTTTCCCCCAAAGACAGTATCTGGCAAGCTCTTTGGGGATGCCTGGCATGAACCAACCATGCCACCTATTTTAGCCGGGCGAGGAGGAACACCTTCTGACCCATCCAAAAGCGAGGTGCCCGGTGTCTCCATGCAGCCAGCTTCAACATGGGCAGCGGTGGAAGAATGGGATGAGCAAGCTCCCGCCACGGTGATGGAGTCAAGGTTAAGGATCGCAACCACCTTTGCGCCCAGCTCTAATTGACTCACCCACCCCTCTAGCACGAGAAACTCAAACGCAGGGATAGTAAAGTGATAAAAAGAGTATCGTCCTCAGGGATTGGTACCTTACTTTTGCCAAATACCAAAATTATACTAATCTTGATTTTATCTAGAGGAATCACTAAGATTTTTGTAGTTGTAATTTAAACTAAAATCAAATCAAAGAAAAATACACAAAGGAAATAAAATTGACATTCGAAGATCAAATTAATGGGAAAGAAAACTTCTAGGAAATTGATTTCACCTAATTCCTCACTATGCTTTTCTCATCTAACTAATTTAATTTAATTCTTTTTGTTTATTAGCAAATCTCTAATTCATCCAAAAGCCTCTTTCGATAGTCAAGTGGAAATTATTCTGGTTCTTCAATTTACACAAGAATATGCAAATTAAATAAATAAGAAAACAATAAGACCAATGATTTAAATACTACATAGGTTCATACAAGTCTTTCGATCTCTATATTTACCTATGCTGAAATATTCAAGATCTACCCTATGATTCCCTCTTTTGATAGCAAATCACAAGATTAAAATATCATCTAATCAATGGCCAGTTAATTAGAAGCAATAAACTCAGAATAAATCAGATAAACAAAGAGAGAATTGCCTTAAATTAGCATAGACAATCAAGCATAGTTCGGAACTAGGTTACATCATTTTCCTAGAATAAAGAAAATTTAGCTCATGCTAAAAATGAAATTCAATATAAACGAATTCACCATAATTGTTCTGAGAATATTGGAAGGAAAATAAACACTGAAAAATACTCCTCGCAGCCGCAACTCATCTTCAAAAACTCCAGGAAATGATTCACTGCTTCTCTCCCGTCTGTGCTCGTGTATGATTCCAGCATACGTGCAATACGTGGAACTCTGTCTCCAAAAATAGATGACTTGAATCCTTCTAGCTGTGTTTTTCTCTCCCAAAACGTGTTCTCCAGTCAAAAGGTACGACCATATGGTGAAAAATCACTTTTATATGCTCTAACGGCGGAAAACCTTAGATCTGTAAAATATGATGTTCGCTCGAGCGGGGTGTCGAGCAAGCATCGAGCGTTCGACTCTGCCTGAATTCACTCGAGCGGCTTGTCGAGCGCTCATCAAGCATTCAACTCTGCCTGACTTCGCTCGAGTGGCCAATGTCTCCGCTCGAGCTATCTTGTTTTCCCGCAACCCGCTCGAGCTCACTATCGAGCGGTTGAATCTGCCTGAATTCGCTCGAGCAGCCAAAATCCTCCGCTCGAGCGATGTGGTAAAACTGCAATATGAAATTTTGCAAGTCCAGGCATGACTTGGAGAGAGGCAGCCATATCAAAAAGGGCCAGGTCAGCTAAACCCTCCACGTCCCTCAGGCTACGAGAATGTGGTCGCGACAGGGAGAGAAAATGCAAGGGAGGCTTTGTGGTACTAGGCGGGGTAGAACCTTGACTGTGGCTTTCCCCTGAGGATACGGCGAGGACCTCCGGTTGGGGCGACGAAGGCTTAATGACGGCTAGCTGCGTAGACGCCTGAGAAGGTGTGTCCTCCTGTGACATCAGGGCCTGGGCACCCCCTGAGGACGCCAGTGTCTCCTGTTGAAAAGAACAGGGTGGAGAGGGATCTCCAAAGCAGGCTTTCTTTCGACGACCGCCAGCCTTATTCTTCTTGCTTATGTCTCTCCCTCGTTTTTTTCTCCCTTCTCGGCGGCCTCCTCCTTCGCCCCCCTCTTCCGAATGAATCTTCCTCTTAAGAGGCTCAAACCTCGAAGTTTTCTCAATAGGCTTCGCCATGGGGGGGAATGGTGGCTGAGATCATGAAGTCGCACCCTTAAAAGTAAGACCGGTTGGGAGACTTCAAGAATCAATCAATATGGGTGTTAGTTAGCAAGAGGTCAGTCCAAAGCGCATCAGGACTAGCTTTGGCCCAAGAACGAACTGTCTCAACTCGAGCCAGTTCACGACACGACAGAGGCTCCATTTTAAGCCACAGCTTCTTTTCATCAGGAACAGGGCGCCATATTGACTTGACTGGAAAGTCATGGAAAACGTCTTCCATGCTAGGGTATTCCTAACCTTGACCGGAGATGTGAAAAAAGTTGGGGGTCCACGCCTTAGCATTAGAGTGGCAAGTCTCAAACCGGGCCAATGCTTGCCCATCGTCTTTCTTGCGAAAGCTAAGAACATTGCCCTTGGTAGCTTCCCTCAAGGTATAGAACGCCAGAAATTCCCAACCAATCAGGTCAGGATAAGGATCCCCAAGAGGCTCCAAAACCATACGAAAAACAATACAGGCGCAGAGGTACACCCTCAATACGAAAGGATGTAGTTGGGCTGGAGCTATGTTGAGGAGGTCCAAAATGTCACGGAGAGGGCGGCAGAATGGGAGCCTCAACCCATTTCGTAGAAGGGAAACAGAAATAGCCACTTTAGTAGCAAAACCCTCATCGTCACAACACCCGGATTCAATAACTCCCAGAATAACGGTTTCAAGAATACGAAAGTCTTCCCGAATCTTGGCGAAATGTTTCTCACGAATGGCTGAGCGCCATCGGTATTAATTAAAAACTATGCCCTTAGAGACCTCGAAGGGGTTTTCAGAAACCTCGCCTTCACTATAAGGAGCCATTGAAATCGTGGGAAGAAGATAGCAAGAATGGTCGGGATAAGCGAAGAGCAAAACAGGAATGGAAGGACAGGAAGCGTAGCTGGGGAAGAAATGAAAGACGACAGGAAAGTGAAGTATTTGAAGGATAGTGAAAAATATAAAGTACCAACAGACAGAAAAAATTAAATTAACCCTGCACTGGTGAAAAAGGCAAACCGACACAAGAAAGCTTTCCTTTTACTCTGACACAGAGGCCAAAAATGATAGGGACCCCTGATTCTTAAAAATAAAATCTTTTTTAGGGAAATGAAAAGGTATAAAAGGCAAGCGAGACGGGCCTGGAGACACCAAGAAGCCATAGGAAGCTTGGGCCCATGTCCGTGTCTACTTGTTTTCCAAGCACCCAGGCCCACATGATCACACCCAGCATTTCTGCTAACAGCGAGTTCGATCAAAGTAAATTCCGTCCACCAGAAGGCAAATGGAATTGGTGGGGTAACTGGAAGGACCATCCCAACCGAAGGACCCTGGAACGTATAAGAAGGCCCACAGTACAGTAAAAACCAAGAAACCCAAAGGATGGGCCCAAGGGCTATAAAAGGATAGCCATGAAGAGTTCGAAGAAAGATATGCATGGCACCACGCTTAACGAAAGGATAAAAACAGCTTGAAGTGACACGATTATTCAAAATCCTAAGTAGTGATCCATTCCAATAAATCCTGTACAAGATAGATACAGCAAACAAGCCTATATATACAGGTAAATTTTGATAATTGAAATATTCGAATACAATGTCCTCTTAACTGACTTAAGCATCGGAGTGTTTGTAGGAGGAACCCCTGTACAGGTTGAACCAATGAATTACGGCCGCATAGTGGAAGATTGGAAGTGAGACACGTCCCAAACAATTATATTCTATTATATGCATTTATAGGATACATTGCATATTAACTGTCATGTACAGGGGTATGTAACATTGCGTTACATGTCCCAGTGCTCTAAGTCTCTGTTTCATCCCAAACGGAGGTCGGGGGCATCACATATAAGAAGATAAATTTGAGTGGTTAAGAGGATATGGAAGTGATTTAATCAAGTAATTAAACATTACGCTACAACCGGTTTCGATTATGGTTTGTATGCAAACTTTTAGGATTTGGGGAAACTATTTTGGGTCTCGATTTTCATCAAGATTTTGGGGTTTCGATTAAATTTCAAGTATTTAGAGTTTCAATAGGGTTGAAACCCTCTTTGGTTTGGCAAAAATTGGATGGCTGAATGAAATAGTATTTGGCTTAAGTGGCATGATCACAAAACTTGATTTCTTTTATATTTGCATCTCATGGTTCCTCTGGGTGCCAAATGTCTAATGTTATTCACCAAGTGTGACTAAAATCTTACCAAGTGTCTGAATTAAACTTATCTAACTTAATTTGGGTATTCCACACTATAATCTGGAAAACACTAGATTGAGTGCCAAATGGCACTTACACTAGTCACTATTAACTCCTAAAAAATGGTGAAAATAATTTTGCACCATAAAATCTTAAATATTTATATGAAACTAGGAGCATACTTCATTTCATGAAATTCAATTTGTAAGTGTCTCAAACAATTCAAAACACGTTTTTGAACTGCTGTTGTCTGGAAAATTAAAATAATTTAATTGCACCATAAAATCTTAAATATTTATCTGAGACTAATGATGCAAATTGTTCCTCATTTTCAGACTCCTAAGTACCTTAAATAAATAAAATCGCATTTCTAGCATCATAGTGAGCAATAAGACTATCTATGCTGGTAGATTGAAACCGACGCAATTGATCGATTCGTGAAAAATTTTTGAGGTTCCTGAAGCCTAAAGAAATTCATCCATTGAATTTCTAGCAAGAGTTCATGTTCTTACTAAGGCACTAGTCAGGGAGTTTGAATGGGGTTACAAATGTCTTGAGTCGGTGGGTGTCACTTCTCACTATCGTGGGTACTAGAGTGGCGGGCTTTGACACCTTTAGAGATCTGTATGCAAAAAATCATTCATTCTGAAAAATTTTTATGGAGGTTACTAAAAGTAAACAGAGTGATTTTTATTTTAGAAAACAATTTTTTTTTTATTTCTTTGCCTATAGTTATGTGTTCTAGATTATTCTTTGAGAGAGCACATTATACTAAAATTGCATGGCAAGGGACACTTTGGGAGAGGAAAGATTTGGCTTTAATCATCATAGATTACTATTGGCCAAAATTGACCAATGATGTGACACGTTACGTGGAGAGATGTTTTTTATGCCAGAGAACAAAATGGATCCTCACCAATGCTGGGCTTTACACTCTATTATTTGTACTTGAGGGCCCATGGTTTGGTGTCAACATAAATTTTGTCTTAGGTTTGCCCTAAACCCAATGAGCTATGGATTTGATCTTGGTTGTGGTTGATAGATTTTCTAAGATGGCCCATTTTGTTGCTTACGGAAAGACAATGGATGCCAAACGGATTGCCCATATTTATTTCTAGGAGATTGTTCAACTGCATGGCATTCCTTGGCCAATCACCTTTGACTGGGACACAAAGTTTGTAAGTAATTTTTGGAAGAGTTTGTGGGAGAAAATGGGAATGAAGCTGAACTTTAGTAGTACCTACCATCCCCAAACAGACAGACAAACTGAGGTGGTGAATCAAAGTTTGGGCAACCTTCTAAGGAGTTTGACTGATACTAGGCTGAAATAGTGGGACCTCGCCTTATCTTGGGTAGAGTTTGCTTACAACCGATACAAGAACACGACTACATAGTTGAGCCCATTTGAGATTGTGTATTGGTAAAATCCTTCAGGCATACTTGACTTGGCCCCTATTCCACGTATTGGTCGCATAAACGTTAAGGCTGAGGAAATGGCAGCACACCTTCAAGGAGTATGCAATCAAGTCAAGCAAGCAATCCAAGTGAGCAATGCAAAGCACAAGGCTCAAGCCGACAATCACTATCCCCAGATACTTTTGATGTTTGGGATTTTGTTTAGGCTGTGCTAATCCGTGATCATTTTCCTATGGGCGAGTACAATAAATTGAAGGACATGTAGATTGGGCCTTGTGAAGTTCTCCAGAAGATCAACGACAATGCATACAGGTTGTGCATTCCCAGTCATCTAAGGACCTCTGACATGTTCAATGTCAAAAGCCTCAGTTCATGCTTTGTTGATTCTGACATGAACTTGAGGGTGAGTTCTTTCCAACCAAGAGAAACTGATGCAAGAGGATCCAAGCTTGATGACGTTGAGCTAACAGATTCGATGTTGATGGGATTGACTACCTCGAGAAGGGAGATCGGTGCAAATATGGCAAGAAAAGATGAAGATCCCATAAATTGGGCCATATTGTGCATGCGTCATATTTTGGCCATAACTTTAGATACAGGAATTGGAATTGCATATATGAACCCAATTCTAAAAGAAATTTTCAACATGCACTTCATTTTCCCTTCCAAATTGTTGATTTAAGTTTTTTTCTTTTTATGGTGCTATTTCACTTTCTGCTTTGAGAGAGGATTTTTATTTCCGACTTAGAGCTAGATTTTGGCAAAATACTTTTATTCATTATTTGGGTGATCGACCAGACTTCTTTAGCTATTTAAGCCCAGCTTGTGGGCTTTAGAAGGAGACTTTTTGGAATTTTTTCAGTAAACTCTAGTCTCCGAGTTTATCTCGGAGTTTTCCCTCTACTTGAATCTTTCACAATCTCAATCCTTAGCTTCTATTGCTAAGCTAGCTATCAGAATAATTCTTATTTAGCTTGGTGTTAGTTGGTATTAGAGATTTAGCATTTTTCTAGGTTGATTTATCATCAATTTTCATGGCTAATGGTAGTGGTTGTGGTCAGCATGGGAAAGTTCAGAAAGAGGAAACCCCTCACCACAATCATAACTCACATGAAGCGATGATTGCAAATTTGCAAAGGCAGATACTAGAATTAACCCAACGTCAAGAGGCAAAAAATGTGGATGATCAAATGTGTGATCATGATTCTGACTAAAGTTTTGAAAATCTCTATCACAATCGTGCTTTGTTTTGGAGTACCATGGTAGGGAGAAGGGAGGTGGAGACCTAGGCTTTAAAGTTTATCTATTGAAATTTTCTATTGCTTTGCAGGTTGAGGGCTTCATTGATTGGTTGCACGAGGTGGAGTGTATCTTTGATTACAAAGATATCCCAAATCGTATGAAGGTGAAACTGGTTGTGATCAAGTTGAAAGGCCAAGCATCTACCTGGTAAGAGTAGTTGAAATGGTTTGGGGAGAGACAAGGAAAGGCCAAGATTGACGGTAGGGAAAAGCTAAAGAAGAAGATGAATGGTCACCTTTTTCCATTCGAATATACTCAAACCTTATTTCAGTGACTTTACATGTTGACGCAGGGGATAAGATCTGTTGAGAATTACACCGAGGAGTTCTATTAGTTAGTGGCTCAGAATGATCTTTTTGAGACTAAAGAGCAAATGGTGGTAGGGGTGCTACCCGCCCCCTATGGGCCGTGGTAGCCCGCCCTAGCATGGGCAGAGGTGGGGAATTTCTCCCCGTCCCCCACCCCCAAAGTGAGGGGGTAGGCAGAAACAACTTCTAGGCCATTTTAGGCCCATAAAATTATAAGTAAAAAAAAAAAGTTTAAAAACTAGACCAAAAAAAGTTACAAGAATAAAAATAAATTAAATAATATATACATGATACAAATTTACTAATTTAGAGCAAATGAAATACTACTACAAACTACTAGTCTAATACCTAATAAACTTTATAATAACTAAACTATTACAAACTTGAAAGGCTAAACAATTATAAAATTACAAAATAAAAGTGTCCAATGGACATTATATCAACATTACCAATGATTGAATACATAATACGAACAAATGATTCAAATTTGAGTATTCCAAAGATAGAGTTATTTGAGTCTTTGACTGTGACATTTAGGGCGGCTTGGGCAGGTAGTCTTTTTATTAACTCATTGAGATTTGAGGGTTGTGCACATATTCATATTGCAACGGAGGTAGACGTCATCTCACGTGTTGCTACAACAATTAATACTAAAATTCATACCAATGAAATCAAAATGAATATAAATAAATCGAAATAATAAATAAAAACAACAATTACTAGGTGGTCCAGATCCAGACTGATCACCACCCTTCTCCTCATCGGTCTTCTTAAAATCTAAAACATCCAGAACATGAATATCATTTTCCATCTTCCAACTCTGTGTGCATATCAATACCTCCACAGTTGTAGGAGACAATGAACTAAGGAAAGTATCCAATATTCGCCCTTCAGTACTAAACGCTGGCCTGAGGCGATTGTGCTAGTAGGGATGGCAAAAATACAGCAGGCAATCTAAGAAATGATGGGATATTTCTTTGTTACCACCTTCCACCATCCTAATATATCAAAATCATCTTCATCTTGAATAAGATCCCCTAACAAATAGTTTTCTAACTCTGAAACTACCTCCATAGATTGATGGACTAGTGTGGGATTCTATGCAAGGGTCTTAGTCCACGCCAATCTACGCTTCTTTGTTGGCCCGGTGTCTGGAGGAGGCATTAGGGTAGGTGTAGTAGATGCAATATCACCCTTAATCGCATCAAACTCATCATACAATTTAGCCAGGCCATCTCGGGCCATTTCACTAATAAGATCAACCCATGCCTGATTGTGCGCAAGTCCCAAACCATATAACATGCCTGAAACTTTCAGACAGGGATAAAAATAACAGCCACATAAAAAAAAACGTAATAATACACCAAACAATAAAAAAAAAAAAATGTTTTCTAGTTCTAAGAGTTTCAAACCCCTAAAAAAATTTTGGGGTTTCGGATTGAACCCTTAAATCAATTTATTTAGGGGTTCAATCCATTTATTTAGGGTTATATATTTAGGGGTTCAATCCATTTATTTGAAACCCTAAATAAATGGATTGAACCCCTAAATAAATTGATTTAGGGGTTTATTTAGGGATTGATTAAACCCTAAATAAATGGATTGAACCCCTAAATAAATTGATTTAGGGGTTTATTTAGGGATTGATTTAGGGGTTCAATCCGAAACCCCTAAATTGATTTAGGGGTTCAATCTAAAACCCCTAAATGGATTGAACCCCTAAATTGATTTAGGGGTTCAATCCAAAACCCCTAAATAAATTGATTTAGGGTTTGAATTGAAAACCCTAATTGAATTGAAACCCCTAAATCAATTCACTAATTTAGGGGTTTCAATTCAAACCCCTAAATCAAGTTGGCTTTTTCTGAACAATTTCCATGAAATGGTCAAGGTGTGGATAGGAAGAAAATTGAGGTAAGTTGCATATATACTTTGAAAATTTAAGCTCCATATATGCTTTGAAAATTTAATTAGTTTAATGTTGCTTAGTTAATTAGCTAAATGTTGCCAAGTTAATTATTACAAAATTCAATTGATTTAGGGTTTTAACTTTCAATTGAAACCCCTAATTTAGGGTTTTGGATTTGGAACCCTAATTTAGTTTAGGGTTCCAATCCGAAACCCTGAATTGATTTAGAGGTTTCAATCACTACAAACTACCCAAAAAAAATACTAATAAAAAAAATCAAACAATCGATTCAAACACAACACACATGCACAATTACAATCCACGAATCTACAGCACACAAATTCACAAATTCCCATCCTCCATCTCCGATTCAACCCATCCTTCCTCTAATCTCTGATAAAAACTAAAAAAAATGGAGAAACAGAAACTTAACAGCGGAGTCTTACCTTTGGTAGTACCACACGACGGCGAGAGAGGATACTGGAAGTTTGGATAGATATCTTGCGTCATGAGAGAGAGAGAGAGAGAGAGAGAGAGAGAGAGAGAGAACGCGAGCAAGAGAGACTAAGAGAGGCACGAGAGACGGAGTGAGTGACAGAGTCTGAGAGACATAGAGAGAGTTTGAGAAGAATGAGGGGGGAACTTAAGACTCTTAATGAAATGGTTCCATTTTGTCATGGAAAAAATGGCATTGTTTCATTTATGAAGGGATTTATATATTATTTATATATATATGATATATAGAGACCATCTCCCCCTGGCAAACAAAGACTTCGAACCTCCCCAAGTCAACCTAGCAAGACAGGTTAGTGATCATCAATAAAAATATGTATCCTGTTCCAATTTTGCAGTGCACACGAAAGAGCAACCCCTCTCACCTAGTGCAAGGGTCAACAAGGGCGCCCAATCATACATACCATGCGACTTCCGCCAAAGTATATAGGCGAGCTTAGGCTTATGTGCCGCTTGACCCTTCTCGTCGAGTGCTAGGGTCAACAAGTTGAGCTAACTTTCACGCCTCTCGACCTCTATGAAGGAATTATGGTCGAGATTGGTCTTACATACCTTTCGACCCCTCTCGCCAAGCGCGAGGGTCAATGAGGCGAGTTAGGCTCACGCACCTCTCGACCTCCTCCGAAGTATTCTGGGCGAGTTCGATCTTACATGTTGCTCGACTCCTTTCGCCGAGCGCTAGGGTCAACGAGGCGAGGTAGGCTTACGCGCCTTTTGACCTCCACAAAGGAATTATGGGCGAGCTCGGTCTTACATACTGCTTCACCCCTCTCACCGAGCGCAAGAATCAAGGAGGCGAGCTAGGCTTATACGCCTTTCGACTTTTGCAAAGGGTTTATGCAAAGTATGTTGGGCGAGTTCAGGCTTGCATGTAGCTCGATCCCTCTCACCAAGCGTGAGGGTCAATGAGGCTAGCAGAGCTTATGAGCCATTGGACCTCTGCCAAATGATCTAGGCGAGCCCGGTTTAAGCATCACATAGCCCAGTCAAGGGGAACAGGTGCCATGGCTTAAGTTCTCTATCCAAACTCAACCTTCACAGATTCTCTACAAAATTTAGAAAGTTCTTGGGACAAGACTGGAAACACCAAATACAAAGGACAACCAAAAAAGGTCGACTTAAACTAATGGTCAGCCGACATAGGGGCTGGTAGGCGAACGATCCATTTTGCTTAGCAAAATGCTAAGCAACGCTTAGAGATGCCCTCGTAACATGAGACGTTATTTACCCGTCAAAGAAAATGTGAAATCTCAACAAACAACTAGCATATTATCTCCCATGAGAGGCATGCGCAGAGTACAAGCAAGCAAAGTAGGAAGGAACAACAAAGATTAAAGGCATAATAATAAAAGAAAATTTTATTCATCAACTATCGGAATCCTTACAAAGGGAAGGTTACAACATATGTACAAAGAAACCATGCAAAGAGAAAGAAGCCAAAAGGGATCCATGAACAGGGCCAAACTCAATGGGGTGCCCTACGGTACCATTGATAGAAAAAGACGACATCAGCAGGGTCACCAGAGAGGCACCATCCTAGAAGTATAAGGGAGCCGAATGACAGGTTCAAACCGTGAGAAGTCCCATTCGCTCGCCAGGCCTGAGTGAGAAGCCCTACCTCATCTCGATCATGGAAACTACCCAGGATGTAATGATGGAACATGAACTACACAAGGAGTTCTAAGATAGGAAAAACCATAGAATGGTGCAACCATAAGTTTTGGGGCACACCACCTTCGAAGCGCACCCCATAGCAATGAAGGGTGACATTGCTTTTGGAAAGACACCCTCCAAAAGCCTCAAGAAACTACCATACACCTGTCTCAACAAAATCCCACTAAAGGATGCAGTGCAAAAAGGATGGCCTAAGGCCAAGAGACCCATCAGAGTCAAGAACGGCCAACTACGACTCAGCATAGACAGAAGAAAGCTTTGAAATGCTTGAGAAATAGGAAGAGAGATCTTATGGCAAATGGCGAAGGCAAGGAGAGACTATATATAGACAAGGAGCGATGGTTCATTCCTAGAGATTCTGGAAGCATACGCCTGCCAAAGCCTCACCAAATCTAGCGCGAATCTCGCGAAAGGCCCAGCACGAAGCCCGTGGCACACGTAGCACGTGTTACCTAATGCCATCAATACAGGGAGACTAATAGATATACATTAATGGCCAACTATCTGAGATCCATGTAGATTCATGAAGGGAACATTGGCTACTGAATCAATCTCGTTGGGAAGCCAAAAGCCAGTGTACAGAACGGAAACCGAAGGGACAAAAAATGTAGTGTCCGCCTTGAAAAAGGAAACCTCCACGATGGGCAGACAAATAGACGATATAAGGAAGAAACCAGAGATGTAGGGGAACAATTGTGACTTAAAGAAGATGTATTATACGAAATGTACATACAGAAATGAAGGGACTCATAGCGTCGAAGATCGCTAAAAAAAAAAAAAAAAGAAACCACAGCGGCAAGTGGGATCATTCGTGGGAAGCTCTAGGGTCCTCCTCAAGGTTGGTATGGCCCATCTCCAGAGAACCTAACCCCAGTCTTGGCTCAGAGGGGTCTGCTCTTGCCACTTCAAGGCTACCTCCCCTTAAGTCAACACCAGCGTTGTCCTAGGAAGGACTGTCATGAGGATCATCGTCCTCAGGCAGGAAAATGTTTGGAATCATCCCCCGCTTGATTTCACCAGCATGATTAAGAGCGACCAGATCAGGCTTGAGATTTCTTAATTCAACAGCCTGCAAGTGCGCCTTCAACACCTCGAAAATTTCTTAAGGGTTCAGGATGACGTGCGCATCCTCTCAAGGCCCTCAAGGTACCCGTGAGCCCAAGCCTCATCTCGAACAAAGAGAGCCCTCCCCAGTTGTTGGCTAAAGCGAGCTGCAACCTCTTGCACCTGTGCCAAGTCACTCTGCATGTCCCAGATTACCACATCCCGGTCAACTATCCTCTTATAGGCCGCTTCTAACTCAGCCGGTACCTCATCCCCATAGATCCTAGCCACGGACAGCAAGGCCCCTCGGTCTTTCGCAATAGTCGACAAGGTCGAGTGCTCCTCCTCCAGCATCTTGACCCGCTAGTCATCAAAATCCCTAAGGCCACTCAGCCTTTTCATTCTCTGCCTGGAGTGAGTCCTGTGACTCTTTGGCCTTCACGGCTCATTCTCTAGCCATGTCCAATGCCCCCTCCAAGAAGCTTCTCTCTTCCCTCTCTCCTCTGGCTTAATGAAGAGTCATCATCACCATGGACCGAAGCTCCAGGTTCTCCCTCTTGGCTACCTCTCAGCCGCTCATGTTATTCTCGGCCAACCACTAGATCCCCTGCAAATTCTGAAAGTTAGAAGAATAACATGCAAGGATGAAAAGAAAGAAAGAAAACATGCCTAAGGGAAAAGCATGGAATGAGAAAAGACCTCTAAGAGAAGCTTTCGCAGTGGCCTATACGCCCACTCTAAGGCCTCCTTTCGCCAAGCTTTACCCTAAAGCCAAGGAGAAACCAGAATCGCCTTGTTCGCATCTTCCAAAAGGTGATGGTCCTCCTCACATCCCTTAGATTCTCCCGGGACCACCTCGCTCGCCCTACAGCTAGAAAAAGTGGGAGCGCCCAAAGACATCAATAGAGGGACTGATGCGAGAGATGGCGACCCCTCCTCACCACTAGGGCCAAGCCTGCTTCACTCCTCGAAATCCCCAAAGACCATCGCGGCCTTCCCAAGACTTAGCGGGGTAGGGAAAGCTAGCTCAGCCGCCAGTTGATCATCTTTGGCAGTGCCAATGGTTGTGTCCGCCGATGGCCCAACAACCACAACAATAGGCAAAGCATTACCAACAGTGGCTCCTTCTCGAGGAGATCTTTGGGCAGAAGTGCCCTTTTTGACAGACACCAGATCCACCACGAGATGATCCAAGACTGCCTCAGACGCGTACTCCTTGACCAAGGATCGAGCAGTAGACGCCGATGAAGGAGACATCTCCGCATTAAACTCTGGAGGCAGTTCCACACCCGATTTGGACGGGGTGCCTTGTCCAAAAGAGCACCCCAAAAGTGTATATGAACCAAGTTCCCCCTCCGGGATGCCTCCCGTGACTCAACAAGAACGCTTGGGCCCCTCAGGCCAAGGATCACGGCAGGCTCCACCACTAGAGCCACGGGAGAGAGTGGCGTGGCAAACATACCTGGATTCGTGGTCTCTCTCTCCCCATGGCAATGAATCGGCCTTGCAAAAGATGATGAAGGAGTGAGGAGTCACACAGGCACCACAACATAAGAGCAATCAGTGCCAACGGTTTTCAGGAATGCAAGGTCATCCCCACTGGGCTCATAGCAGACTTTCTTCCCTTGCCCTCAAAGGAAAAGTGATGAGTGTACAAAAGTGCACTCTAAATACTCTATTATTGGATTAAAAATACTAAAATGCGAATAGAAATAATGAGATATAATTTATATTATTGAATTTAATATCTATTCACACTGAGATATATTTGAGCACGATTTTATAATATTTTAAATCTCAAATATTGTATTATTGGTTGGTGAGAGATAATTTGCAATTAGACTTTATACTTAATATTTTTGAAACATTACTATTCGGTTTTTACATTTGATTTTATTTTAATGGCAGCCGCATGGAGTATTAAATCCAACCAATTTACTTAGCGCCTAGGTCCACACTCTGAAGACTTAAAGAAATATTTGGGCTTGGCTTTTGGGAGTTGACGTGGGCCATTTGGAGTTTTTTTGTCTTTTGTGGGGGGTTTTAGACGTAGGTAGGGGACTCATTAATCATTATTTTTATTTTGCTTTTGAATGAAAAGGGGCATTTTTGTCATACTGGGGAAGTTATACTCTTGGGAGTTGTACTTTTTGGTTTTAGGGGGCTTCTGGACGCGCACACATTCGGGGGGAAGAAAAGAACCAGAGCTTCGTTTTTGGGTTGGAGACGGACTGAAGAACTAGCAGACGCACGGATTCTTCGTGGCCGCCGCTCGGTCTAGTTTTTTCTTGATATTTTTCTTATTTATTATATTTATAAATAATTAAATTTTCAAGTAAAGATAGAGATAAACTTACATATTAGATAGTATTCTTAATTTATGTATTTGATTTTTAATTATTAAAATTCTTTTATTTTATTATTTTGAGTTCATTATTAATGTTTTCTTTTCCGAATAATCATAAAATTTACTCTGCTTATAGATTCAGTCATACTTTTTCTATTGAATGGATTAGTTTTTTTATTATATTTGAATTAATTATTTATCTATATTGATTTAGTTATTTGCTGCAATATCGTTTCTTGAGTATTGTCGTGGTTAGATTTTTTTAATAGGGATAATAATTTCAGTATTTTAAAAGTGATGAATGATTTTTCAAATGGTTACATTTAGTTTAATTTTGGTTAATAAATTATTGAATCCAAGGTCTCAAGTTTCGTATAATTATATATATACATAGATTTTGATGATAACAAATGAATTCAAATAATAAAGAAGTCTCAAACTCAAGCAGTTTATACAATGGAGTCAAGCACATCAAGGAACCAATAATGAGCAAGAAGAGAACAAATTCACATTAAAACTCTTAAAGCTTATAGATTAATGTTTAAATCTCTTAAAAATTTGAAATTAGGATTAATGCATAAAATTAATATTTTTTCATAAAGTATTAAAATACATTTTCCACATATGCATGAATATTTTAAAAATTAAATTTGAAAATTTTGAAAGATGATTGATTGTCATCTTTCACTTGTGCATGACATGATTAAAGATTTGAATTTTAAAAATATTAAAGATGATTGTTTGTTATTTTTCACATGTGCATGCTTTATTTGAATATTTTCAAAAATAGTTGAAACTATTTTTTACTTATGTAAAAGGTAGACGATTTTGTTTGAAATTTTTAAAAATATTAAAGATGATTAATTGTCATCTTTCACATATGCATGCTTTATTTGAATATTTTTAAAAATGATTTATGCTTTTTTTGACTTATGCAAAAGGTAGATGATCTTGTTTGAAAATTTTGAAAAGTAAAGTGTACTCCTTTTATTATATACGAAAAGTAAAAAAATTAGGTTTAAAATTTTTGAGAAGTTAATAATATTCTATTTGACAAATGAATAAGAAGAAACTTTTATTTGAATTTTTTGAAAAGTGAACGATATTGTCTTTAATATGTGAATATTTTTAAATTTAAATATGAAATCTCATATAACTATAAATAGATCATTTTACAACTTCAAATTTTACAACACTAAGAGCATACTACATTCATTCAAAGCTTTCATTCTCTCTTCTATAAGCATTGAACCTTAACCCTTGTTCATTTTAAGGGAGATATAGTTTGCGCTATATTGTTCTTATTTCACTCATTGAGAAGTGTTATCTGATAACTTATCAACTATCAGCTCTTGTATCAGTAAAAATGTATGTATAACTCTTGTACGTGTAGAAAGTGTTTTATACAGGGAATAGTTGAATCACCACGTGTAAGGTGATTGCAAGTGTAGAGGGTGTTTTACACGGATCATTTGTAGCAGTGTTGTTTAAAGGTGTAATAGGTTTCTATCTCCACCTTGCAAGGGTAGAGGGTGTTCTACACAGATCCTTTGTAGCAGTGTTGTTCAAAGGTGTAATAGGTTTCTATCTCCACCTGAAGGAGGTTGAATAGTGAATTTGAAAATCCTAAAGGAGTAGCTTGAGGCGAGGATGTAGGCAGTGGGACCAAACCTCGTTAACATTCTTAGTTTGTTTCTCTCTTATCCTTACTCTTTATATTTATTGCTGCTTCGTATTTTATTTATATTTTATATTGTGTATTTGATTTATAATTCTTCATTTTTAAATACAACTCAATTCACCACACCTCTTGTGTTAGTCATCTGGGCAACATAAATCTATACATTCCAATTGAAAATTTTGGGAATTGAGTTCCCAATTGAGTTATTCAGTGAATTAAGAATAATTAAAATACCGGATTTGTTCAAGGGATTCCCAATGCTCTACTGTTCGTCAAATTTGAGTACTTCTTCCATTAGTAACTTTGCTTCACTTTAATTTGCATTTGAAATTAATCTTTGTTCTTCCTTAATCATTTAATATTTTTATGTAGTTTTTTTTATTCATTTTGCTATTCTTTTAATTTGTCTCCATGTGGAATCGACACCCCAAAATTGTGCTACAACTACCGTGTATTCTTTGGGCGTAATCAGATAGTCCGGAGCTCGTTTTCTTGATGAGGGGCGGATGAAAATGTCGTGGGCCAAAGGAACAACGTGGTCCACTAGAGGAATAAAGGCGGCAAAATTATCCTCCCTATGAAGAACTTCTGAATAGAGAAGAAGAGGATGCTAAAGTCACCCAATCTTGAATGATCGCAATAAGGCGCAACTCATCTGGTGTAGCAGTTGGGCGCACCCGATTGTTGGGTACAACCCCCATGAAACCCTAATAGGGAACTCAGCACGACCTATTTGACCAACTGGGAACTCCCACCTATAGCCAGACACGAAAAAGAATTTTCCAGTCTAGTCAGAAACCTTATGATACCTTGGCTCCAACACCACAAGGGCGCTCATTCCCTTGAAGCTATAGATGTCCCCAATGCCCCTCTTCACATTGTGAGTCAAGAGAAACTCCTGATAAGTTAAATTAGCATGCTCAGGGTCAGACTTCAACAAAACCCATCGCCACAGAATATAGCAGCAAATCAAGATTCGCCATTCAGATGAAGTTGAGTGGGGGCCAACCTGAGATGAAATAGGACTTCATGAACCGGGTCAGGAAAAGGTAGCCTCAACCCGCAAGAGAACATGTTAGGGAAAAGGGTGACGCGAGACGCTAAGCCATTGACACTGACAACCCTCTCACATGGCATCAGGGATTTGAAAACCACCATGTCCAGGACACGATAAGTCAAAGCCAGCAATTGGAGGAACTCAGGAGAGGCCTCAGAGCGCCAAAAGCATCCCACGTAGTCTGGCTCCGATGAGCCAACCTCATGGCGACACTCGAAACTCGTAGGTTTGAAAGATTTTCGAGCGGCCATTTGGACAATGAAAGTCAGACAAAGATTAGAGAGCGGGTGAAAGTAAGGGCAAAGCGAAAGAAATGAGAGGAAGGCAGCAAGAGTATAGCAAAAGTTATCACCTCTCGATATGTTACAAGTGCAAAATTGGGGAAAAGGATTTAAAGCCCCATGCGCATACACGACCACGAAAGAAAGAGAACGTCTGACAGTCATCATTATGAAAAAGACGAAACGACCATCATCGAGCATTGGGCTTAAGCCCCCAAGAGCCACATCGAGAACCGCAACAAGAGAGCTGAGATCAAACACGTGGAACAACCAAACCACCAATGTCTTCACTCACTCAGCAGGGTAGGAGAAACAAGTGGAAATGTTAAACATAAGCAAAGAAATTCCAATCGGCCTAGTCTGATGAGAATTGGCGGGTTAATTGTTGGGGGGATTTCTCTTAGGGTTTGAGGCCCACAAAGACCGGCCCAAACCAGGCATCAGAAGGCCCGAAAGGCCTAACCCAGGCCCACAGAGTCCCTCATTGGCCTAAAAAAAGATCCGCTACCCGTGTAAGTCGAGCATATTCATCCGGGTCATAATGGGACATTACATAGGGAGCATGGGAAGCGAAACCAGGGGAAAGGGAATAAAGCATGCCAGAAGGAAGAGACGGGACTCCACAGTAGCAGCAAAAGAACATGCCACATTAAATGAGTTCACCAGAAAATCATGCCGCATTAATGACTTAACCTAGAGAGCCACGCTGCATTCTAGACAGCATGGCAGAGGGAGCTCCAAGAGGACATCCTTTCCCCCCAGATCGCAGGGTATGGTCTTTTGACCCTGGAGGTTGGGTATATAAAGACCCTCGAGCCTTCAGGTAAAGGGATCTAATCCTTCCAACTAAGCATTGTTTACTAGCTAAATTTCCTGCCTCACGAAACACTAAAGGATCATTACTGACTTAGGCATCGGAGGTTTCTCAAGGCCGCCCTTTCCAACTTTTTCTTTGTCATCCCAGGTCTAAGAAACCAAAGACCTAGACCACTAGGAATCTTCAGGTGTACGAAACATACCGTCAACAGTATGTCTTATATGCATTTGAAATATTTAACCATATATAAGTTTTTGTAATATCAAAAAGTTGGTTAAATTAGCTTTTCACTTTATTTTGTAAGTTGTTTATGGATCATTTTTATTTATTTTATTTTGAGAAGTTTAGGCTCAACGATATGGGCAAAACAAAAAACTATTCAATCATTTTTTAAGAAAAAATATATAGATATTTTACAAGTTGCACCAACTCCTGCTGCCAAACGTTGACACTTAAAGTCCTATGCAACCTTTTCTAGAAATACCCAAAGTTCAACCTGAAGAAGTAGATATTTTTGGATTAGTACGTGATTCTGGTTTACGTCCTCTAATATGGGATCATCATATAAATCAGTGTGATGAAATAAGACGAACATATACCAAAGTTGGCCCATATCAATTTAATATGGAAAAATATCTATCTTCCGGAAGAGTTGACCATCCTCGTCGATTTCAATTTGAGTTGTTTACGATACTCCATGGTTGATTGAGTATTCAGCAACAAAGATGCTCCGTTTTTCTTCCATGTTATCTCTTCAACATAAAGTAAGCTGGGCAACTCCTTTAATCGTACCAGCCGAGTGGTAAGGAGAAGGTAGCACAAATCTTTGGATGGAAAGCGCTGGGCAAAGATAGGATATTGGATCGGGTTGAAGGGCTGAACCATCCATTTCAAGAATATAGGCTAATGCACTCTGTTCCCTTCTATAGTCTGGATCCCCCACAAAAGGAACAAGCGAGAAAACTAGGCTTCACAAAAACAATTATCAATGCCTCTCTTTTCTCCTTGGGAACTAGACTTGGGAACTAGGCTCAAATGGTAGGTTTCAAATATTTCTCCCTTCACTTACTCTTTATCTTCATCTTCAACTTCAATTATAGAGCATTGTGCTTCCCGACGAAGTGAGGAATTCTTTGATTCATTCAAGCGATGGCTTGTGGGGCAAGAGTAATAGGGTGGAGCAAGCCAAAACTGGCCCACCAACCCCACCATCCTTTCTTTATTAGTTAGTGCCAATAAACCAATTGGACGCCCTTGTTCAAATGTGCTTACGTAGAGGGTTTTCACAATTGGAAAAAAGTTAAACAACAAAAAAGATTCGTGTCTTTTTGTGTTATGTAGATAAAGACTTCAGTTCACCACATAATGTTGCTATCAAAGCTTGTGAAGGTTTGATTGCCAATCGCAACATATTGACAAAGTGATGATCGACAAACAACACAACAAATTTTGAAGAATCGACTTCAGCTTAAGGCTTCGATATATGCTATTCAATGGCTTAGTTTTCAAGTATGTGCTTTTAAAGGTCGGGAAAAGCTTAAATTCCAAAAAATCGGGATAAGTTTATTGAAATGTTGAAACGTTTAGCCTCATATAATAAAGATGTTTATGAAGTTATCTTAGAAAATGCCTCACAAAATGCCAAATATATCTCGTCAGAAATTCAAAAAAAAAAAAGGGAGTCTATTTTTGCAAGAAATGTTCAAAGTGCAATTTGTGATAAAGTTGGGGATACCAAGTTTTATATTATTGTGGATGAAACCCGAAATGAATATAAATAAATAAAAAACATATGGCGATTATTTTAAGTTTGTTGACAGAGAGATTTATTCGAGAGTGGTTTATTAATCTTGTGCATGTTTTTTTTTTTTGAGAAAAATCTTGTGCATGTTAAGGACACTCTTACATCAACTCTGAAGAATGAGATATATAATATTTTATTTCATTACAATTGCAACATTTAAAATATCCTATATCAATGTAATGACACGCTAGTCATATATGTGATATCAGTGGAATAGTTTGCAAGCTCTATTTTTACGTAGTTGCCCATATGCATATTATGTACAATACTTAGCACACGGGCTACAATTTGCTTTGATTGCAAACTCAATGGAGGTTATCCCTATTCATCAATTTTTTTCTAAGTAACCATTAATGTTATTGGAACTCCACGTAAACGTAATGATGAATTAAGTGCTGCTCAAGCAAGTGAAACTATCAAGTTGATTGCAGCTAATGAAATTGAGATTGGTACAAAGCTTAATCAAATTGGAATATTACAACGTGCCCGAGATACACGGTGGGGTTCCCATTTTAAGTTAGTTTGTAGTTTGATAAGACTGTTTGGTCCAATTTATCCAGTTCTAAAAAATATCCAGTGCAAATATTATTTCTCTTCTAACAATATTCATTCAATTATATTCCCCTGCAACCAAACCATGTCCAAATACCCAGTATTGAGTATACAGTATATCATATAATCCAGGAAAATCTGGACATAAAACAGATTTTCTTTATACCTAAGAACAAAAATACAGATGTTCTTTCTAGTCAACAAATTGCAAAATAATGATCTATTAGCTTGTCAAACAATCGCATGAACTAAACATTACAAAAGTCAGCAAATGACCTACCGAAAACAAAACGTAATTTTCTTCAATGTACAAATAGAAGCCACTCAAAACTTGTCAAATATGCAATGCAACCAATAAGTCAATCCTATAATCGGGAACTAGAGATCTTGCACTCTCAACAGTAATGGCAACAAGAGAAGAGAACCTTCATCACCGTCCAAATATAAGGGTACATTTGAGGCTAGAGTATTACTGCCTTTGCATAATGAAAAATAATATACATCGCTGTAACCATAAATTGTTTGATGACAAGTAAAAGATGAATAATTTTCCAATCATATACTGTTATGTTTGATAATTCGCAGATAGAAGGTAAAAATGGTATTGAATAACATATGTCATGCATATCTGATAAGCCGTGTCATATAAATGATCCAAAACTATGTCATGCATATCTTATTGCAGATATCTTTACAAGACCATTCAAATTCTCTTCATAAAACAACAAGGCTTCCGAATAATAGGAAGTAATTACATTGAACATATCCATACCTAACAGACAATATCAGTCAAGATATAAAAGTTGTCCTCAATTCTCTGAAATCTGACCGCAATCTTCAATCACAACCCGTTCCAAAGTTGTTCCAGCGTCCGTTCCCACCTTCTCCATTTCCTTCACAACATTGTAGCCTTCCACAATTTTACCAAAGACAACATGCTTCCCATCAAGCCATGTTGTCTTCTGGGTGCAGATAAAGAACTGAGAACCATTGGTGTTAGGTCCAGCATTAGCCATAGATAAAACCCCCGGCCCAGTATGTTTCACTTTGAAGTTTTCATCCTCAAATTTAAGGCCATAAATTGACTCTCCTCCGGTACCATTTCCCCTTGTGAAATCCCCACCTTGGCACATGAAATTTGGAATTATCCGGTGAAATGCCGAGCCCTTGTAGTGTAATGGCTTTCCAGAACTCCCGATTCCCTTCTCCCCAGTGCAAAGGGCACGGAAATTTTCAGCAGTTTTAGGGGTAACATCAGCAAATAGCTCCATTACAACTCGGCCAGCTTTCATCTTTCCAATCAGAACATCAAAGAAAACCTTTGGGTTTGACATCTTGTCAATTGAATCCAAGGGGTTCCAGCAAGAACTCAAGACTTACAATAAAAGGCCTGTGCAAAGTTGAAAGCATATAAGCACTACTATTCTAAAGACAGTAACTTCAAACAAATTATATGCTTTCTTTTAACTCAATCGCACCAAATAATCTCGGGAAAGCAACACCAAGGAGTACTCACATAAGTTATAAGCACCTTTTGTTACATAATCTAAATGGTAAATTCTCATTCAGTCAAGAGGTTGATTTATAATAACAGATAAGCAACCTTGCTATCATCAACTCGACACAGAGATCTACCAACTTAGAAAAGTTTAGCTCTTCATACGTTCCTCTTCATTCAAGTACTCTATCAAGCTCTGCATATTTTCCTCTTAGTCCGAATCAAAATACTTTTCATTTAGAAAACCAATTCTCAAGAGTCAAGATCAATAATGTTCCTAATCTGCTCTCATCTGAATACCTCATATTTTGATATGAACATTCAGTTGCCAAGAAAATATGTTTTAATCCAAAATTTTCAACTCCGCTCAACTATACGAGAACACTGCACACAGAGTATTCCATCGGAAAACTAAAACCCAACACAACCAAGCGAGCAAGACAAACTCAAACGATCCTAAAACGACCCAAAAATGCAAATGAACAGCCAAGACTCGTCTCTTGTGGCAAAAGAAAGGCAGCATTGTTACCTTATCACAAAAACAAGTGACAGATCTCCGAAGAGAATTGCAAAAGGAGAACTTCAAAAAATTATCATAAGAAAAAAAAAATCCATGGAAACAAAGAGTAAACACAGAAACCCGTGAAAAAACCGAAACCCAGATGAGGAAATGGGTTTCAGAGAATGTTTCATCATCCTATTAAAAATCCTCAGGAAAACCAGAAAAACTACATCAAGAGGATATTACTTGAAGATGATAATGATTCATGATTTCGCACAGCTTTTGAGCTCAACGGGTTTTGACAAAACCACCCGAAAGCCTTCGATATGTGCTACCGCGTTTGCGAAAAGAAAAATGTATACGTTGCTTGCTATAACAGATTGAAAGCAGAACAGACGGAATCCATACCTATGAACGAAGGTGGGCGTGAGCGAATTTTACCTTTGCTGTGTTAGTGCTGGATTTATAGGTGCGCAGAGTGGCTTTGGGTTTTAGGGTTTTAGTTTGTGGTTCTTTTGCAAATGAGTCCCTTTGTTTTTACGATATTCTTCTTTCGCCCCAGTAATTTTTGTAGTTGCATATATCGTCTATGACAGTTTTATTTTGTGAATTATTCTATTTTAATTAATGGAATTCCTCAAACCAGATTTAAATCTTCTAGAGGCCCTTTCCCCTTATCTTTTGGCAGTTTTGACATTATTCTACCATCGGCCAATCGGTTTTGGTCGATTCCGAGTTGCAGCAGCCGGTCTAAATTGGTCACAGTTAGTTCGACCGGTTTGTATACATTCTTATATAATGCCACGTCATGAAATTCTTTTTAAAACAATTAAATTCTTTTACTTATCATCTATATACCACAAATTTGGTAAGAGAAAAAATTTAAAAAAAATAATAAAAAAAGTACTATGTGGTGTATGAGACTTATGAATAGAATTTTTCATAAGAAAATGATGAGAAAATAAAAAATAAATAGATTTTTTTGCTTAAGTATGGTTCCCTGCGCATGAGGAATTTTATAATTCAACTATGTCATAGAAAACTATAATTGTGTGGAATTCAAACCAAATAACAGATGACAAAAGTATGTTTCCCATCTTTGGATAATTTAAAAGAAAAAAAAAAGAAGAAAAAGAGTTAAGGGAATCATTTTTTAATTAAGGAAAATTTTAAAAGAGTAAATTAAAAAATCCAGTCATTTGAGAAGCCCTCTAGTATTTTCCTTACTTTTTATTTGATTAAAAGTCGAGTTTGAAATTATGAACAAGTTTTGTTTTATGCTCGGGAACGTTTCATTTATTTTGAAATGACTTCAAACTTCATCACGAGTAACTCAATTTTAATAAAATAGAATATTTCTTATATTTCTTATAACTCTATCTAAAGATTTTATAAAAATGATTTGTACAAATCTCAAATAGATTAATTCCGTGTAAATCTATATTAAAATGTATAGAAAAGATATTCTTTATTAGTGAGGTTCACGTTTTTTACAAATAGCTTACACGAGACTTGTTTATTCAGAGCTTGTACTTAGCATTACTCAAAACTTTAATAAGCCAAGTTTAAAGTTTCATAACTATCTTTAAATAGTACCTATATATAATATGTATCAATTATTATATTCATAGGGACTTAAACAATTGTGCATATTAAGATTTTGATTTTTCACTTATCGTTTTCGATAAGTAAAATATTCTTATTATAAAGTTAAAATGTAAATGATAAATAAATAATAACTAAGAATTTATATGGACTTAAATAAACTTGTGCAAGTCAAATTAAGTTTTATAAGATTTGTATAATTCAATAATCGATCATAGTTTTATATCCATGGTTTACATATTTAAATAAATGAATCAAGTCCAAGTCAAGTTTAGTCGAGATGATTTGTAGTGACTTGTTGAGTAATCTTATTTATAATATCTCTAATTCTAAGACATAAAATTAGATGAATAATGTTGTATGTACGTAATTGCAAAAGATTTGATTACGTTGGTGTTTTTTACTCTGTTAAGGTTTTCTATCAAAAGATGAAGCTAAAAATAGATAGTTTTGTTTTTTTTTTTTTAATCTAAAGATGAATACTGTTTGTAGCTAAAATATTGTGTCTACTAAGTTGGCCTAAAATCATGGGTCTATCCTCACCTTCTAATCTTATTTGGCTTGATTATTAGACCAACTATTTGGCCTTCTCCAAATCCATATAGTATTTTAACCAAACTATCTAGCTCACCAAGGCGACAAGTCTCCCATATGCCATGTGATATTCTTCCATTGACCTCTTGGCATCTCTTTCTTAAAATTATTAAAGCACTAGAATTTTCTAATGATTCTAACCAAGCTAAAGGTGTAAGCTCTTATGTCAACTGAAACTTCAAAAGTTTCCTTCTTCTCAAGTATCATAACTTCTACTTAGTTAGAGTCATGGCTACCAGGGTCAAGGTCTAAGGTACTTTTAAGTGGGTTGTCACATGGATTGGTGATGATTGTGCTTTTTGGGTGTGTGAGTCTTATTGTATGTCGATCATCATGGACAGGTAGAGAAGTCATCACGCCATTCCTACGACATATTGACTTGAGTTTCATACGGGTAGATAGAGTCTTCATGATGATCGAGGTGGAACATTTTCATATTGACCTCACTTGATAAACGGGTAGTGAGATTTTTTAGGTGTATCATATGTGGTATCTTCAAGTAAGTCGATTGCTTGAGTAGAGTGATTTCTTGAGTTGATCATATGTGTTGTCTTTAGGTGTGTTGAATGAGTTGAGTGATTCCCCATGTTGGATTATTTGAAACCAGTGAATCAACTTGCATGTTGATTAGGTAGAGTGATTCCCCATGTCGAATGATTGAGTGATTCTTTGCTTAACATTTATATGATGAGATAGGATGAATTTTTATGTTTTGATAAGATAGAGGTTTTTAGCCTCGGTGATAACTATGTATACTTGAGATTTGCTTAGAGGGTGATTCCTCGATATGCTTATATTCTTATGTTTTATTTAAATAGTGGTTCATCTACATAATGATGAATACATGTGTTTCTGCTTGGAGGGTGATTCCTCGTTATGTACAAAGATATATGTCACATATCATTTATATGAAACAGTGTATGCATGTTCATTTGCATTGCCTATCGTTAATAGTATTGTCATATATGTTGTTTAACTTATCTATGGTTTCATTTATCGAAACTGTAGACCTTGATGCAGACGTAGCCTGAGAGAAGTTCTCCCAAGGAAGAAGGGCCGACTTTGCCGAGTAATAGAAATGGAGGCTTGTCTCCACAATTAATTATTTGTATTGGTGGAAATGTACTATTTAATCAGGTGACGAATTATGTTTGATTTGTAACATTTGGATGAGAGTCATGAATAATTGGTGTTGTATAACATTATTTGGCACGTGACAATGACATGTTCATACTATTATTCTTAATGGATAAACCTTTTATCTGTTTCTATGTATAATTAAAACTTAGCCTCTAACTAAACCTTTTCTCATTCCATGGCAAGTTATTCTTCTTACCGCATATTCGATCCTTGATTACACGCCTAGATTAGGTAGTAACCCCAGGGTGTTGCCAATGGACTGACATCCCTTGCTCCACAGATCCTCACCAGGCTCTTTACTGAAGAATGAGACACCAAAGGCTTCATTTCCACCATGTTTGTTTATTGTTTAAGAACAAGTTTTACGTAGGGTCAATTCTAAACAGATTAAACACATTCACGGAAGAAGCCAGAAAAGGTCAAGAAAGCACAAACTTCACATGTTGAAGCAGTAACTGAGAGTTCACATAATAGACTGCAAAGAGGTTTCCTTATCCTTTTTTTTTTTTTGGGCTTTAAATTAATTTTTCGTTGAAGGGCTGGTTGGCAAGGATTTGGCATGATACATGATGCAACACTTGAGTAAAAGAAAAAGTTGAGTCTCAACCAAGCCACTGCTGAGCACGGCGATCTCCACTGCCTCCAACAGAATGGCGAATGCTAATCTTTTCGCTAGCATATTTTTGCTGCAGCCATTCAAAGGCATTCACGTCAAGTTTCCCGGTAACTGATCTTCCTTGCTTCCGACGAGCTTGCTGTTCCCGTATAGAAGCCCATAGTTTCTCAATGGCATCCCTTTGTCGGGATGTGAACCTTGATACGTTATCAAAGGCGTGCTTTACTAAGATGTCTATAACTGTTTGGCACCTGAAAAGAAAAGTTTGGAATCTTACGACAAAGTTTCTGAAAACATATATGAGATTATACGCTATATGAGCATCTTAAAAAGTCTTGAGAGAAAAATCAAGTAGCATTGTCATTTACCATGGAGTTTTATAACGCCGAGCGGCAATCTCTAAACATGAAATCAAGGCTTCCCTTTGTGACCTGACAAATCTCTTATTCTCTTCTAATTCTTTGATCCTGGCTGCTGCATCTTTCTTTCCCTTTGATTTCTCACCTTTATTAACTGAACTATGCATGAAAGCATCAAGCCCAAAAGGGTCAGACTCCTCTTCATTTTCTTCAGCTGGAGCAACAAAAGACATGTCATGTTTTATTTGACCATCTCCATTTGTCAATTCCATTTCTTCTTCCAGGGCTGCAGCTTCATCCGTGTCATCAATCTCGGTTGCAACCGGTAGATTAGATATCGCTTCTTTGATCCGTCCAGCTGTTTTTGAAAACTATATGAAAACCAGAAGCACAGGCAGAAAAGAAAAAAAGGAAAGGAGTCAATTACGCTTCAGAAAACCTAACATACTTCCAGAACTAATCACTACCACATATAAATGCATCATACATGTCGGTGATTATCAATCCTTGGCTAAGCTATACCATAAACTAAGACAAGTACAAATTTCCTTTGAATTCCTCTGTTGTTGATTTCATGAAGTAGGGGTAGATGTAGTCAATATGGTGAAAATATTTAATTGCTTTTCATTTTCAATACGTCTATATTTTTTACTGAGTACTAGAGAAATTACAATCTAAACATGGGGCAGCTGTCATTTGGTGCATTATTTTTACTTTTTGTATTTCCATCATATTCAGCAAATCCCAGAAAAGTCGCAATGTAAAACATGCATCTGTCTGTTAGTTGTGCTGTTGTCAATTTGGTTGGAAAAGATGGTATATGTAGTAAATGTGGTGAAAAATGTTGAATCACATTTCATTTTTGATATTTCCATATTTTCACCAAACACCAGAGAAAATGAGAAATTGCAATCTAAACGAGGGGTAGCTCAATTGGTGAAAATGTGGAATCACTTTTCCATCATTTTCATGCATATCTGTCTGTCAATTTGTACCGTTGTTAATCATCTGTTGTCAGTAGATTACCACCAAGCCAATCGGCACAATCCTTAGATTTGATTCAATAATTCAGCCCCCTAATAAAAAACTTTAGGCTCCTTTTCCAGGCAAATAAGGTGCAACATCTGAAATGAAATAAATTCCTTACATGTTTGTCTGTCTTTATGTGAAGAAGCAAGCACATGAAGGAAGCAGAAGTGTGCAAAAGCACATCAAGGAAAGAGAAGGATGACAACCGTGACAGAGAAAAGGTCACAGATACTGTTCTACACAAAGAAAAAAAGGGAAGTAGAAATAGAAAGAAGCCATTTTATAGAAACAATTAGCATTTATTCATTGTGTGGACTAAAAAAAAGTTTTTTTTATTGAGAAAGAAAACATAAAAAAAATGAAACTACATGTCTCAATTACAACTTTCAAGGACTAGAAATCTGAACTTCTTCTACACTCTTTTTCGCTTGCCTCCAAACTCAGTTCCAATTATACATCAAGGTCAAAGATCAATTACCAGCTATAGAGGCCCCAAGAAAGTCAAAAGTCAAAAAGCGCAGGACACTATATCCCTAAATTGCCTAGATCTAGTTGCTGAAAAGGCATTTGTTCTGGTGGCTATGCACCAAAAAGTTCAAATAGAAGCAGTACATTAGTAGAAAGCCAAGTGTATTATGTCAATATCTACTCGAATGAAGCATGCTTACCTTCATCTCCAACATCAAATATAGAATGAAACTACAAAAATCCACTTAGTCATTTGGGCAATTAAAAAGAAGTTTCATTTGGGCAATTAAAAAACATTTCATTGAGCAATAAAAAAAAAGTGCCATTTGGGCAATGAAAAAGAAGGGTAGATGATGAACAAGAATGCCTAAAAATCTACTAGGAAAAGAACTCCAGGGCACCAAAAGCATAAGAGAAGTCTCAAAACAGAAATTTACATATGAATCCCGTTTTACATCTTGCAGTTCAATAATTGGCTATAGAAAACTCAACCTGAAGGTAATACATTTCTAATCTACCAGTGACCTACAAATTACCCCATGAGGACTGGAAGCATTTTAAAATAAGGACATAAAAGACCTCAATTCTGTAATTCTGAAATTACTAGAGGTAACAAAAAAAAAAAAGAAAAGAAAGACCAATGATAATAACTCACCTGCATGTATTGTATTACAACACAGAGAGATAAAAAGAGACAGAGAGTCAAATGACCCAGGAAAGCACTAACCGAATAGTGGTTATGCAAATTGCCAACGTGGGAGTGGGGTCTTATGAACTCCCTTCTTAAATTTCTTACATCGTCTTTACATCTAAATCTACAAACAAGAATTCTACAAAAATATCAATCCAGGACCACAAATTATATATATATATATATATAAATATATATATTTACACAATGACAGTTAGACATCAATTATTTTATAAGTAGGGAGTCATTCTATTAAGTGGACAACTATGAAGTATACATGTATTCAAGAACAGAAACTAAAAGTTACAATCCCCAACTTCAAAAGATCAACAAATATGTAACACCCCAGTCCCACATTACTGGGAAAAAGAAATTATTCACAGCGTGGCTAAATTATAAAGGTAGTCATGAGTGCTAAGTTCTACATTGGCTACATACTAAGCAAACTATGTATTTATATATAATTATAGAGAAACTTCAAATTTTCTTTTCTTTTTAAATTGACTATACTAGGTTATAGTGCATATGTGATATATGGCTAGAACTTCCATTGAATCTTTACAAAATAGCTAGATGAGAAATGAAGAGGATAGCAGTCACCAGATAACACATCAGAATAGTTTTCCATATTTGCTACTTTCTTTATGGCTGAGTTTTAATTTCCACAAATAAGAACACTGCAAAATCATATACATTTTATTCTAGAGGGGCACTTAATGCCCAAACGAACACTTAACTAGACTATCTCTAAGTAACATTGTGTTCAGAAATGGTTTTCTTTAAACAGCATTTGCCAATTACCTTTCTTTTTCTTTTTCTTTTTCTTTTTTTTTTAATTTTTATTTTTATTTTTTATTGTCAAAGTTTTCATTGTATGGTTAACTATAGTATTGCATAGAAAATAACATACATACACAGTGTGTACCTAAATGACACCATGCATACACACACACAGAGTTGTATTTGTCAAGATTTTAAACATTTTAAATCCGTCCCCTATTCTGCAAGAAACCAATAAGAAACCATTTTGATAGAATGACTTATTTTCCAATAGATTGATGTTGCATACCACAAATATAATGATCCATTTTTAAGTTCATTTTTTATTTGGATTTCTTGGATTTACCTCTTGCTAGGGATATGTGCATTTGGTGCAACAACCAGGCTTGGTCTAGATTGAACAGATTCTTGGGAGGCTTATTTCCCTTTGTTGTATCAGAAGAGATAACCAAGGGTCTATTCTGACCACTTCCCTATCTTGTTTGATTGTGGGGGCATTCATGAAGGCAGGAGATACTTCAAGTTCAAGAATATGTGGCTGAAAGTTAATGGCTTTGTGCATAAGGTGAGATCTTGGTGGTCTTCTTATCACTTGGAGGGCACCCCAAGTTTAATTTTGGCAGGAAAAGACTTACAAAAAAAAAAAAAGTTTGCAAGAAAACTCAAGGCCTTGAAGGACATGAAGGTTTGGAACGCTTTGGAGGGAAGGGAGATGACTGGTTCTATTTCAGCTGAGGATTCCACTAGGAAATGCTCTGTATCCTCGGAGGTTGACAAGGTGCTTTTAATGGAAGAAATATCATGGAGACAAAAACCCTGGGTTCAATGCTGAAAGAAGGGGATGGATATACTAAGTTCTTCCACCAGGTTCTATGCTGAAATGCCATTGAGTTCAGTCATGGGAAGTAATATATCAAAGCCTCGGAATGCTTTCATTCGAGGTTGGAAGGGGCCCTTGTGTTAGTTTTTGGCATGATATTTGGTGTGGTGTCAGGTCCTAATGAGCGTTCCCCCTCTTTCGGATAGGTAGTGATGCTGATTTGAGGGATAGTTCTAATGGTCCTATCTTGAGAAATGTTTGTTTCGTCAGTGTGGTTCAGGATTGGAACTAGGTATCATTGCTGATTTTTTTCAGTTTATTGTATGCTTTGAATACTGATACTGCAGTGGAGGATAGGATGATTTGGATTCCAAATTGGAGTAGAAAATTTACCGTTCGATCCTTTTATGTGGTCCTTGTGGGTCATCACAGTACCTCCCAAGATTGCTTTCTTTGGTTGGACTGCTTCCTTTGGGAAAACTCTCACCATTGATAAGTTGAGGAAACATGGTATTATTATTTTGGATTGGTGCTACTTGTGTAATAAAAATGGGGAAACTGTTGATCATATTTTGTTAGATTATGAGGTATGCCGGATTTTTGTGGGATGAAATCTTCAACTGGACTGGTGTGGAATGGGCAATGCCTAGAAGGGTAATATGGATACTTTCAGTTGTTGGAGTGGTCTTTGGGGTACCGTTGATATTTCTGAGGGGTGGAAAACAATTCCTCATTGTATTATGTGGTGCCTTTGGATAAAGAGAAATGGTAGGCGTTTCGAAGATAGGGACTGTTCCCTCACGCCCTGCCTTACAGAAAGGCTGTTCATCTCCATCATACAGGTGGAAGGATGGAGGGTAGGGCTCATTTTTTGGATTGGACAAGAAGAACCAGCATTAGTAGTTGAGGCTTGAGAAGTTCTTTTCATTTCTAAGTTGGCAGCGGAATTTGAGCTTTTTTTCCTGGGGTATACTGAGGATAATCATTTTCAGTCTTCCTTAGTTAAGAGTTGCATCTGAAAGGGGGCTGTGCAGGCCGGTATAATCCGGTGTTCTGCATAAAGTATCTCCATTTATAAACTCCTCACTAGTTGTACAAAAATAGACATGGAATTAACCATACAGAGTTCTTTGTATCTTTTAGTTCCCTGGCTGTAATTGTTAGGGCAATGCTATTTTGGAGAATGTTGAAATAATTGCCATGCCGAGAAAATTTTCTCTCCGTACACCTTGAGAAAATTTTTATGGTTTAGTGCGATGGAGCTTAGTGGTTGAGTTTGAGTGTAACCAGTGGAGTTTAGACTAGTTGTCTTACTGATTAGTAGGTGTTGGTTATGCGAGATGGGGTCGATCAGGAATGTTATCATAGAACAGAAGTGCTTTGAGTTCAAAAAAGTTAATGAGAGATGGTGGAGAGTTACAGAAAGCAGTTGTCGTGCTGTGAATCATGTGTCCTTTGACCAAGCCTCTTTGGGGTGGTTGGCGAGCCATGGTAAGGGAAGGTGCAGCTCATGGGGGGCCACTTGAGTTTCATAGATCACGTCGAAGTGGGACTCAGGTTCTGGTGTTGTAGAGAAAACATAACTCTCATGGGAGATTTTTTTCAATCTCAGAATTCGGACAACAGAGAAGGAGTGGGCTGCTGGTAATACCTGAAGGGAGGAATGGAGCAGGTTGGCGGAATTTTGGGGACCTGTTACGGGAGTTAGCTGGAATGGGTTATGTGCCGGGAGGGAAAAACAGAGGTAACCTCCCATGGAAGCCTCTTCCTCCGTCACAGGGGCAGCTGTCCCTATCGTATAAGGAGGTCCTATCTCGAGCTCCAAAAATGGCAGAGAAGACAGGAGATCTTTCTTCTTTGATGAAGAGCTGGATTTGCGTAGAAGAGGGCAGGAGTGTGTCGGGGCTGAATTTAGAAACTCTACTGCATGCGCTGGTGGTAATGGAAAAGCAGGTGGCAGAGTTGCAGGATAATATGGTTTTAGTTAAACCTGTGTTCAGGAGGGGGTGATGAGAGATGTGGGCCCGGGTCATTAGAAGGCCTTAAATCAGTAGGGGCATTGCAGTCTGGCCGTGTGGAGCCTAAAGAGAAAGGAAAGGGCCCGGCTTGTGATGGGCTCAAAGGGGCCCAGAGTTCAGTCCAGCCCAAGTTTTCAGTTCAGCCCGTGAGTTCAGTCCAGCCCGTGAGTTCTGTGAGCTACGGTGAACCGAGGGTCTCAACGGTACGTGTTATACCTTTGTCGGTGGGTGGATCTCAACCTCCACCGCCGGCGTTGGACCAGAGGCCGCTGATGAAGGCGGCGACGGGGGGGCCAGAAAACATGCCGGCAAAGTTCATTCCTAGAGTGTGCAGCGAGCCTCCTCCTGCTCCGTCGAGTGGATCTCAACTTCCACCGCCGGCGATGGAAAGAGGCCGCCATGAAGGCGGCGACGACGTCGGCGAGGTCAGGGGGGCCGGAAAACAAGCCGGCAGAGCTCCGTCCGAGAGTGTGCAGCGAGCCTTTTCCTGTTTTGTCGAGTGGCTCTCTTCTTTTTTCGTCAGCAACGGAGCAGGGGATGCCGACGATGGTTATGGTTTCGCCGGCAAAGAGCTTGGCACATATTGGGTCGCCGGAGTTGGGAGGATGCACGGCTATCTCCTCTGTCTTGGCTGAAACAACGGATAGTGGTTCTGTGGTACTGGGGTCTACGATAAGCTTTGTTGCACAGGAGGAGGGGGGTGCCGATGGGAACAATTTGGGTAAGGAAGTAGTTGGGGTTTCTGTAGCAGCTTGTCCTGCAGATATGAGGGGGTCCTTGGGGGAGGCTGATAGTGGTGTGGCAGAATTGCAAGTGGCCTTGTTTGCTGATGATTGTGATGGTGGAGAGGGGGCTGTCTTAACACCTTTGTGTGCATTCCTCCCAGTCCTAAAGGGGGGAGTTGCCCTCATCATGGGTTTTGAAGAAAGTGAAAGAGATTCAAGCAATAATTGGGATCTCTTGTGTAGGAAAGGAGGAACAATTTAAGGCGCTTTTAGTGGCTTTAGAAGAAAGCCATTCAAAATCAGCAGTAAAGAGGGATAGGGAACTGAAAAGGCTAACTTGTTCCATTAATTATGAAGGAAGTGGTGGAAGGGAGAAAATGAAAGGGAGGGGCAATTTAAGTTTAAATGTATCCTAAGATTATATCTTGGAATGTGCGGGGGCTTAATGAGAGCAATAAACGCCTCCGTATCAAAGCTTTATTGCGGATGTGGAAGGGTGATGTGGTGTGTTTGCAAGAAACTAAATTGAGGAGTATTGATAGAAGCATTGTTCGTAGTTTATGGGGATGTTCGTATGTGGGTTGGTCTTATCTGGCTTCAGAGGGAGCTTCAGGAGGGGTTTTACTTATGTGGGATAAAAGAGTGGTGGAGATGTTAGAAGAGTGATTGGGGACTTTCTCGTAGCAACTATGTTTAAAAATGTGGAGGACGGATGGGTTTGGGCTTTTGTAGTATTAGGTCCTAATGTGGATAGGGATAGAAAAGTTGTGGGAGGAATTGCGGTTTTTATTCTTTATGGGATGTGCGTGGTGTATGGGGGGTGATTTTAACATTACCCTTTCCAGAGTGAGGTTCAGGGCAATAGAATTTCTTGGCCATGGAGAGTTTTCAGAGTTTATTTTTGATTTGAACCTTATGGATCTCCCGCTGGTAGGGGCGAGTACACTTGGTCAAACGGACGGGTTTGGTCAAATTGGACAATTTCTTGTTCTCCGAGTGGGAACCCACTTTCGGAGGTATGTAGAAACGGTTATCTCGAGTCAATTCTATCATTTCCCTATTCTTTGATTGTGGGGGCATCCACAATGGTCGCCGAACTTCAAATTTGAAAATATGTGGCTTACAGGGAGGGGTTTGTTGAGTTGGTAGGGATTGGTGGGCTTCGTATCAGTTCTTGGGTACTCCAAGTTTCATCCTTGCAGGGAAGCTAAAGGCTCTAAAACAAGATTTGAAGAAGTGGAACTTGGAAGTTACGGTCACATTGAAATCAGAAGTCAGCCCTAATGGAGGAATTGCAAGTGTTAGAGGGACAGGAGGTACAGGGAGATATCTCAGAGGAGGGGTTGTTGAGAAAGGGCATGGTGATGTCAAATCTGGAGAGAGTTCTGCTGGCGGAGGAGATCTCTTGGCGCCAAAAATCTAGGGCTTTGTGGTTGAAAGAGAGGGATCGGTGCACGAAGTACTTTCATAAAGTGGCAAACTCTCATGGCGTAACAATGCCATTGAGGTGCTACATGCAGGTTCTGAGGTAATGACTTCGCCTTCTATTATAGAGAACCATATTGTGCAATATTATGAATCCCTGCTCACCGAACCGGTTGATTGGAGGCCGAAACTTGATGGCCTATCTTTTGAGACTATTGACTCTCAGAGGGTGTCTGACTAGAGAGACCTTTTGAGGAAGATGAAATTTACAAGGTCATTTCTGGTATGGCAAAGGATAAAGCACCGGGACCAGATGGATTCTCTATGGGTTTCTTCCAAACTTGTTGGGATATAGTGAAAGGCGATGTGATGAAGGTATTTAGTGATTTTCACTCTTTTCATAAGTTTGAAAGATCTCTTAATGCGACTTTTATTGCTCTTATTCCAAGAAACCTGGGGCGTCGATTATTGAGGATTTTCGTCCTATAAGCTTGGTGAGTGGTATTTATAAAATAATTTCGAAAGTGCTAGCAAATCGGTTATGTCCCGTGATGGAACAGATTATCTCCAAGTCACAAAATGCATTTATTCGAGGGAGACAAATCCTTGATTCAGTGCTCATTGCAAATGAGTGCTTAGATCACAGATTGAGGGAGGGAGTCCCTGGTATATTATGTAAGCTAGACATGGAAAAGGCTTATGATCATGTGAACTGGGATTTTTTATTATATCTGCTTGGAAGGTGTGGATTTCGGTGAAAGGTGGATCTCCTGGATGAGGCATTGTATCTCTACTGCAAGGTTCTCAGTGCTTGTTAATGGCACACCGGTCGGTTTCTTTAGTAGCTCTCGGGGCTTGCGACAAGGAGATCCATTATCTCCTCTTCTGTTTGTTATAGTCATGGAGGCTTTGAGTAGGATGGTAAAGGCGGCAGTGGAGGGGGGTCTTCTATCTGGTTATCAGGTGGGTAATGGTTCTGGTGAATCTATTACCGTTTCTCATCTTTTATTTGCAGATGATACTCTTCTCTTTTGTGATGCGGATATTAGCCAGATTCAAACTCTACGGGCACTTTTACGGTGTTTTGAAGCAGCGTCGGGACTCAAGGTGAATCTTGGGAAGTCTGAGATGGTTCCAGTGGGTGCGGTCGCAAATATTCATAGCTTAGCAAGCATGTTGGAATGTAAGGTATCTTCTTTGCCAATGAAGTACTTGGGCCTACCGTTGGGTGCAACTTTTAAACTAGAGCTATTTGGGATGGGGTGGTGGAGAAGATAGAAAAAAGGTTGGGTGGGTGGAAACGGATGTATTTATCGAAAGGGGGTCGCCTTACGCTGATTAAGAGTACACTTACTAATCTCCCTACATATTTTTTATCCCTATTTCCTATGCCGGTAGGGGTGTGAATAGGATCGAGAAGATTTTTAGGGCATTCTTATGGGAGGGTATGGGGGAGGAGAAGAAATTTCACCTGGTTAAATGGAAGACAGTGTGTGATCCTGTTATACATGGGGGATTGGGAGTGTGTGATTTGAGAACTTTTAATAAAGCGTTATTGGGGAAATGGTTGTGGAGATATCATGAGGAGGGGGGATCTCTGTGGAAAGCAATCATCGATGCTAGACATGGGACAGCTTGGGGTGGGTGGTGCTCTAATGAAGTGAGAGGGGGGTATGGCGTGGGTTATGGAAGTTTATAAGGGGGGGTTGGCCATGTTTTGAAAATCATATTTGTTTTGTAGCAGGTGAGGGCAATCGAATCAGTTTTTGGCGGGACGTGTGGTGTGGAAATCATGCATTAAAAAGGGTTTTTCCGGCTCTTTATGGTATTGCTGTGAATAAAGAGGCTTCTGTGGCAGATATGCATATCTTCTCGAATGGTTCCCACCAATGGAATATTCTTTTTAGTAGGAACTTTCATGATTGGGAACTAGCCAGTGTTGCAGAGTTTTTCAGTCTACTATACTCTAGGGGGTTGCTTGCGACACAAAGGGACAGATTGAAGTGGAGGGCTAATAATAAGAAATGCACGGTTAAGGTATATTACAAAATCTTGAAGCACAAGATCATGCTCCGTTCCCCTGGAAAAATATATGGAGGACCAGGGTGCCATCGAAAGTTGCTTTTTTTGTATGGAATGCGGCTCTTGGGAAGATCTTGACTATGGATAATTTGAGGAAGAGGGGCTGTGTTGTGGTAGATTGGTGCTATATGTGCAAGAAGAACGGAGAAACGGCAGACCATCTCCTATTGCATTGCGAGGTAGCAAGGGGGTTATGGGAGGAGATCTTTCGAAGGGTGGATGTTTCTTGGGTGATGCCTGCGAGGGTGGTGGATTTGTTGGGATGTTGGAGGAAGCTACAAGGTCGAACTCAAGTGGCTGCGGTGTGGAAGATGATTCCGTTATGTATCATGTGGTGTATTTGGTCAGAAAGGAATGCGCGTTGCTTTGATGACAAGGAACGCACAAGGGAGGAACTGAAGAACTTTTTTCTCCACACGTTATTGCTTTGGTTTTCTGCTATTGTACTAAATGGGGATAATGTTCATGATTTTTTATCTTTAATTCAGCAAAGTTAGAATGTATTTAGGACTTTTTCTGTACACTTCCGGTGTACATGGTTTTGGCCTATTTCATTCATATCAATAATATATATCTCTTACTTATCAAAAAAAAAAAAGGATGGAGGGTAGGAACCGGCTGCTTCTCTGTTCCAAAACCACCAAAAAGAAATATTCCTTCTGCCACACACCTTCCAGATCCAAACTAAACTGATACGATGACATATCACCCAACAAAAATCAAACCAAACAAAATCAACCAACCAAAATCAAACAAAAAATGGAACCAAAACCAATTCAAGACCAAAAAACAAAGTTGTGGGTCTCTGGTTTGTGACTAGAGAATGACGGCATCGGACTTCCCGCTGCCCCTATTTCTTTCAAGAAAATTTTGTTTCATCAATTGATCCCAAATTTTTTCATGTTATCCTATCAGCATCACCAGAACATCATCAAATAAGAATAATAACTGATAAGTTTTGATAAGTATAACTGATAAGTTTAAAGTTACAATACAAATTCCAAAAACATATTTTCTATATCTATCACCGTAAATAGATTTTCAAACATATTTCTTAACTGATATATAAATGAAGATTAAAACGTTGTAGATCTATTGGGGAAGAAACTTATGCACAAAAACCTAAGCAATTCACAGAACAAATGGACAAAAGCCTTGTACATGGCTTCAGTAATAAAAAACCATCTTCTGGTACACCAACTACAGCATGCTATAAGGCATACTACGTTCTTATTGCAAACCCCAATATGCTTCTAATTAGCAAAATATGAAGAAAAGGGTTTTAATTAATGATTCAGCGAGTATAATGACAAAAAGATACCAAAAGTGAAGTTCCTACCATAAAGCTGTCATCAGTATTTAAATCATTTGCATCCACTGCCAGTATCATCCATGTGGTTAACTGATTCTTTTGCTTCTTATTCAGGCACTACAATCAGAAAAGAAGGTTAGATGATCCCAAGAAAAGGAAAATTGATTATCTATTAGGCAAAGAATTAATGTGCGCGAAAAAACCCCATTCTTACTTCTGTGGCATCTTGTGCTGCTGAGAACAATGCATGATAATCTGCTCGCACTGAAGGATCCATACAAGAAGTGGACAAAGACATTGCAGCTTCTAGTATGGCAAAGAAATGACCACTAGTCCCTGGCTTCACACTTCCTGCCTGAATCAGCTGTATGGCCAGCTTTGAAGCCTTCCCAAACTTGGCAGGGTTCCTAATATGAGAAGCTATCTTCTGCATGGCCTCTATAATTTGCTTCTCCGAAGCATCTGTTGTGGTTTTAAACCTCAAGCGTTTTTTAGGGGCAGTGGCTGAGGATAATATTGAACATGTCAGCTTCATTCGAGAGAATAATATTTCATAGGAAATGCAAGAAAGAGATTTCAGTACTTTAATTAGATAAACATAGTTCAAATGAAATGCAAATTAAAAAACCATAAAAGCCAACATTCTAGGGATCTCGTTTGTTACTGAGAATATGTGGAAGAAAAAACAAATCTTATGTTTAATGCTTCCTCATTCGGGCTTGGCATGATAATAGAGTTCATCTAAGTAGAATTTTAGCATATTGCTCAATGTAATGAGCCACACATGCACCAAATAACAAAAAAATTAAATTGTGTTGCCAATAATGTAATACCAAAGATGACTCAGCTCAATATTGATGGGATCTAGACAAGTGTCTTATAGGTTTGAGGTTAAAGTTCAATTTATGATCTTAACACTGGAACTGGGCCTGAATATTTTCGGATTAGGCTTGGATTGATGAATAGCATTATGGAAATAGAAAGTTTTGGGTTTGGAAAATATAGTTCTGAAATAGTTCACTTAGATATTGAAACATTGGGCTTGAAGGTTGAGTAGTTATTAATTGGGCATCAAGGTAGGACATACATGCATAGGTGATGTATTGGATTTTATAGGGCTTCTTATTACTAATAAAAATTTAAAAGAAGAAGAAGAAGAAAGTTATTGGGGCCAAAGAACAACTAATAGGCCTTGAATCCATTGTTAGTGAAAGTGATAGGCGCACTTAAGCACAAATGTCTTTTAGAGCCTAGGCTCAAAGCACAAAGTGCAAGCACACGCTTGATTGAAGTAAAACACATACTTAATCAATGTATAACTACAAAAATCCACAAAATAAAATTAGAAAAAAGGCTAAAAAAGCAAGATAGTAATATATTTAGCCCATTAACTTTCTTTATTAGAGTATTATGCAACATAACAATCAAGACATCAACTAATTAAATACAATTTAGAAAAATTTAGTCAAACACCCTTGTGCTATAAGGTAATTAGGTTTAAGATCCTACAAAAGCTTTTTAAGAAATAACCTCCTGTGGTATGAGTTAACTAGAAAGAAGAGTGTTTGTTAATTTTTCCATTAAACAACATAATTGAATACACATGGCAGCTTCAAAGATTGCCGCATGTCAACTTTGATTTTTTTTCTCAAATAAATAAATTAACATAAAAAAATAATAGATAAAATTTATCTAATATAAATGTATTTTTTATTTAAAAATGTCGACTTTAAAAAATAAAGATAGGAATGGTTATTTTGGCCAACCATATGGTGGCCAACCTTTACTTAAACATAATTTTTTGTATAAGTATTACTTAAACATAACTTATTACATTATTCTCGTGTTTCTGCATTATTCTCTTGTGCATTACTTATTAGATAAATATATCATACTTGATAGCCACTCAAAAAAATATTTGATAGCCATAATCAAACTAAATTACATAGTTGAACCAAACTATACCAAAAAGGGCCATGACCATAAAGCTCAAGAATTGTAGGTCTTGACGTCTGTGCCAACACAAGCAATCAAATACCGGGATATCACACACTGAAACCAGTCTACTTGCTAAGTTTCACAACTCATCCTCTTGTTTCCATACAGATAGAGTAGATTTAGTGGGTGACAATTGATTTCGTGCATGGTGAACTCACAACTAGATATACCACTTCAACAAAGTGGCACTATTAGAGGTTGGTACTGAGTGTCAGTATTTTAGGCCAGAAGAGATAGCCAAGGAGGATCCTGTAGAGGGCTCAGGGGAGGATGCTATAGAGATACCCCTAGATGAAGACTATAGACAAGCAGAGTGCAGCTGAGGATGACCTTGAAGAGCTCATTGAATGAGATTTTGTAAAAGAACAAACTGTTGTTCTTTTTGCAAGCAAACACTAAGTTTGGAATGAAATATTTGTTTTATAATTGCTTTGGTGTTATTTTTATTGCCATTATTAGTCTTTGAAGTGAATGTAGAATTCCAATGTTGGGTGTCGAGACAAAAGAAGGGTGACTTACCCAAGTTGTCCCTAGAAAGAGGAGAACTGGAGTGTCACAAATAACATTCTTTTTCTTTTTAACCCAGAATAGCAAAAGCTCTAAATTAACATAATTATTATATGTTCTATTTGCAAATTGATATACAGCTGCTGATTAATATTTTTGGTATTGATTGATCGTATTTTAATTTTTGTTACAATGAGCATATGAGGAAACTTTTCATAATGGGATCAATTGGGATTTGTGTAGAATAAATTTTTTTGCCTAATTTGGGACAGTTAGACTTGCTGCCAAATTCCTATAGGTTAGAAAAGTTTCCTTACAACAAATAGGTGCCTGGGAACTTCTAGGAAAACCCTACCCCATGCCCCCTAAAAGCCATTTATTGGGAAGGAGAAGTTTTGCCCATTGTAATCATTTTAAGGAGCTCCAATTGTAATCTTGACTATCCTTTCGTAGTGTAGGCCTAGGCATGGCTGACTTACCCTTTATAATGAAATATAACTTGACTGACTCTTTCAAAGTATGAACCCAGATGTGGCTATGAAATATAACTTGACTGACTCTTTCAAAGGATGAACCCAGATGTGGCTTGGGCTTTCCCTTAGATCATTACAAATGGTATCAAAACCCAACACGACCAAAAGTATGGGGTTTGAGCTATACCACCTATATGATCGAATGGCCTGATGAGGATGTCAGAGATTTATGGGGGAGATCATAATATCTCGGATTGGATTGAGTATAGGAAGGTGGTGAATGAATTCCCACATTGGTAGGGAGGGAGAAGCTCTTACCTCTTATAATGAATCTCAAGGGGCTTCAATTGTAATTTTGACTAATCCTTTTAAAGTATGGGCCAAGGTTTAGTTTGGACTCTCTTGGATCGTTACATACTTATATGCTGGTCCTATGATGATGCTTGTTACCAATGCAAAGATATAAGTGGGTGTGCCAGCCACCCTAAAGAACTTGAATGGGGGTGGTCCACCAAGGATGATTACATCCAACAAGATAGCAGTAACCCATGTAGCCATTACGCAAGTAAAGGTTAATATGATAAGCATTTGATTGATTGGTGTGCGAATGTTTAACTGTGCTTATATAAGTTTTCAAAGAGAAATCGTTATTCAAAAACTTCTACTGTATGATGTACTATTTACAAAGCAATGTATTCATTTTTATTTTAATGTTTTAAATGTCCCAGATGAAGAGTAAGAGAATAAGCAAGTAAGCCAGAACCAATAGTTGAGACCATGACTTGGTAAAGTCCTAATAAGTGTTGAATAACTAGAATTAAGATTTTGAGTTATGTTACTGTATTGACGTCAAAGATATTGTTTATGTATTATATAATTAACCTCGCACTTTGTTCTCAGACACCTAGTGCCAATCAATATATATATATATATAATAAATCTAGTAAGGTTAGAGGTATATATTTTTTATGGATCTATTATTACCAGGTACTAATTGAAAATTCCTAATCCTATGGGAAGGGGGTAGTTCCTTACATTTAATTACTAACCAATAACAGCCTAAAGATACTCAGTTGAATCAAAATTATGTTTCTTATTAGCACGACATGAAAGCAAACTATCCATAAAACTGTACACCCCCCAACATCAAATTACTCTCAGACAAACTCAAATTACCATTCAATTACTGTGGAAAGGCTACACCAGAGCTACATAGTCAGTCTTCAAAAAAAAATTTCCTTCCATTTCTTGTTCATTCGAAAAAAAAAACCAAAAATAGCATAAAATTAAGAGTCAAGACCCCGAATACTAGTTTTATTAAACGAGCAAGACAACTTCAAAATCACGAAACCCGTTTTTCAAAAGTACTTTTTCTTGCTCTCGTAAAACTGAGATTTTAGAACCCAGATATTAGAATAAAAGAATAACACATATACGAGAAAAAATCTAGGGTTTCATATAGACAATGGATGCACCTTCAGGGTTTGATTCGGTGGGTTCGGGCCGCTTAAGGGCGCTTTTGAGAATTGGATTCGGAGCTGGAAGAGGAGAGGAAAGAGAAGAGTCGCAGGCTATAGTAGCGGTTGTAGAGCATCGGTGTTGTTCTTCTTGTTGTAGTTGTTCTTGTTTTTGCTGGGAAGGAGGAGGCAAGCCTTCGAAGAGGTTGTCAGCCATTGCAGACTTGCAGTCCCTCTCTGCGTCCCTCTCCGTCCCAAATGTATATTACAGTTCGACAATTTGACATGAAAAATGCTAATTAGCACCTCAATATTACAATTTACAGCTCTAAGTTACGGTTTGAATATTTTAATTTTTTATTTTATTTTACTTACGACCTTTTTTAGATATAGAAGCAATTCCATCTCATATTATCTTATTTTATTATTATAATTTTTTTAAATTTTATATATAATATAATAAATAATTTAATTTTTTTAAATTTTAAAATAAAAAAAATATTATAATAATATTTAAAAGTGTAATCGGTCTGGTTCGATTTGGTTTTGTAAAATTTTTAGAATCGAACCAATTACACTGGTTTTACATTTTTAAAAATTAATTCCGTATCAATTATTCTCCTAAACCAGTATTTTTTATTTTACCAATTTCATCCAATTCGGCCACATTTTTCGATTTTAATTAAGTGTCAATTTCATTAAAAAAAATTGCTATAAAAAAAATCTGTTATATGAAAAAATAAAAAAAAAATCTATTGTACAAAAAAATGAAGTAGTTAAATTTCATGAGGTAAATGGCTAGGAAAGTTAAACTGTTTTAAGAGTCGGTGAGTAAGCTTTAATTTTTGCAATCCCTGAAATTTGTAGAGCCATGAATGTTCAAATACTATTTATTATTCATGGCAATGCATCTTTTGAATTTCCCTTTTCTATGTATGTATTATGTTCACTCCCATTAATTTTTATTTCGATTTTACTGCTTTGGGTGTTGAAGTGACTGAAAAAAACCTCAGTCTGCCTACCTCTAAGGGAGAGAATAAACTCTTAACTAGGGATATAATACATTATTATATATATTATACGAATATTTTATATTAATAACATATGATTAAACAAATTACAAATATTTATATTTAAGATTAAAATCTTATGTTATAAATTATAATATAAAATTATTTCATATATGCTATATAATTATATATGTTATATATAAAAAATTATATCTATAATAGTTTATATAATATTAAAATTTTAGTTTATATATATTTTTAAACCAATTAGGTCCCAGAAAGCACATAACCGAAACCGGACCGGATCGAGCCGATTTTTACAACATAAGAACCGGTCAGGTACGAGCTGGTTTTTGGGTGTAAACTTTCACCCGTAATAATTTTTTATTCAACTTTTAACTTTAATCTAAAATCATTTCATATCACCATCCAAACTACATATTAATGATTAAGAAATTGATTATTAGTGAAATTGTATATTTTTTTAAAAAAATTAATAATTAAGAATGTTAAAAAAATAAATTGCATATTTGTGCTAACGGTATGCCCAACAGTAAGTGTTGGGTGGCCCACTAGCACCACCTATTTGAGAAATTAATGATCATGTTGTTTCTTATTTGGAATTCATTTAAGTCTGTAATAACCCGCTCATTTCTCTATCTTATGGTCACGAGTTTTATTCTGCATGTCAAACCTTGATAGCGTGTTTTTAAAGATATTAAGTGATTTTTAAAGCAAGCCTAGTGTTTTAAAGCCCTTGCATATTTTAAATGTCCTGAAAATATTTATACGGGATATTTTTAGTGTTATCGGACCAAGCCTGATTTTAAGTAAGATAATTATAATATTTTTAAAGAGTTCCAAAAATATTATAGTTGTAGAAAATCATTTTAATTAAATGATTTTAGTCATTTAAAAATATAATGAGATTTAAATTATGTTAAAAACTCTAATTAATTAAATGGTTTTACTCTCTTAAAGAATTTAGCAAAATTTCATCATTTAATTAATGATGAAAAATTATATTTTATAAACTAAAGTTTAATTAAATAATATTTTATTTTAATTCTTCTCAGTGTTTTCTATTAAATCAATGTTTACGCATTTTCAAATTAGTATTTAAAGTCCACCGTTAGATCGTGTTGGAGACCCCAAGATGAAGGGTCTGGATTAAATACCCAGGCCCCTAGTCTTTTCCCCCACTTTCCTTTTCCCTCTCTCTCTCCTCTCCCTTTCTCCCAACCCACGTAGCAGCCCCTTTTCCCCCAACCGATTCTTCCTTCAGCTTAGCCCAGCACCGCCTTGCGCCACCTAGCCTCACCACCACCACTGGCGACTCTCCCTCACTTCAACAAGCCTCCACTATGGAACCCAACCCCCACGCAGTTCTCTCTCTCTCCTCCTGCGAAATGGGTTTCACCCATTTCTCTCCATTGTGCATCGTCGTGTGATGACCCGTTTTTACGTGTATTTTCACTGAAGGAATAATTTAATTTAATTAATATTATAGTGCTTTTATTTTAAATTATCGGATTTTAATTGGATTTTATTGGCTGTTGAATTTAAATTGTGTTTAATTGATTTTAGCTCGTTTTTGTTTTAAAAATTTAACAGTTGGTTTTTGCTAGTTATTTATTTTATTTTAGCTTATCGATGTGTTTAAAATATTTTCTTGGTGTTTATTTATTTATTTGAAGTGGTGTTTAATTTATTTTCAGTCGTTTTATGTTTTTATATCGTTTTCGGCGGATCAGTTTCTGGATCCCGGAAGTGAAGTTTGGACTTCATTTCTTTTCCCTTCTTTTCTTTTTCTCTTTTTTCTTTTTCCTTCTTTTCCTTTTCTTTTCTTCTTTTCCTTCTTTCTTTCTTTTCTTTTCTTCTTCCCCGTGCCCGTGCGTCGTCCAGCTCCCTCTCCCCTGCACTTTGCCTTCCCGCGCAGCCACCTTTGGCCAGCCGTATCTCCGCCGTCCGGTGGAGGTGTCATACACCACCCCCGCCATTCTCTTCCTCTCACGGCAGACTACAACCCCTCCAATTTTCAGAGCCATCGGAGCCACCGTTAGCCGCCACGAGCCGCTCAAAGTAGCGGCACCAACCCAGAATTTTCCCCTGTTTCTGAAAATTTCCTCCGCCCAGAACCGCCACTTGCCGGCGGCGTGGCCTCCACCACCCACCCAGAAAACTTCCCCTCCCTCCGGTGTACCACCCCTCCGAAGATCTCCCCCAACCGGCCGGCCGTTTGGCCGGAAAAGCGCATCTAAGCCGCACGGTTTGTCACCGTTTCCGGCGCCGTCGCACCACCTCCGGCCACCATCTTTTCACCACTTCTTCCCCTACCTCTTGCCGACCTAACCCACCCATTTCCGGCCTAGATCGGCCACCGGAGCAGCTCCCACGAGCTCAACTCCGATTTGCTCGTTTTTCGCTTCTACCGGCGTTTTCGCCGCCACCCACGGCCAAAACTCACTTCCACTAGCTTCATAAACATCCCTAGACCATTCCCTATCAATTTGGTGTCTTGGTTTGTCCCCGGTCAAAAGTGGGTATTTTGCGACCCACGGCTACAGTGCATTTGCACTGTTACGTTGCTTTCCGCCCATCGTTTGCCGCGCGCCGAACCTTCTAAAAATCCTATATAGCTCTGTAAGTATTTTCCAAACTCTACTTTTAGATTTAAATATATTTTGCTCTTACAATAATTTATTTGGTTGGTTTGCTGATTCCGGACTGAGTCCGAGGAGTTCGGGGGTCGGATGGATGGAGGACGGAGTTGCTTGAATTGTTGTTTTATGGTTGGTTGTATTTGTCAAGCATTGAGATTTGCATTTACATGGTGCATGCACGTGTATTTTATTTTAATTGAGAAAATCCTGTTTTATTGGCGTAAATGGATTTTTGGGAGTGTGCGTATCACGAGCCCAAGCCGGGATGGGTTATTATCTCGGTGGAGCTCCTCTGGTCACTCGGGAGTGGATAATACTGAGTGACATCCCCTGGGTTGTCGCTGGGCGACACCGGATCGCACGATACGGTAACGCTGTCGTGTCGACTCCGTGGTCCCTAGAGTGGCGGGGACTAGAGGATGGCCTGGCCAGGTACGCGCGAGGCGGAGGCGCGAGTCTGGGCATCACTCGTGTAGGTGTCACATGCGTAGACGTTACCTGCGGTGTGGCACAGAGCCAGAGTGTGCGGATGATCCCTAGGGGAGATCATGGTGCATGCATAATCGGTTGGTTTTTTATGGTTTTCGGTTTGGGCCATTATCTGGGATAATGGCGAGGCTTGGTTTTAAACGGTATGTGTGGGCCGTTATCGGGGATAACGGCGAGGTTTGTTTAAAGGATATGTTTTTGAGCCAAATGGGTTTTTGGCGTGCGTGGAAAAAATATGGTTTGTGAGTTTTGTGCATTGGCATTTATTCATGCATATTGTTTGAGTTTAATATGCTTTTATCTAGTGGTGTTTGGATTTTACTTACCTGCGGCACCATTTTTGGTACCGTAGATTTTGGTGCAGAGTTCGAGGAGGAGGAGGAGGCTGAGCCCGAGGATGCGGCTCCGCCGGAGATCTGAGTTGGAGTTCATGCTTTGTATTTGGTTTTGAAACAATATTTATGTCTTGTAATATTTTATTATGTACCTTTGAACCGCTTTGTATTTTATTTAAGAAAAAATTCTGGTACTTAATTTTATGACTTTGCTATCCGCTGCGTATTTCCTTGTGCACACGTGCCGCTTGCACACACTTAGCACTCGTCGATAGGATGGTGACCCGGGTTGTCACCATCCGGACGTCTCGAATTCCCCGTGTGGGTACGTGGGGATTTGGGGGTCACAATCGTCTTCAGCTTCTAGCCTCATCGTGCACCACCACGACCACCTCCTCTCATCGACGATCACCTCCATGCCCAGCCATAGCCCAATCGAAACCACAATTTCTCCCATGCTCTCTCTTCCTCTCACGAGTTCTCCTTCGTGGCCGCCGTGCACTGCCACCCAAGCCACCGCACTACCACCACCATGATCCCTGGCCACCCATGACCTCCCTGTATCCTCCCTGTGCCCCTCTGTGACTGTCTCTCTCACGCCCTCTCATTTTCTCATGGGTTTCTCCACGCATTTAGCTTAGATTTGCCGCCCTCCAGCCACTGTGCCACCTCCTCCTCACCACCACAACTCCACTAGGACCCTCTCAAGCTCCCTCATGCCTCGTCATAACCAGCCAAGCTCCCCATCTCATTTCCCTTGTTGAGACCCACGACCCAAGCTCCTCCACAAGCCACTGCGTCTTCGACGTGGGCCACCTTGGCACCACCACGAAACCATCATCCTAGAACTTTAACCCAAAGCCTAATAGCCTAGCCCAATGCCCAAACAGTTCCCAAATGCCCAAAACAGCCACTGTACGTGGTGTTAACTGCCATGTACAACCTTTCCGATGCCACTAGCCGTGTCGGGTAGCGAGCAACGCAGACGTTAACCCCAATGATGGTATATCTCTCCCTTTCCTCGTTATTTAAGATAGTTGTGAAGTTGATTGGATTGTGGACAGTGCTGTTAATATTGTGGGGTTCGTTGTGTAGTTGTAATGTGAAGTGTGGTTGTGTATGTAAAGTGTTGGATGTAGTTGTGTAGGGTGTTAGATAGGGTTGTGGACTTTGTTGTGAAGTGTGGGTGTGCGGTAGGTGCTGTAGTGGTGATATGGTGTAGCGTAATGCAAAGAGAGTACACGTGGTATGTACTCCATGTTTTGTAGCAATGCACCATGTGGTGTGCGTCATAGTGGTGTTGTGGGCATAGAGTGGATTGGAAGGAGTACACGTGGAGTGTACTCCGAGTAGTGAAGTTGTGATGCACCAGATGGCGTGTCACAAAGGTTGGATGGCATAGCTGAGGAGCGTAGAGCGTGTGATGTAGTGTCAGAAACGGTAGAACAGTGTCCTGGAGTAGTTGTGAGGTGACCTTGTCATAGTGACGGGTGTCACAATGTAGCTTAGGAGTAGCTCCGTGCTACATGACGTGACGAAGGTGTAATGTAAATGGAGTCTTGTCGTATTAAGTGTTGGGATGAACTTGTAAAGGGCCGAGAAGTAGGAAAGTCCTGCCGACCAGGTTTAAGTAGAAGTTGGTATCAAAGTATGGAGCTTGTTTACACAAGCGAGCGTCCAACGGATTATAAGTTGATCTTAGGTGAAAAAAATGGGGTAAAGTACGTGTATAATTTGGTTAGACACATGTACTGGATGGATTTTGTAACAGCCCGCTAAAATTATCAGTTTTGGATTTTTTTCCCGACAGCAATCACATCTCTCTCGTCTTTACCCTCATCTGGAATCACGCGTATAGATTATCTTTTCCGTAAATCACGTAATTTGTTCTTCACCGACAGCTGTAAAATCATGAACAGTTTTATCCTAAGCGTTGTACCTCGATGGCGTTTTTCCGGATCTTATCCATCGAATTTCAAAGTATTAGATAAGCTTGTTTTTAAAGTAGCACAATTATAATAATTTAATGAGCTCTGAAAATATTATAATTGTGGATATTTATTTAGATTAAATATTTTAATTGTTTTAAGATATTAAGAGGTTTAATTTTACGTTGAAAATTCTTATTTAAATTTAAGTGTTTTATGCACTTTGATTAATTAATGATACTTTATCATTTTATATAATGATGAAGAAAATATTATTTTATAAATTTTAGTTTATAAAATAATATTCTACCTTAATTCATCGTAGTGTTTTATTTAAAGTGTTTTATTTAAAATAAAACATTTAAGCGTTTTTAATCAGTGTTTTAACTCACTGTTGGTTTATTTGAGGATCCCGAAATGTAGGATTGAAGCGTTATACTCTGGCCCTACCTTTTTCTCTTCACTTTTTCTTTTTTTCTTTTTTCTTTTTCTTTCTTTTTCTCTCCCTCTCTCTCTCGTGGCCGACGGATTGAAGCTCCTCCATAGCCGTTCGTGTTGAAGCTCCAGCCGGCGCCACCTCCGGCCGCCGGACCCCACCTCCCACTCCGGCCTCTTCCTCTCCCTCCGGCGACTCCAACCATGCCGGTGGTGTACTAAACCGACTTCTCACTCTCTCTCTTTCTCCCTTCAAAGATATGGGTCTCTAGGGGTTTTTCTCATTTTTGGACCACCATACACGGCCAAATCAACCACCAAGCACCACCATTGGACTCACCTCATCAAGGGCTTCCTCCCCATGTCTTTCTTTTTCCCAAACTCTCACTTTTCACATATGGGTTTCTTAAAAACACCCGTTCGGTTTCACCACCGTGCGCCGCCGTACACGGCCACCCGTGGTGTTTCACCACCACCATCTTGTTCCTCTCATCCTCATGAACCTCCCCAAGAAATTTCATGACCAACGGAGCTTCGTAGAGCCCTCACTCTCCTACACTCTCCAAGGCCAAAAATGGTTTCAAACGGCCGATCCGCCGCCGTTAGCCACCGTCCGACCACCACCTCGCTACCACAGCTCCACCACATGTTCATCTACCTATCCCTAGCTTGCCATGAAGTTCTATGAATTTTCGCTACCTCGCGTTTCCGCTCACCGTTCGGATTTACTGTTCACGGCGTGATGCCGCCGTGCTCCGTCACCTTTGACCACCACGAGGCGACCGTGAGTCTTCCAAGACCACGCCTAGCCTTTCTCAAACCCAAACTACCACTTTGTGTGGTGGACAGCCACCGTACGCGATGTTACCGCCACGTACGTTCTTCTGACGCATGTTCGTGACGAGTAGCGAGCGACGCACGTGTTATCCCGTCGATGGTATAACCCTCTATCTCTAGTTATTTTACGTTTAAAATAGTTAGTTGGTTGGTTTGTGAATTGTGTAGTTGTATTTGTGGAGTTCGTTGCGTAGTTGTGAAGTGTTGAGTTTGATTGTGTATTTTGTGGACTGTGCTGTGAAGTATAGGCGTGAGATGGATGCCGTAGATGTGATACGGCGGGTTGTGTGAAGAGAATACGCGTGTAGCGTATTCTGTGTAATGCAGCGACGCGCCGCGCGACGTGCGCTGTAATGATGTGTGTCGTAGAAGGAAGGGAGTACGCATGTAGTGTACTCCGTGTTGTATGGCGATGCATCGTGTGATGTGCATCGTGTTGATGAGTGTTGTAGCGAAGGAAGTACGCGTAGTGCGTACTCCGTGTCGCGTAGCGATGCACTGTGAGACGTGTATCGCAGTGATGGGTTTTGTAGTGTGGATGGAAGAGAGTTCACGTGAGTGTACTCTGTATTAAGTCGTGAAACACCGGATGGCGTGTCACGAAGGGTTGGATGGCGTAACAGAGAAGTGTAGAGCATGGTGTAGTGTTGGGAAACTGTATGACAGTGTCCCGAAGCAGTGGTGTTATGGATTATAGTCTGGGGTGACTGGTGTCATCTTGTGGTTGACTATGGCTAAGAGTATATGGATTGAGAAAGGAATTGTTTGTTGGTTATTATTGATAATTTTAATGAACTTGTTTTAGTGCAAAGGTTTTCTGAAGTCAAATTATCTCTTTCGAGTATAGTGAAACCTCACGTTGCCCGTAGTGTTGCAAGTGCTCACAATATGGCAATTGAGTTCAGAATTGAAAATCTTAAGGACTTGAGTGTTCCTCTTCCAGCTGTTGTGCAGTTCCTCGTGTTTCGCGCTCTATTCTCATAGAACGCGACGATCGAGGTAAGTTAGCCTCTAACTTACTATCAGTTTATTGTGTATGTGTGATGGGTAAGGGAACTACAATTTATGTATGTATGTTATCGTATATGCCATGTCATGCTATGTCATTACATGTTTATCTGTTACGTATGATTTAATCTCTCATAAATATTTATCTGTTACACAATCTTTTCTGTCATACAATGCTGTATGTTATAAGTATGCCATGTTAAGTATGCCATATGATACATGTATGCCATGAAATGTTTATGATTAAATCATATTGTGCCATTTACAAGTATACGCTATGTTAGAAAAGTATATGATATTAAATAATATCTCATGCATTAAGAAAGATAAGACATGTTATGTTACTTATAATGCGTGGGGCCACAACAACTGTGGAGTACGTATTATATTTTATGTTACGTATAATGCGTGGGGCCACAACAACTGTGGAGTACGTATTATATTTTATGTTACTTATAATGCGTGGGGCCACAACAACTGTGGAGTACGTATTATATTTTATGTTACGTATAATGCGTGGGGCCACAACAACTGTGGAGTACGTATTATATTTTATGTTACTTATAATGCGTGGGGCCACAACAACTGTGGAGTACGTATTATATTTTATGTTACGTATAATGCGTGGGGCCACAACAACTGTGGAGTACGTATTATATTTTATGTTACTTATAATGCGTGGGGCCACAACAACTGTGGAGTACGTATTATATTTATGTTACTTATAATGCGTGGGGCCACAACAACTGTGGAGTACGTATTATATTTTATGTTACATGAAGTATGGGGCCACAACAACTGTGGAGCATACACTACATGAGACACAGCAATTGTGACATGTAGAATACGTGGGGCCACAACAACTGTGGAGTACGTATTATATTTTATGTTATGTGTATTCATGGGGCCACAACAACTGTGGAGCATACACTACATGAGACACAGCAATTGTGACATGTAGAATACGTGGGGCCACAACAACTGTGGAGTACGTATTATGTTTTATGTTACTTGAATACGTGGGGCCACAACAACTGTGGAGTACGTATTAATGCACGTTATTAATCAAGACAATTGAATAAGATTTCAAGTTTATGTTAAGTCCAGTTTCAGATCAAATACATGATAAGTCAAGTTTTAGATCAAGTCCATGTTATGTTATGCTCACGTATATGTTATGTTCATGTCATGTTATGTTCAAGTTTATGTTATTTTCAAGTTCTTATTTATGTTATGCATGTTTACGTTCATGCTATATTTCAAGTCCATGTTATGTTTCACGTTCATGTTATGTTGTTTGTTCATGTTATGTTTTAAGCTTAAGTTCATGCCATGTTAAGTCAAGTTCAGTTCACGCTTAGGTTCTGGTTAAGTCATGCTATATGTCAAGTTATGCTATGCTTATGTATGACTATACTTATGCATTTATGCTTTTACTGCCATGCATGCATTTTTAACCTGTGTGTGAGTTTTATGTTAACTTACTGAGATTTGTAATCAAATCTCACTGTGGTAGTCCCAACTACCATTCCCCCCGAATGGTAGATCTTGTTACAGGACCCAAAGGAGAATTGGAATCTGACCAACTGAATACGGTCATCTAGGCTACGGTGCGATGTTGATGATGGTATAGTATTTAACTTAGGTTAATACTTGTACTTTTGGATTTGTATCTCAAGTATTCTTTTGATCACAACCATTTTAGACTAGTGTGATGATCACGGCTTTTTAGTATGCCTTTATGTATGAAATATGTTTCAAGTATTTGGGATATTTTTAGTTTGGTGCATAGTATTGCTAAAGAAAAAAAAATTATCCGCTGCGAATATTGCATAATGCTAGATGCATGTTAGGAACATTGCATCTTATATGTCATGAACGGGGGCAGGTAACCTTGTGTTGCATGTCTCGACACTTCAAATGTCCGTTCAATCCCAAGCGGAATTTGGGGGCGTCACAGATTTACTATATGTAATGGGTAATCTATCTTAAGCATGGGTACACAATGTTTAAGCCTCATAGTTGGCTTAAAGTCATGTGACATGTATGGATGTGAATGAGGATGAAGCGTGGGCTAGGATGCATGAAGGAAGTGATGGGTATACTGTCTATGATTGAGATTTGTGACTTAGTTGGTCTGAGTCATGCATTGGAATGTGGTTAATAGGAGGGTAAGATGAAGGTCTTAGTGTCTTAACCCTAGGATGAATCGTGGAGGTTCACTTTAGTGGATGAGCACTTAAGATAAGACATTGAATTTGGAAGAGGTAATAACTATAAAAGGATCCTAAAGGTTTTATCATAGTAAAGGGCACGTAAGAGCCTAGGATAGAAGGAGAGTATTTCCAAGTGAGGTGTAGTTCTATTTATAATTTAGTTGCTTATGTATTGTAGATAAAGAATGACGCTAAAGTTATGTGTATGCATATAGGTTGCCATCTGACACGTACATGAATGGACTGCATGAAATAAGTATGGCATGAAATCTAGGTAAGTATTATATTCATACTTTTATAGAGTTTTCAAATGATATGAAATGAATGAAAATAAAATGTTTTCTTCATAACGCTTTATGAAATGAAATGAAATAATTTATGAAAGTATGTTATGTATGATGTTCAAAGGTATAAGTATGTAACGACACTTCTTGGTAGCTCCTTTTTATGCACCCCAAGTATGTAAGTGTATGCATGTGATGGATGACTGTAAGTAGTACCTATTATCTTTATTTTCACAAAAAGAAATAAAAAGAAATGTTAATACTTATGTCTTATGCTTTAAACGACGTGAAAAAAATGTTTTAAAATGTCCCAATGAACTGATATTTTAAATGATGTCATGATGTTTAAGGATGTTTTGATGATGTAATGGATTGATGTTTTAAAAAATGCTCATGTTTATGATTTCAAATGATGTTTTAAATGTTGTGGTTTAAGCTTATGCTTTTAAATGATGTTTACGAAATGAATGGACTGATGAATAAACAAAAAGAAAAAGACCAAATGAAATGACTAAATGAATGAAAGGACTAAACAAATGAATGAAAGGAAATGAAATGACTATTTTAATGTATAAAAATACATAACGACCATGATTAAAGGAATGAATACCAAAGGACTGGGTAGATTACTATTTCGGGTAAGTAGTACTGGTCACGCACCCAATGTTGCCCCTGACTGAAAAGGGATTCCTAACTCGTGGCCACAGACAAAGTCCGAGTCCAAAGAAAAAACACTAACTGTAGCACACGGGGCATAACAGTGTGTAACGGCCAATGGAAAGTGATAAGAGAATGTATGTATGATAAGAAAGGATGTATGTATGCTAGGACACTTTAAGAAATAAAGGCACAAGGTGTGGGAAATGTTTTACGAAAGAAAATCCTTTTTCAAGAAAAACCCACCTCGAAATGTTTTAAATGAACAAATGTCTTATGTATAGTATATATGGAGTGATTAATGCATGACTGAAAACCTATGTTAATATATGTTGACTGAATGGAGTAATGCTTACGAGTTTTTGACTCATTTTAGTTTTTATGTGTGCCCTTTCAGGGACAAGAGGAGCAGAATGCATCAAGATGGACACGGCCCAAGGGAAAGAGCACAGAAGCCTAGGCACAATGTTTTGAATGAAAGACTTTTAATTATAAAGTTTAATGTTTTTCGCTGTAGCCCTCTTTAAATTAATAAGCACTTTTTATTTTATAAACATGGAGTCTTTCGTATCATGATAAGAAAAGGAAAAAGTTTTAAAATGAACAGTGATTCTCGTCGTCCTTCTTAAAATCATTTTTCTAAAGGTCCCACCACAAAGACGGGCGTCACACAGTCAATCTAAGGTATGGTTTGAATAATGAGATAAGTGAGATGATTTTAAATAAAAGTTGAATAAAATATTGTTAGAATATTATTAATATTATTATTATTTTGGGATTTGAAAAAGTTGAATTGTTTATTATATTTTTTGTAAAAATTTAAAAAGTGGTAATGGTAAGATTGAAATTGTTTCTGTATCCAAACAAGACCTAAAAATGCAAAATGATTTGACAAAAAAACACTCATTGGATTGATCAATGGACGATTTGCGACGTTCAAGATGATTTGCTTGGTTTGATACAAAAGTCCCTCAATTCATCTTAATTCAACTTATTTAATTATTACAAATTTTTGAAATTTTCATATAAAATATAATAAACAATTCAACTTTTTCAAATTTTAAAACAATAATAATATTTTATTCAACTTTTAACTTTCATCTCAACTCACTATTTAAATATCATCTTAGGCTCCATTTATATATTAAGAATACGTTTGAAAACGTAACTATTTTAAAATCTTTTCAGATTATTTTATTATTATTTATAATTTATTCATTACTATTTCAATACCATTCTCATTACTATTTAGTACTAATTTGTAACATTTTTTTTTTAGGAATAAAGATTACTTCATTCAATAATAGTAACCAATTACAAAGAACAAACTTGTCCATTAGAATCATACATGACTAAATACTTCACATAATAGAAAGGCCTTTAGCATCAGTTTCCAAACTGCTTAGAATAAAATCTGGTGGATTGTGCCACCATCGAATAGTATCATCCACCCATCGTGCATTTATAACCAATCGATGCGCTGCCTCATTTCCCTGCCTAGCAACATGAAAAACATAAATGAATGGAAGTGCGATAACAAAGCTTGAATCTCTCTTATCATAGGGTTGTAACTGCATTCTTCTTCACAACTTGATCTAATAGCTTCCACAACATTTAGTGAATCTCCTTCAAGGATCACATGAGGTATTCCCATGTGGAGGATAATTTGTAATACCCTTAGAGTAGCAAGAGCCTCTATCTCCTCCACCATATAATTACCTGCTTCCCTTCTTGAAATTGCCATAATCATGCTTTCAGAATCATCCCGCAACATAGCTCCTACCCCCAGTAGATTCTGTTGAGGGAAGACAGCCTCATCAAAATTCAGCTTCCATTTTCCAATTGTTGGAGGTTTCTAGGCAAGTGTAAATGGCTGCTTATTAACTTCCTGATGACTACGAATCATTTGATAATTTTCTACATAAGAAAAATAGTTCCCAACTACATAAAGAGGAGACAAATCACTTTGCTGAAAAATTTTCAAATTCCTGAACTTCCATGCACTCTAGGCAAGAATCACAAACTGATTCAGAATTTTGGGATGCTTGAGTTGCATTACAACCCACACCATGTTATCAAACTGAGTATGTAAAGAGGAGAGAAATCACTTTGCTAAAAAATTTTCAAATTCTTGAACTTTTATGCGCTCCAGGCAAGAATCACAAATTGATTCAGAATTTTGGGATGTTGAGTTGTATTACAACCCATACCATGTTATCAAATCGAGTATGTAGACCCCATTTAATCATTTCTCTATCAAAATATGTTGCCCAGATTTGAGAAATACCTTTGCAATGACACAAGATATGGAGTGTATCTTCAACAACCTCATGACAAAAATCACACATACTAGAATCTATGTCATGACGATGGGAAAGATGGCTCTTTGTGGGTAAAATATCATTGCAAGCCTTCCATAAAAATTTTTAATTTTGTTTGGTACTTGCATCTTCCATACAACCTTCCATAACAATCTTTGTGAGGAATCACATAGACTAGTACCAACCTCATTCCCCTTTCTAGATTGCATTACTAAATAATACACTGACTTCATGCTAAAATTGCCATTTCGTGGTTGATCCATACTAATTTATTAGCATTCCAATGTGAGAATAAAGGAATAGCAAGTATTTCTGGGGCCTCAAGAGGGATAAATACCTTTTTCATTAAATCTATGTTCCACCTGACCAGTTGTGATTGATCCAACAATTCAGAGACACATGCATCCGTTGGTAATAAATTGCACCTAGTAATAATTTTCTTGGTTAGGGAGTTCGACAACCAATTATCAGCCCATATACGAATTTGGTCACCTCTCCTTATGCGCCATAAGAATCCAGATTGCACCACAAATTTGGCTTCACAAATGCTACGCCACACATAAGATGGATTAGAACCTAAATGAGAAGATAGAAAGTTAGAGTGTGGGAAATATTTAGCCTTAAAGACCTCATAAAAAAGAGAATTCTGATAAACTTGCAATTACCATCCTTGCTTGGACAATAGAGCCAAATTAAATACCTCTAGATCACGAAATCCCATACCACAAAAAAACTTTGAATGGCACAACTGCCGCCATCTAACCCAATGGATCTTTTTTTCTTTATCACGTTGCCCCCACTAGAATCTTTCAATTAATCCCTCAATTTTTCTATAGAATCCTTTTGGTAATTTGAAGCAACTCATGGCATAGTTGGGAATAGCTTGCACAATAGCCTTAATCAAGACTTCACAACCAGCTTGAGATAATAACTTCTCTTTTCATCCTCATAGTTTTATCCAGATCTTGTCCTTAATATCTTGAAAGGTATGAACATTTGATCTACCAACAAAAGAAGGCAATCCAAGATACTTAGCATGATGGTGAATAGCCTGAGCACCCCACAATTGCTTGATATCATTCATAATCGTCTCATTCCTGTTTCAACTGAAAAGAAGTTTTGTTTTCTTTCGATTCAATTACTGTCCTGAGGCAGCTCCATAAATAGACAAGATATTCTGAATATACATATTCTCAATAATAGAAGCCCGACAAAAGATGATACTGTCATCAGTAAATAATAAGTGGCTTACCCTAGAGCTCTATTACAAACACTTGCCCCCTTCACCAAATTTTCCATTTCAGCCTTTTGTAACATAGTAGATAGAGTTTCAACACAAATAACAAATAGGTAAGGGGATAGAGGGCAACCTTGTCAAATTCCTCATGTGGGTTTAATTGAGTCTGAAGGAGCCCTATTAATTAAAACTTGATATGAGATTGTAGTTATGCACAACATGATAAAACAGATAAAAGAGCCATCAAAACCCAATTTAAACAGCATTTTCTCCAAAAAAACCTCCACTTTACCGGATCATATGCTTTACTCATATATAATTCGATGGACATGCAACCCTTTTTACCCATTTTCCTTCTTCAAATTGCATCCACTGTTTTATAGGCTACCATAACATTATCCATAATAAGACACTCTAGGACAAAAGCACATTATGATTGTGAGATAACACCCAGCCAGTAAAATAATCTTCAACCTATTAGCTAGTACCTTAGCTATGATTTTATAAACCACATTGCATAAGTTAATGGGTCTATAATCTTTTATATATAAGGCTGTTTTTCTTCGAAATTAGCACAATATATGTACTATTAAATTCAGTAGGCATGACTTGAATTTAAAACATTTAACACAATATCCACTATGGATCTCCCAACCTCATGCCAATATTTTTGAAAACATAGTGCAAGCATACCATCCGAACTTTGAGGCTTTTGTGCTTGCTTCTGAAACATTGCCTCTCTAATCTACACTTCATTAAAAGATCACATCAAATCCCCATTCATGAAATTAGTTGATAGGTGTGGCTATATGGAACTCAAAGCAACGTCGATTTCAAATGGGTTAGTGGATGTAAACAGATCCTCAAAATAGGAAGTGATCATATTACATAAAGCATGTCCTTCATAAGATACTTTAGCATCATCCTTCAAACAAGTGATCAAATTACGACATCTCATCTCTGAAGCTTTAAAATGAAAATATTTTGTATTGGTCTCTAGCTACCAACCAGCTCACCCTAGATCGTTGTCTTCACATCAATTCCTCGTTCTCCAGTAAAAAATCAATTTCATTCCTTACCTGATTTATCTCCTTGGAAGACTTTAAAGGAAATGGTGCAAACTACAATAACTCTAGTTCCCTTCTCTTTGTTGCCAAGTCTTTCCTTATATGCCCAAAATTAGATTGACTCCCGTTTTTTAGATTAGCTTGACACTTCTTAAGTTTACCCATCAAAGAGTCAGACTAACATATCTTCCATGTGGATTCAATTGTTTCCTCACATCCTTTTTCTCCAATCCACATAGCCTCAAATCTAAAAAAAGGATTAGCATGATATGCAACAGAATTCATATACATTGTGTTTAAAATTAAACAACTGTGATCTGAAACATAAGTAACTGTGTGGCGAATTCTACAGGTGGGGTATTTCTCCAGCCAATCAGAATTACTTGTAAAGTGATCCAACCTCTATTGAATTAAGCTTCAACTTTTCTTAAATTTCTCCATGCGAAAAAAGGTCCATCTGCATCTAGGCAATGTAAATGGCACTAGTCTAATGTAGATAAAAAAAATCCAACATCTGTCTTATTGGTCTTACCCAACCACCCATTTTTTCAGATTGATGTACAATTTTTTTGAAATCTCCAAAACACAACTATTAAATCCCATATTTTATGTCTTTGACAATTAATAGGGTTGCCATACATCCCAGTTAATCTTTATCTTTCATCAATAATAGGGTCCACAACAGACATATCAAAATGAAATTTAGAGCAAGAGCATAAAGAAAGTTGTACCTCTATTTGCCAGAAAAAGACACAGTCCTCCACTCCATCTGGAACTAGCCACTGCAAGGGAGTAAGAAAAGCCCAACTGGTATTTCAACTACTCCATTTGTCATGTATCAGAATGAGTCTCCATGATGAAGACTATGTCAGGATCTTCCCTTCAAAGTAAATCTTGAAGGGCATGAACTCCTCGAATGTTCCCAAGCCCTCGAGAGTTTCAACTCATGATCTTCATGGTGTACAGAGGGGTTGGTCACTAGCCTCTACCGATATAATAGGAACTTCGACCATAGCACCGTCATCAATAAATTTCAGACTCTTCAAAGTGCTATCGTAAGAAGATAGAGTCACTAGCTTCTAATTTTGGTGTCGTTTAGAAGGAATCAATGATGCTCGAGTCTTCACAACACGTCGTGTTCGATTTCTAATTTTTAGAGAAGCCTTGCCCCAACAAGATGAAGAACCTCCAATTAGATTCGACTTTACTAGGGGTTCGTTTGAGGGAAGTAAATCCATCCCTAGTTAAGGCCCATAAGTGTTTGGGCTAGGCTCATCAGGCCTAATGATACTTGTAGAGGGATAGTTACTCAAATGTTGGATGGCTTTCTCAAACTGCTCTACAGAAGTAATTGTCGGTGATTTGGGAGAGAGAGAGAGAGGTATCCTCTGTTGGGGATTTCGTGCATGTTTGGGGTTGTGGTAGAAAATATTACTTTTAGCTTAAGACTTATAGCTTAGAGCTTACGTAATAAGCTCTACTATTAAAAAGCTATTTATTGTTTGGGATCTGTATGTCTAAAGCACTTTCAAATATATTAGATCTGTTTGGAAACAAATTTAAAAAGCATTTTTTGAGATAGAAATGACACAAAAGGGTATATTCTTGATAGAAATAAAATATTATAATAAAATAACAACGAAAATAGTCTAATAGATTTTTCAGTAATTATAATTGAATGAAAATAACTTTAACCATGCATAAGTGAAAGAGTAATAAAATCACGCTCAAGCTGCCAGAGGTTCACGAGGTTTCCTATCTCTTCGAGAATCAGTTATTATCTGCGAATTTCAAATTTATTAGTTCTCTAAGATTCAGTATTATAAAAAAAAAAAAAAAGTTGAAGACAAACTACCATTTGAAAATTTTCAACTCCATTTGAAAGTTGAAGGCGTGAAGGTTTTCGGAGTCCGAGAGAGAGAGAGAGAGAGAAGGGGGGAAGGGGAGGGGCAAAGTTGTCGTTGTGGTAAAATAGTGAGGATTTTTTCGTAATATACATATCACGGAAAAATAGGACTTACTTTTTGTAAAGTGCTTCTGACAAAAAGCATCACTTTGATGCTTTTGTTGAAACGTGCTTTTTTAGTTTTTTTTTAATTTAAAAGTACTTTAATATAAAATTACCAAACAGGTAAATTTTATCATTTAAGTACTTTAGACTATTTTAAAATACTTTTTAGACTTTCTACCGCAATCCCAAATAGGCTCTTCACCGAGGAAATACTCTGATGACCATCATTCTCCAAGCCATCACCTAACTATGAACCCTCGTACAAATTCTGCCTCATTTCACCACAGAATCAATTCTTCAATGGAATGCTACCAACTCTTAGCCATGGACAATAAGGAAAACCCTAAATATCAAATTGTTCCTTCTATTGAGTCCATAATAAACAATCCCAATCACCATGGCCAAGGAGCCCACAACAATAGCAGAGTTGTGGAAGACACTCATACTTGAAGTGAATCCAAATGAAGTCAGAACCCCCCATAGCCACACGTTTGCCACAAGGCAATGGGTAGCCTATATCCAATGAAATAGGAACCCTTACAAATTCATCCCACCAAGGCCTTAACTTAGGTAGATCAACATCTTCTACATATCCCACGATTTCAACAATTTTCCTTACCACCCTCGAATTCATCCCATCCATAGGAAGATCATAAATTTGGACCCAAAATGAAGCAAAAGACATCAAAACCTTTGAAACTTGTAGTGAGCCATCATAATTAGAAAGTATCACCAAACTATTTCCAAATGTCCACAAGCCATTGTTCACAATACATTCTTTTTCGCCTGGTTTTAAGACAGTCACCAAGAACAAATCCTCCACCATGTCATAAATTTGAAAACTGGTATTTGGACACTACAAGTTCGTCATCATTCTCTTAAACGCCTCGTTGTTGTAGTATTTCACTATAAAAATTGTAACGCTTTTTTTTGAAGTGTTATAATGGTGGCTTTTTAAATTTGGGAATAGTCATTAACGTGTTTTTATTCTTAATCCGTTGATAGTTTTATTGATTCCGGCGTTACTTTATGTTTGTAGCACGAGAAATCAAAACCTTTTTTGGTTTTTGAGTGTTGCATTTTTTTATAGATATTATCTTTGACTGTTGGGGACTGAACGTCACTTTTATCATTAGATGTTCTACTGGATGGTTTTTTGAGGTAATAATTTACTACTCTTAAAAGGCTTCTCAATCTTTATGAACATAGAAGTGTGGTAGCTGCTTATTTTGTACGTACAAGAGAGAGAATAAAAAATACAAGGGTGTAGATATTTTCTGAGAATTTTTCAAACAAAAGAAATGTATTTTTACTAGTGGAGTTTTGGCTCAACTACTTGTGCAGAGTTGATTTGAGCTATATGACGATCAGTTGGACTGTTATATCACGAAGGAGACAAGTCAAGAAAAGTTCTGCTGCACATATTCATTTGAAACTTTAGATACCGTAGAGGGCTTAAATTTATTTAAAGAGGGCAAGATTTCCGTGCATCAGTCTGTAGCCTAAAAGTATCTCAAATTATCTCTGAATAATAGTGAATAGTTCATAAATAGTAGTGAAATAGTTTAAAAATATCTTAAAACAGTTGTCTTTCCAAACAGGCCCTTAAATCTAGTCTTTTTAAATTAGGAAATATGCTATCTATACTTGTATTTTTTTAGAAATAATCTATACTTGTATTTCACTTACATAAGAGGTCATCATTAAAAACTGTGAAAATTTTAAAATTTTAAATTTAAATTAAAAAACAACAACAAAACTGACATTTAATACATATAATATATAATATTGTGCATAAAATTTTAAATGATACCTAATAAATGAGTACTACTACATGTGTGTAGTAGTCATTAATTAAGTATTATTTAAAATAGAATCAAATAAATTCCTTAAATTCATCTGTCAATTTTTTTTTCCTCGCTTAAAGTAGTGAAATAGAGTTTCTACAATAAGGTAGCTTATATTACAAGCCATGTTACTGATGTCTAAGGAGAATCCTTCCCATTATGAAATTCTAACAAACATGGTGGGATTTCTATTAGATGGATTTTTCTAAACTAGTTATTGGAATATGCCCATTGCACAATCGAATGCGTGCATTAATTTTGATTGATATATCATGACTGCTCTCCATTCTTTTAGATCCTTCAAAACGAATCTAGTATCCCTTGCTACTTCTTTTGATTCCCAGTTGATTGCTTTGTGAGGTTGACTGATACTGTTGATGACATTTGATAAGTACCCTTCGATGATGACTTTTTTTATCTGTCTTGTGCATTCTTCTTGTACTCCTATGTAAACAGTCATTCGTAACAGCTCACTAGAAATTCAATGGTGGATTTCTATAGGTTTTAGGAACTCCGTGAAAACCCCATAAGTTTTCATGAATTGATCAATTACATAGATTTTAGTTTATCAATATAATCAATGTTATCATTTACTATAGTGCAGAAGTACGATTTTAATTATTTAAGGGAATTAGAAGTGTCAGAATATGTAATGGCCTGTGTCATTATACTCAGTTGATTAGTTAGGATTTTATGGCAGAGTAACCATTTTTCATATTTTTGGATGAAACGCTTGTTCGAAACTGTAAAATTATTTTTAGGGGCACTTTGGGGTTGAATTTCAGTAAAATATTTCAGTGTAGGTTAATATGAATATTTAGAATATTTTAGTTATAAATTTATTATTCAATTTTTTGTAGTAAATAGTAATCTCGATAAGCGCACTATGTGCAATATTTTCAAAATCACAGTGTGGAATATTTAAATTAGGTTATAGAAGTTTTATTTGGATACTTGGAAAGATCTTAGCCACACATAATGAATAATATTATACACTTGGCACCATAAGGAATGTTTGATGGATTTAAATGAATCAATGTGTGAGATCATGCCACTTAAACAAGGCCCTATTCCATCCGACCAATCAAATTGTGCCAAACCAAAGAGGATTTATACCCTAGTCAAATGCCATGTGGTTGAAATCCAACCTAGAACCCAAAATCGTGGTTGAAATCCAACCTAGAACACAAAATCATGGTTGAAACTGAAATCTTACACAGTTTTATCCAATTCAAAAAGTTGACCTCAAAAACCTAACTGAATCAGTTTCTAATATTGTGTTTAATCACTTGATTAAATTACTTTCACATGCTATTAATATTTCAAATTTTTTTATTCATTATCCAACTATTTAACCTTGGATAATTGATTGGGTCAAGAGAAAATTGATTTGGACTTGATAGCAACCCAAACATCTTAAAACTCGAAATCGGTTAGATTTGGCCAAGAGAATCAGTTAATGCCCATTATGGTTCATTGAGACCCACGAATTTGGCCACCTTAACTGCAATTTCACCCCCCACATGGCTGATCAGATTTGTTCAAGAGGGCCTAGAGGGTACTTGAAGTGAAAGGTTTAAAGGCCACCTCACTCTTTCATTTTTTAGTCTAGTTTATATGGATACCTTATTTGTTCAATTTCATCCCCCACATAGTTTATCAGATTTGTTCAAGAGGGCCTAGAGGGTACTTGAAGTGAAAGATTTAAAGGCCACCTCACTCTTTCCTTTTTGAGTCTAGTTTACATGGATACCTTATTCTAGCTTGCCTTAGAATTAGGCATGTGCTCCAACTCCAATGGAATCGGAATAGTGCCTTCCGACTTCTGACTACAACTTGAGTTGGAGTCCAAATTTCATGCCGATTCCGACTCGTAATGGAATCGGAGCTTGACTTCGATTGGAAGTCAAATTTCGACTTCCGATTGAAATTTCGATTAGAGGTTGGATTTCCGATAAGGACTCCAACTTCTAAATGGGAAGAAATACATAATAAATAATAATAATAATATAATTAATGTAAATACATCATTTAGAAAGTCCTATACAATGGTTTAAAACATTGATAATAGAAAAAACAGTCCATTTCAAACTTTGATTAAATAGTCCAAAAGAATAAACATATTGATTTAACTAAAAGGAAAAACATCATCTGCAGAACCGTGCTTGGTCATTTGTCATACCTGAAATTAAGATAAAAAGTCATCAATCAATAAAAGGAACCAAAATTGATTTAGAAAATTGAATATAGTAAAAGTAGAATTTAATTACCATTTATCACCAATAAAGATTAAAGTTAGTTCTGTTATCAACTTATTATTATCCATACTCCATCAGTCATCGACAATTATGCTAGGGTTCACAATTAAATCTGTAAAATCATAAAAAGTATAACTTAAATAGATTTATGAAATCATAAAAAGAATTAAATAATCATTGAAATACTTAAATAATTAATGCAATAAACTTTAATAATACAAAACAAGTAAAATAAGGTTATCCAATTCAAGCCTATAACTTTCAGAATCAATGCCAATGCTATCTAGTCCAAGGGGGTATCATTGATCCAGTTTTGTGTGCAAACGAGGGCCTTTACGGTTGACTGTGACAATGAATTCTGAGAAGCTTCCAACATTTGTCCTCCATTACTAAACGCCGACTCAGATGCAATCGTATTGATAGGAATGGATAACACATCTCGGCCAATACAGGAAATGATTGGATATTTGGCGGAATTAGCCTTCCACCAAGTTAATATATGAAATACAACACTAGGTGCTTCGATCTCTTACATAAAATACCGTTTAACTTCAAAAGTACACTGCATAATATTTCTCAATGCAAGGAGTTGATGATACTCACTTATAATGTTGTAAGCTCAACGGCATGGACACAATGCTCCATCTGGGCTAAAGTCATCAGAGGGTGGTGCCGAAGTCAAGTGTGAGGTACTTGCTGTGGATTAAGGCTGGCCACTATTACTATAGTGATTCTATAAGTCATCGAGATCAGTTTTAAGTGCTCTAATAAACGACCCAGCCTTCACTGCCCCGAGGATAGAATTTGCCCAAAATTCTATCATGGCCAACTTGACTTGGGGGTCAAGGATCACAGCCACAAAGAATAATCTATTTACCTTATAAACTTGCCTCCAATATTTATTATATTTGGTCTGCATCCTCTGAGGCATACTAGATAACAGTTCGCTAGGGTCATCACAAGCTTCTTGCAAGTGGTGGTGTAGCATCGAGACCTCGCTGAACCACAAGTTTACAATCGTATATGTGGATCCAGATATCTGCATAGTAATGTCATAAAGAATCTGCAAAAATGTGACAAAGTACTCCATACTCGTCCAATCATGTGTGTCTGGCTGACCGAGCCCCTTTCCTACAGGCTCCAGCAAAGCATACTTAAGGCCCTCATCCTGCACCTCCATCCTCTCAAACACTTTTTTGTACTTCTATGCCATATCCAACATCATGTATGTAGAGTTCCATTGAGTCGAAACGTCCAAGCACAGCGTCCTAGAACATGAAATCCCAAGTTCTGTTATTTGTATGACGCTCCCAAATCCCCACGTGCCAACACGGGGAAATTGAGACGTCCGGATGGTGACAACACGGGTCACCACCCTATCGATGAGTGCCAAGTGTGTGTAAGCGACCCATGTGCACGAAGAAATACGCAGCGGATAGCAAAGACATATACTAAGTACCAGAATTTTTTTTTCTTAAATAAAATACAAAACGGTTTAAAGGTACATAATAAAATATTACAAGATATAAATATTGTTTCAAAGCCAACTACGAAACATAAACTTCAGCTCAGAACTCCGGCGGAGCCGCATCCTCGGGCTCAGCCTCCTCCTCCTCCTCGAACTCTGCACCAAAATCTACGGTACCAAAAATGGTGCCGCAGGTAAGTAAAATCCAAACACCACTAGATAAAAACATATTAAACTCAAACAACAAGCATGAATGAATGCCAATGCACAAAACTCACAAACCATATTTTCCCCGCACGCCAAAAACCCATTTGGTTTAAAAACATAACCTTTAAAACCAAGCCTCGCCATTATCCCAGATAATGGCCCAAACCACCATTTTCCCTGAAAATGGATCACAAGTCCATCGCCATTTTCCCGGAAAATGGCCCGTATCCGAAAACCATAAAAACCAACCGATTATGCATGCACCATGATCTCCCCTAGGGATCATCCGCACACTCTGGCTCTGTGCCACACCACAGGTAACGTCTACGCTCCCAAAAACCATTTACGCCAATAAAACAGGATTATCCCAATTAAAATAAAATACATGTGCATGTATCATGTAAATGCAAATTTCAATGCTCGACAAATAAAATCAACCATAGCACAACAAATCAAGCAACTCCGTCCTCCATCCACCCGACCCCCGAACTCCTCGGACTCAGTCCGGAATCAGCAAACCAACCAAATAAATTATTGAAAGAGTAAAATACATTTAAATCTAAAAGTAGAGTTTGAAAATACTTACAGCGCTATATAGGATTTTTAGAAGGTTCGGCGCGAAGCAAACGGCGATGCGAAAGCAACGTAACAGTGCAAATGCACTGTTCCCGTGGGTCGCAAAATACCCACTTTTGACCGGGGACAAACCAAGACACCAAATTGATAGGGAATGGTCTAGGGATGTTTATGAAGCTAGTGGAAGTGAGTTTTGGCCGTGGGTGGCGGCGAAAACGCCGGTAGAAGCGAAAAAAGGGCAAATCGGAGTTGAGCTCGTGGGAGCCGCTCCGGTGACCGTTTGAGGCCGGGGATGGGTGGGTTAGGACGGCAAGGAGTCGGTGATGAAGTGGTGAAGAGGTGGTGGCCGGAGGTGGAGCGACGGCGGCGGATCGAGCCAAAAGCCGTGCGGCTTGCAGGGGGTATTCCGGCCAAACGGCCGGCCGGTTGGGGCTGGAAACCGGTGGGGGTGATCACCGGTCGGAGGGGAGTCGACCGGTAGGGGCAGTGCCGGCCACGACGCCGGCGAACGGTGGGCCTGGGTGGAGGCCGGTTGCGCGTGGGTGAGGAGAGAGAGAGAAAGAGAGAGGCGCGGGGAGAGAGAGAGCCGAACGGGAGAGAGGAGAGGAAAAAAAAAAGAAAAAAGGGAAAAAAGAAAAAGAAGAAAAAGAAAAAGAAAAGGAAAAGAAAAGATGGAAGAAAACAAATGAGGTCCAGTCCTCACATCGGAAGTCCAAAGACTGATCAGCCGAAAACGATATAAAAACATAAAACGATTAAAATAATTAAACACTACATCAAATAAATAAATAAACACCAAGAAAATATTTTAAACACATCGTAAGCTAAAATAAAATAAATAACTAGTAAAAACCAACTATTAAATTTTTAAAACAAAAAACAAGCCAAAATAAATTAAATCGCAATTTAAATTCAACCGCCAATAAAATCCAATTAAAACCGATAATTTAAAATAAAAGCACTATAAAATATTTAATTAAATTAAAATATTCCTTCAGTGAAAATACACATAAAAGCGGGTCATCACAATTTGCCCTGAACTTTTTTAGCCTTTGGGAGGAAACCCTCACATACCGCACGATGTTGTGGATTTTAGTAATGGAATCGTCAACCTCTTTTAACCCCTAAGTAATAATCAGGTTGATTATATGAGCATAACATCAAATATGGATAAACTCATGGCCTTGAATTCCATCATCTCTCACCCTGGAATGACCTTATCTCATGGGTTTACCTATGATTCACTTATTACTTATCTCATGTGGGTTACCATGATGGTGTAGTTACAATAAACTGAACAATAACTTAACTGCACAAGGACATACATGGGACAAAACATTTCATAACTTGACATGGCATCAACAAACAACATTTGTAACATTACATACTTCAATAGTGAACTTTATGGACATGACTTACGTACATGTAACAAATGACAACTTAAATGATATACATGCACTTATACAATACGTGAAGAATATCTTTTAAAGATGAATAATTCATGAAGAGTAAATTATGTGTAATAAAAAATATGTGATAACTTGGCATGCATGCATATATGATAACACAATACATAACTGTATTCTTTACTTAGCACTCATACACAGTAAACTTAGAAGTTAAAAGCTAACTTACCTCATCTCTCGTTCTACATAATAAAGGCGAAACACGAGAATTATAAGAGGGTATTCTAAAAGTCAGAAATTTAATCACTAACTTAGAGTAAAATTACATTTACTCTACATGTGAAAAAATGACCATTTTACTCTAACTTAAGGATTTCACATCTAACTCCAAAAATTTTCAAAATTTACATTCCTCATATAAAATTTGTCCTAAACTCAAAGTATCAACTCAGAAAAATTTAAAACAAATCTACTACTATGAGGAAACACACTATGGCGAAATATCCATACCATAGGTTCTATCTTATTTTTGTTGCAATTCTTTCCAACTTCAAAACTTATGCTTAAACCAAAATTTTGCAACTAAAGATCTTCCTACATAAGTTTAAAATCATGCTTAAAACATCCATTTAGAAAAAAGCTAATAATCAACACCAAACTTTTGTATAAAAGATCCAAACCCTTGAATCACAAGTTTTGACCCTAAATCAAAACATCTCCAAGAATTCCAAAAAATCAAATCTTACTTCTAACATATTCATAACATCTATCTAAGATCAACTCATGCTTTTAAATCATCAAACTAAATTCACCAAAAATCACAAAATAACACTTGAGTTTCTGGTTTTACCTTAGTCTAAAAACAGAAAATTTTTTTCTTAACTAGGCTTTGATCAATCTCTTGATCCATGACTTAAAAAGATGAGAATCTTCTAATCTAAAAATCACATGGTTTAAAAATGTTGTCCTAAAAAGATCAACATCAAACTTAAAATCACATGAGCTAAAACTCAATAAAACATGGATCTGAACCCAAAAACATCAAATCTTTAGGCCTAACCGAAATCTTCTTGCATAGAAAAATCATTATCTTTAAAAATAATACTAAATATCTTCAAAATAATATCCTAACATGAAAATAAGAGACTTACGATTATCATATAAAAATATCAAACCTTTAGAGTAAGATCAAACCATGAATACATTCAAACTTTCTCCAAACAAAAACTGTTTTTCCGACTTCCAGTTTTTCAAATTTTTGATCTAAGAAAATCTATCTCATAAAAAATTATTCATGCATAAAAAACCTCAATGTAAATTCAAAAAATATGCTAAACAACACTCCATAAAATTTTCGGACCAAGATATGTCCATTAGCTTGGTCAAAAACTTCCAAAACATAACATACTTCTAGTTTTATGCCCAGAATGACCTTTCCATGGTTAAAAATACTTTTGACACATCGAATACCATGTAATGAGACGAATAATATATCTACGGAAACTAAAATCTAAAAAGCAACCTTTTATGAAGGAGTCATGTGTGAAAATACTTACAAAGGGTGAAGCGAGAAAAAGCTCCAAATCTGCCTGAAAGAGTTCTTTTGGGTTTCTCTCTAAGAACGGGGTAAGAAGACATGAAAGGGAAAGAAATGTGTCTTGCAGACATTTAGACTTCTGAGGGGGTAGATATGGGCTTGAAAGACCTTTGATTGGAGGTGGATATGTGACATAAAGTGGAGAATAGTGAGAGGCAAAGACTACCTGCATAAGCTGTGAGGTATGAAGGTTGATGAGGTGGATTCTCTTCACATCAATGCACTATCTAGGATGTAGCCAAGGGCAGTAGATGGTCTTCCATAGTGTAAGTAAGAAACTTCTTAAGAAGGTTTGCCAAGGTGGCCAATTTCGTAGGCCTTGGTGACCTCAACCACTTGGAGCTTCAATTTGGGATTTAAAGGTGGTTTGGTTAGGGTTTAAGATGCTATCAAGTCCAAATCAATTTTCTCTTGACCCAATCAATTATCCAAGGTTAAATAGTTGGATAATGAATAAAAAAATTTGAAATATTAATAGCATGTGAAAGTAATTTAATCAAGTGATTAAACACAATATTAGAAACTGATTCAGTTAGGTTTTTGAGGTCAACTTTTTGAATTGGATAAAACTGTGTAAGATTTCAGTTTCAACCATGATTTTGTGTTCTAGGTTGGATTTCAACCACGATTTTGGGTTCTAGGTTGGATTTCAACCACATGGCATTTGACTAGGGTATAAATCCTCTTTGGTTTGGCACAATTTGATTGGTCGGATGGAATAGGGCCTTGTTTAAGTGGCATGATCTCACACATTGATTCATTTAAATCCATCAAACATTCCTTATGGTGCCAAGTGTATAATATTATTCATTATGTGTGGCTAAGATCTTTCCAAGTATCCAAATAAAACTTCTATAACCTAATTTAAATATTCCACACTGTGATTTTGAAAATATTGCACATAGTGCGCTTATCGAGATTACTATTACTACAAAAAAATTAATAATAAATTATCTAAAATATTCTAAATATTCATATTAATCCTATCAGTCGAAAATCGTTTACCAAAACTCAATGCCGAAGTGCCCCTAAAACATAATTTCACAATTTTGAACAGGCGTTTCGTCTAAAATTATGAAAATGGGTTATTGTTCCATAAAATCCAAAATAATCAACTGAGTCTAGTGGCGTAGACCATAACATAATCTGACACTTCTAACTATCTCAAATAATAAAAATTGCATTTTTGGCACTATAGCGAGTGATAACACTGACTATGTTGACATACTAAAACCTGTGCAATTGGTTAATTCGTGAAAACTTACGGGGTTTTCAAAAGGTTCCTAAAGTATATAGAAATTCCACCATTGAGTTTTTAGTGGGCTGTTACATCCTCCCCTCTTAAAAAATAGATTTCGTCCTTGAAATCGACACAAGTACAAATATAAAACACGCTCAATAGAAGATGTTGCTTACCAAAACTATTGTCCATCACTGGATGTATTGTCCCTAGTCGGCCCCATTGGAGGTGCATCGATGTCCAATGGCACGGTGTGTTGGGGTAAGTAGTAGAACACGTCATCCTCTGAATCATATACCACGTTGTCAAAATGACCTAGGTTGGGGGCTGCACAAATTCTTTATCGCCGCTTTCTGGCTCCTGACCCTCTACTAGCAACGTCCATGGTGAGTTAATGACATAGATGATCCTAATGTTGTGGGTTCAATGTCAGCGGTTGCGGTAGGCTCCTCTACTGCTCCACTGGACTCAGCTCCATCCCGTGCCATCCTAGTCTTCAAACTATCTCGATCTAACCACGTGGTTGGGTGGAATGGTGGGTAATGCTCTTCATAAGGTAACGCCTTCCTCTCGTAGTCCACACTATTCTTATCTATAATCATCACATGGATACTCAAAATAACTATCACCAAATAAGAGAAAAGTATAACACTTACGAAGGTTACTGCCTTAACAAGTTTTAGACTAACCTTCTAGGATACTGAATCATTGCTTAAAGGAAATCACTACTTTCCTTACTGCTCAAAAAGTTATTCATCACAGATATATATATATATATATATATATACCACTAAATTCTGTCATTCCTTAACTCTCTCACTCTAATCAAAATTGTACTAGAACCCTTCCACAAATAGGTCAAGTTGTACCGACATACTCTCTAAATCTAAAATTTCAAGTATTTGCCCAATTCAATTTGGAAGAATTTAATCCATACACAACTGAATTCACTTTCTCTATTTCCTCAAGGAATTCTATTTACCTAGGACTAGCTTACTCCTTCATAATCATAATGAATCGTTCCTCCTCCTTGCTAGTAACTCGATAAACGATCGGCTATTAATCTAAATGCAAGACTTTCTCTCTTGTGATTGGCATAGCTCTTCTATCCACCATGAGTTGCCTCTTATTCTGACTCTAAACAAAAGGATCTACTCCTAATGTTCAGGTAAATCCTCAAGACTAAGATTTTACTCCACATATATATTTGTCTCCAATATAAGGGCGATCTATGTCTCCACAAACACAGGGCTTCACAAAAAACCATTTAATTACCGTAAGGTAAAACTACTATCATAAGTGAATCCTACAAGGCAAACGCTTTCCTCAAACACTTTACTCTTCCAAATGCAAATTCCATTGCATCTTCAGAATCAAAACAAACTCCAAATACACAGAATACAATTCTTCAACCTTTAATACCCTTCCTCGTACTACTGAAAGGCATACTATATCTATACTGGTATGAACAATAATACTCATAATAAAAATTGTTACTCTTATCAACTAGTAACAATTCAGCTTCCGAACTGAACTCTCGTGCAAAACCACAATCACCAACAACAGGGACTCACTTAAATCCAACAACGTTTAAGTTACAAACCTCAATAACTTGTCATTACCCAAAATAACAGTAATGCATTAATACCATCAATTGCAATCCAATCAAACTTAAATAAGCTTAAAAATATAGAGGTCCTAGTAAAATACTAGTGATGACGCCAGCTCCTTCAGTTCTTAGGGAGTCAGCATCTGTGTCTCCCTTAGTGACAGCTTACAATTTAATGGGTAAGTGCACTTGCTACTATTGCTGAGGTCTAAGCATGTCAGTCAGTAGGCGTATAGCTTCAACTAATCCTCCATCTATCGGGGGATTCTGATTTTCCTGATTGATGTCTCTTTCAGGGTTCCAAGGTATCCCACCAAGAGTCATGTGTCACTTCTCGAAACACATGAGTGCACTTATAAAAACCACGTACTATCTCTTATACTTCAAGAAATTCAAGCCTATTGAAGACTAAAATTTCAAGCCTAATATTTGGTGCATTTCGTAAGGACATGTGGATTTATAACCTAAAGACGTATTGCTCTGATACCACCCTATGACGCCCACAGATTCCGCTTGGGATCAAATAGACATCTGAAGCGTCGGGACATACAATACAAGGTTACTTACACCCGTCCATGACATATAAGATGCAATATTCATATCATGTATATAGCATTATGCAATATTCGCAACGGATAACTTTCTTTTAGCAATACTATTCACCAAACTTATAATATCTCAAATAGTTAAATCGTAATCCAAGCATACTTAATAAAATAAACATCCACTATTTCAATACGAGTCTCAAAAGACTGTAATCTTAAAAATATGGAAGACCAGACTCCATATTTATATTACCAAAATACACTATTGAGGAAGTTCGTCGAGTAACTCGTATAACTCAACTAACGAGGCCAGAATACTGTCCAAAAACTAACTATGGAAGCTGTAAGCTCCGAGTCGTGTCTGCGGCGTCTAATCAACCTCATCCAGTCTACCAATGTCTGCTCTCTGCTTTTATCCTAACACATCGCCTACCATTTGGAGGGAATAATAATTGGGACTACCACTGTGAGATTTGATTAAAAATTTCAATAAGTTAATAGGAAACTCCAACACAGGTTAATGATGCATGCATGGCAGTAAAAGTATGAATATATAATTAAAATCGTAAGTAAGCATAGCATAATTTGACATATAACATGACATAATCTGAACTGAAACGTGAACTGAAATTGACTTGACATGACACAAAACTTAAACTTAAAACATAACATGGACTAACTAGCAAAATAACATGAACGTGAACTTGAAACATAACATGAACTTGAATCATAGCATGAACGTGAACATAAATAACATAAATACGAACTTGAACTTAACACAACCCTGAACATAACATGACATAAACATGAACTTGAGACATGATGTAAACATGAATGTAACATAATATGAACGTGAACTTGAACATAACATGTACGTGAACGTGAACTTGAAACATAACGTGAATATGAACATAACATAACATGAACATGAGCTTGAATATAACATAAACGTGAATATAACATGAACATGAAACTTAACGTGAACATAAACATAATATGTACGTGAACATAACATAACATAACATGAACTTGATCTGAAACTCGATTTAACGTGGACTTGATCTGAAACTTATTCTTATCTCGTGGCACTACCATGATTGCTTATTTTTATCTCATAGGATCACCATGATTGCTTATTCTTATCTCATTGAGTTACCATGATGGTGTATTCTTATCTCATGGGGTTACCATGATTGCTTTACCATGATTGCTTATTTTTATCTTATGGGTTTACCATGATTGCTTATTCTTATCTCATGGGGTTACCATGATGGTGTATTTTTATTTCATGGGATTACCATGATTGCTTATTCTTATCTCATGGGTTTACCATGATTCCTTATTATTATCTTATGGGATTACCATGATGGTGTACTCACAATAAATTGAACTATAACTTAACTGCACGAGGACATACATTGGACATAAACATTTCATAACTTGACATGGCATACAACAAACAACATTTTGTAACATTACATACTTCCAATAGTGAACTTTATGGGACATGACTTACGTACATGTAACAAATGACACACTTAACATGATATACATGCACTATATAACAATACGTGATAGAATATCTTCTATAATAGATGAATAATTCATGATAGAGTAAATTATGTGTAACATAAAAATATATGATAACTTGGCATGGCATGCTATATATGATAACACACATACATATACTGTAATTCCTTTACTTAGCACTCATACACAGTAAACTGCTAGTAAGTTAAAAGCTAACTTACCTCAATCTTCTCGTTCTACAATAATAAAGCGCGAAACAAGAGAAACTGTAAGAGGGTATTCTAAAAGTTAGAAATTTAATCACTAAATATTAGAAGAACGAAAACAACCTAACTTAGAGTAAAATTACTATTTTACCCTATACATGTGAGAAAATGACCATTTTATCCCTAACTTAAGGATTTCACATCCTAACTCTAAAAATTTTTAAAATTTACATTCCTCATATAAAATTTGTCCTAAATTCAAGTATCAACTCAGAAAAATTTAAAACAAATTACAACTATGGGAAACACACTATGGCAAAAACAACCATAGGTGTCTCTTGATTTTTGTTGCAATTCCTTTCAACTTCAAAACTCATGCTTAAACCAAAATTTTGCAACAAAGATATTCCTAACATAAGTTTAAAACCATGCTTAAAACATCTACTTAGAAAAAGCTAATAATCAACACCAAACTTTTTATAAAAGGATCCAAACCCTTGAATCACAAGCTTTGACCCTAAATCAAAACATCTCCAATAATTCCAAAAATCAAATCTTACTTCTAACATTATACTAAGATCAACCATGTTTTAAATCATCAAACTAAAGTCACAAAAATCACAAAATAACACTTGGAGTTTTTGGTTTTACGCTTAGTCTAAAAACAGAAATTTTTTTCTTAACTAGCTTTGATCAATCTCTTGATCCATTGTTTAAAAAGATGAAATATTTAATCTAAAAAAACACATGGTTTAAAAATTTGTCCTAAAGAATATCAAATCATCAAACTTAAAATCACATAGCTAAAACTCAATAAAACATGGATCTAATCCAAAAACATCAAATCTTTAGCCTAACCGAAATCCTCTTACATAGAAAAATCATATCTTTAAAAATAATATCAAATATCTTCAAAATAATATCCTAACATGAAAATAAGAGACTTACGATCATCATATAAAAATGTCAAAACCTTTAGAGTAAGATCAAACCACGATACATTCAAATTTTCTCCAAACAAAAACTGTTTTTCCACTTCCAGTTTTCAAATTTATAGATCTAAGAAAATCTATCATAAAAAACTTTATTCATGCAAAAAAACCTCAATGTAAACTCAAAAACATATGCTAACAACACTTCATAAAATTTTCGGACCAAGATATGTCCATTCGCTTGGTCAAAAATTCCAAAACATAACATATTCTCCAGTTTTATGCCTAGAATGACCTTTCCATGGTTAAAAATACTTTTGACCGATCAAATGACCATGTAATGAGACGAATAATATATCTACGGAAACTAAACTAAAAAAGCAACAACTTTTATGAATGAGTCATTGTGTGAAAATACTTACAAAGGGTTGAAAGCGCCACGAAAAAGACTCCAAAATCTGCCGAGAGAGCTCTTTTGGGTTTCTCTCTAAGAATGGGGTGAAGAAGCGATGAAAGGGAAATAAATGTGTCTTGCACGAATTTAGACTTCTGTAGGGGGTAGATATGGGCTTAAAAGACCCTTAATTGGAGGTGACTATGTGACATAAAGTGAAGAATAGTGAGGGGCAAAGGACTACCTGCATAAGTTGTGAGGTATGGAGGTTGATGAGGTGGATTCTCTTTCACATCAAGGCACTACTGGGTGTATCCAAGGACAGTAGATGGTCTTCCAAGTGGCGTAAGAAACTTCTTCAAGAAGGTTTGCCAAGGTGGCCAATTTCTTAGGCCTTGGTGGACCTCGACCACTTGGGCTTCAATTTGGGATTTAAAAGGGGTTTGGTTAGGGTTTAAGATGCTATCAAGCCCAAATCCAATTTTTCTTGGCCTAATAAAATTTCCAAGGTTTAAAAGGTTGGATAATGATATTATAACAAGAAGTTTAGAAATTAATAGCATGTAGAAGTGATTTAATGAAGTGATTAAACACAATACTAGAAATTGGATAAAAAATGATTTGAAGGCCAACCTTAGGGTTTGGGGAAACCGTTTAGGGTTTCGGTTTCAACCAAACTTTTGAGGTTTCAATTGGATACCAACCATTTAGGATTTTACTAGGGTTAAAACCCTCTTTGATTTGGCTCAATTTGATTGATTAGATGAAATTTTTTTTGCTTAGGTGGCATGATCTCACACCTTGATTTCCTTCACAAATCTATCTAATACTATTCATTATGTGTGGCTAAGATCTTGCCAAGTGTCCCAATAAAACTTCTCTAACCTAATTTGGACATTTCACACTATAATTTTGAAAACACTGTATTTAGTACGCTTATCGAGGTTACTATTCACTAAGAGAAAATGAATAATAAACTTATTATTGAAAAATCCTAAATATTCATATTAACCTACAGCGAAAATAATTTACCAAACTCTACTCTAAAGTGCCTTTAAAAAATAATTTCACAATTTTGAAAAAGCATTTCTTTCGAAATTATGAAAATTGGTTATTGCGCCATAAAATTCTAAATAATCAACTGAGTCTAGTGGTGCAGACCATAACATAATCTGATACTTCTAACTACCTCAAATAATAAAAATTGCATTTCTGGCACCATAGTGAATAATAACACTGACTATGTTAACAGACAAAAACCTGTGCGATTGGTCAATTTGTGGATACTTACAGGGTTTTAACGAAGTTCCTAAAGTATATAAAAAATCCACCATTGAGTTTCTTGCGGGTTGTTACAATTATGATAAGGACTTAAAGGCATGTTGGAAAAGTTATTATTTAGTTGAACTGGGGTTTCAAGACGTTACTGTAGCGTGGCACTATTTACGGTACTGTTGCGTGGCCCTATTTACCAAGGGTAATTTTAAGAAAGAGGGACTTAATTTTCAGCTAGGGTTTTGTGAGGGTTTGGTTTAAATACTTCTTGTAGCCTCATTTTAAACAGTTTATAAGTTTATGAAAGTTGATAAATTTTATTTATTGTGAGTTGAGTTTATCTTTTTTTGTTCTTGATCTAACTTTTGAACTTATTTAAGATAAATTACAACATTTGTAGCGTTCCTCTTTTGTAATCTAAGTTCTTGAGACAGGTTCTTCAACTGGTCTAGATTTTCATATAATCTAAGTTTTTAAAACGAGTTCCTCGATGGGTTTAGATTCTTCCAACCATTGACTTGATTTTGACTTTCTTAGGTGAGTTTTCAAATTGATTGTGGGTTTAAGGGATTCCAATTTTGTGGGTTCATATCAAGAGTTTCTGTGGGGTTCAATAAGTTCTATGGAGATCAATTATAGATTATCCCTTTGTTGAATATGCAGAAGTTTTGAAGGCTTCAATCATATTTGGGAATGGGCCAAAGAAGAGTGACAACACCAAGTACTATGAAATTCTTGGTGTTTCAAAAAGTACAAGTCAAGATGAATTGAAGAAGGCATATATAAAAGCTGCAATCAATAATCATCCAGACAAAGGTGGAGATCCTGAGAAGGAGGGTCCTCACATAGATACACACACTTGTATATATAAACTGAACTTTATTCATCATTGAAGATTTACATCAATTCACCTAAAATAGTGGAGTGAATATATTGAGAAAAATCTTCCAAAACATACATGTCTTCATCAAGATCAAGGGTATCTTTTGCCAACCTATGAACTACCATATTAGCACTTCTACTGGTATGAACAACAGACCAAGAAGTAAAGGATTTTAATATAGTTTGAGCATCTTCAATCATTAATCCACCTAAGCTCAGATCTATAGCAAGCTTATTGACCATTGGACAGACCCATCTCTTTGCAAAATATAGCAACCGACAAAAAATCATATGTCTTAGTAGTAAAAGGGTTCTCAGTGCCAATAACTTGACCTTTGAAATCTCTAGCAATCACCCCAATGCCTATCATCCCACCTGCAAGATTAGTTGCTACATCCCAAACCTCAACCAACACTGAGGAGTTGAAGGGGAAAAGTTTCATGCTGCCACAAGGAGCAGTGTTGGCTAATGAGCGCAATGCTGCAACAACACGGTGCCGCGTGCATCGTGGGTACAACCCACTTACACTGGTGTGGTGCAGAGAGCACCAGGTGCTACGTGCACTAGGTGAGTGGAGGAGAAACTTGATGCACGGCACTGGCTAAGTGGGTGGTGGCAGCTAATGAAATTTTTTCTTCTATATAAGTAACCCTATAAGGTTGAAAGGAAGAAGAAGAATAGTTTTATTTTGTGTTTCTGGATTTGGGCTTGGGCTACAAAATGAAATGGGCTTGTTTTAAAATAACCTTTGGGCTGAGAACAATTATTTATTGTTTTTGTTGAAACATTTTTGGGATCAAAAGAGAATCAGGCCAATTTTACATCCTTTCATGACTTCAATCATGTTGAGAACCTATTTTGGGCTCATAGTGATTTAGGCCAATTGTTTATTATCATTATTATTTTTTAATCCATCTCGTATAATATCTTGTTAAGGGTGCCAGAGGACTGGGTTGTGAGCCTACCAAGCATAGTCCTGCTCTGCAGATGGGTGCCCAATAAAGTGCGTCCCACTGGCTATGTCCAAGGTGCTAGAGGACTGGGTTGTGAGCCCAGCAAGCACAAGTTTTTTGACGAAATGCTTGTATGGTGTTATAAACCCAAGACCTCATACATAAGAACAATGAGCTCAACCATTGGGCTAGAGGTTAATGTTACTGTATATGCTGATTTTATTTTATTTAAATAAGCATGTAATTGTGGCACAAAATATTTATCTCAAATTTTTTTTGCATGTGATTATGGTTATTGATTATATGCATGCCATGATATTATAAGACCATTTTGTCATATTGGTTAGGCAATTTATTTTATGTTATGAAGTGCCTAGATTAATATTTTTTGTGATAATAATTATTTGAATGAAATGGTACTATTTTATTTGTGCATGTACTGTGATTTCATGTAACTATGTGCTTATTTTATCACTTGTATTTGTTAGGCAGATTTTTTTAAATTAGTCTTTAAATTTTTTTGGAATGTGATAAAATAAATGATTAAGTAGCCTGATTTTGTTTAGTCCATGCTTATGATTGGGTCAAATTGATTTATTCAATCAAGGAATAAATTGTTTTTCGCATGTGACTAACTTGGTAGATTGCTTATCCTAATGGGAGTATGACTGAGATTGATTTGGAATTAATCTCCTATACGATATAAATTTACATGAAAATTAAGATAAAAATTAAGAATTATGCAGTTTGGTGCAAGAGATGATTAGAAAGTAAATCGAATTTTTGATCTTACGACGTATATTAATTATTTTTGTTATGAATTAGACTAACGTGGTAAATTTCTTAAATGTGTGTGTAATTAGATGCGCATAAATTAGTAACTTTGAGATAACCGAGAAGAAAGCCTAGAGATTATGTATGTGACTTAATTTTTCATTAATCTTCTCCATGAGCAATAGTTGAAAATAAATAAATTATTATGAGTGTCAGATAGTTTTAGACATAACTATTAACCTCTTCAAAGTATAGAGTAAAGTTAAAAGTGCGCATGGAACGCATGCACTACAATTTTCATAGAAGTTGAAGGGATCAACTATCAGATAGAGCTAAACCACTATTTTGTCTTTGAGAACTTGTGGGTAATAACATAAGTTGCACATTGTTTTTGTAATACAAAGATTAATTACTCTTATATTTAAAGTTAAGCATTACAATCTTGAAACAACTTAGATAAACTCATAGATGAGCACATACTCTATAAGATTTGATAGTATGTTTGGCAAGTAAGGACATTAAAATCAGAGTATGCAAGAGTATTGAGGATATTCTTGATTGATACATTCATTTTTAAAAGTTTTATCAGTACACCTCTCTGTGGTATTAACACTGGTAATTTTGCTCAAGTTTAATTTTTCTCTAGTGAGAACAAATTGGTTCTTGCAGATATATGAACTTAGGAGCACCATTGAAGGTAATGTAATACCAAGCACCTTTGGAGGTTTGCATGGTAATCATGGAAAAAAGTCTGAATAATTAGGTACGATTTAATTAAGCCTAAAAATTATACTCATGGTTGCATTGATACAAGATAGGTTTTAGGTTAAGACAATTTCCTGCAAAGTGAGAAATAGGCATATCGCTAGTTGGCAGCTAAAATGTCATATATTGCATTTATTTCACAAGGAGATGTTTTTGGCAATTTTTAATATGATATTGGTGAAGTCTATACCTAATTTGATTTAAAACTCATTGCAAATAGTGGTGTTAGTGAAAATTCCTAGAGGTTTAGGAGTTGGATAGTCACTCATCGACTCAGTGATATTATTTCTCGAATTGAGAGATGATATACTAAAATGTGCCATGGAGGCATAGAATGATGGGTGTGAAGCTTGAGAAATTGAAAGTTTTCTTGCTAAGGAGATATGTCTCCTTTATTTAGAAGAGTAAAAGAGAAAAGGCAAATATGACCATTTTCTGTGTGAAAGTTCCTATACATGCATAATGAGGACATGAAATAATAAAAATATTGTTTCATCATATAAATGTGATTCCAAACTTGTTTTTAAGAAAAATATATTTTTTAGCTAAAATATTTTTTCAAAATCGCAATTGTATGAGTCATATGATGAGAAAAATGATCTCGCAGTTATTATGGTGTAAAAGCAGTTGCTAAGAATGGAGTTATAAATGAATTATGGTGTAAAAGCGCAGTTGTTACATCACACTTGGGTTGATGTAATATGGGGTTGCGACCTTAATTCTAATTTGTCGTCCTTAAATGAAGTTCATTTGTCATTAAGAAAAGTTGAGTGACTATTTTGTGCAAACATAAATTCTATTAAAAATCTAGAGGATTGTTTAATCAATTTTTGGTTAAGTCAAGAAAACTACTTGTATTTTCGGCGAGGGTGGGGAATTGTTGATCTTTTTTCTAACACTTGTTTTTTGGAAAAAACATTTTATTACATTTCATTTCACATTATCTTAACCTTAATATTTTCAATTTTTTTATTTTATAAAAGATCTTCGAAAATAGTGAGAATAATTCAAGAAGTAGTGTAAGTATACATTTTGAGTAATGGTGTACCACCAGTAATAGTGACTTCCAAAATTTATAGAATATAAAGATTTTAATAAATAATGTGATAGCTTTATATCAGTATTCTCTCATCATTTAGAGACTAGAAGAGAATATTTGTAATATGGCTCCGCTAAAGGTACTGAATTCACATAGTAGGAATCTTAATATCGAATCTTAGATTCACTTCCTTAGATGATCTAACCTGGGGTTGTTGATCTGATTGTCACAGGAAAAGTGAAGTTGATAGAGGTATAAATTCATATCTTGGCACTAGTTGAATTACCTTTAGATAACCATTGATCATGTATTTATTGTAATTTTTTTTGAAAAATTCAAATAGCTTATTATCACCGGAGAATTAGATGGTTAGTTTTTTGTGATGTTTAGCTATAAAGTATTGTGAGCGCATGATTATTACTTGTATTGTTTTGGTACAAAAAACAAATGAATGTTGCTAGTACGGTTTACATGTGGCCTAAACAAACCATCTATTTAAAGACAACCAATGTACCTAATCATTTTTATTAACGACCTATTGAATAAAATAGGGTTCTTTGAATGATGTTGACAATCTTAGAAAAGTATCCTACTAAGAGATATGACGATCTGGTTGTCTTAGCTTATTAATTATCACCTAATGAGTAGTTTTCCATACTACAAGGTGATGAATATGGGTTTATAAAAAGTAACTAAGACTTCACGTCTTGTGAGACTGTGTACAAGAAAAATAGTTTCTAGGAGCTCTTGTTAAAAAAAATAGACAATTAACGAGATAGAAACTACTAAAGAATCTAGTTTTGTCTATACTATTTGGTGTTTTAATTATAGCTTGCTCAGAGGAGTTAGAGGCTAAGATTTTGTTAAGGGGTAAATATGGTTTACTTGATAAAGTGAGTTTGTGCTATGATTTGGAAAAGTCATTAAAAGTAATGACTAAACTATTATGATTGTCGTTAGACGCAAAGGCCCAAATTGCTTTACCTTAATAAAAAAAATAAATGATGGTTATCTAACATGCTTTTATTGAGTACATGAGATTTATATGAAACATTGAATGCACAAATTAAGTTTGCTAAATGACGTTTGTGGTCACCTTGTTGATTTTTAAAAGTTGTAGTTGATCTTGCTTACTAGAATCTAAAGTTTATATTGTTAGTTTGACCTTAAATGAGATTCACGATTAGTCGTTGACTTCATGGTTGTGCAAAAAACTTTTATATAAAATAGAGTTTCTTGGTAGGAGCATGTTTTTGAAAACTTACTACATATGAGATTTTGCATGGAGAGAAATTGTCATTAAACACCACTTGAGAGTTGTGGTTTGATTATTTTTTAGTCGACCATGGTTTCTCTCTGTCATGGTTTTTCTCTTCGTGCACATGACATTGATGTGTCCTATGATATTATGTGGCATAATTGGAAGTATTTTTTTTTTTTTGTAAGCATATGCATTCACTATAGATTTGGTAGTAATGGTGAAAAAGGTATATCGACAGGGCTCACTCACGAGTGATCGATCATCTTTGGCGCTACAAAGGTGTAGCAAGCAAATATAAGACAATGTGTTACTCGGTACTTGTCCGGAGAGGGATAGGTTGTAAGACACAAAAGATATGTCGCTTTAGTGGGAGCTAAGATAAGGTCCATCATATTTAAAAGAATTGTGCATGGTTACCCACAATCCATATAGCCTGTGGTTTAGCCAGATGCAAGATCCTCTTTGGATCTTTAGATAGCGAGCAAATGGAGGGACTTGGGTTAGGCACTGAGATAGTGACTAAACTAAGATTTGTAAGGTGTATTGAGGTTAGATATATGCTATTTATTTTTGGAAAGAGAATTCCACCGTAACATGAATTTCGTACTACATTTGCTTTTGTGACCAACAGTAGAGGTGAATGAATGGATCCCTACTTCTTCACCGTGTGAGTCCTGTAAGTCATAATTGATGACCTTAATTTATTTATACCCTTAGGAGATCTTTAACTATGTCATAGGGTTAATGTTTTAGTGTTTGCTACTTTGTCATGTTATCTATGACCATGAATGATGTGGTCTAAGGAGACATTGCTAAGAAAGTGACCAAACTGAAACTAAATGACATGAGATCGGAGGGAAGAATATTTGGTAACTGCCGGTAAGTTGTGTTTCTTATGAGTTGCGACACAGTTGTTAGTACATAATGTTTTATAGAGATTGAACATTGTTTTGAGCCATTTGGACTCGAGAGGGATTAGGGATGCTTAGTTTGATGTGACTAAATGAGCCAGGGCATAACGAAACATGGGGATGTTGCTAGGCTGGTCTTCTCTCGCAGAGATTTAGGTATGGTTTGGTAGTAAGATGAGAATTTTGAGTTTTAAGATTAAATATTAAAATATTATATGTTAATATTCTTATTGTTTTAGGATTTGAAAAAGTTGAATTATTTATTATATTTTATATGGAGATTTGGGAAAGTTGTAATGATGAGATAATAATTTTGAGTTTGAGATAAGAATTTTAATCAACCAAACCGAACCTTCGTATAGTGCTCCCATTGTTCTTTTACAGCTATACTCAATAGTCATACAGCCTATTTGCCAGTATGAACAAGATTGAGAATAGATTGAGAGATGCAGACCTAGAATCTTGTCCATTATGTGTGAGTGGGAGATGCAAGAAAGGAGCACTCATAGTGGGCACCCCTTCCTCTTCTCTTGAGGGTTATAAAGTGGCTCTTAAGCCACTTCATGAGCGTTCATAGTTGGCCCTTAATGGTCAGACAGGGGTTACACTTAGAGGGCTATGTATGTGATGCTTCAAGCTTGTAACAACTAAGTGCAAATCTCGCTCTCAAAGAATTCTCTCTAGTCCTAGCATTCAAGCTATGGAATATGTGAGTATTGCTTTGGTCTTACCATGTAGCCCACACCACCATCGATACATGAAGTTTTTGGATAAACAACAATGACGAAAAGTCCATGGAAGAACTACACTAGATCCAAACTATTTCTGATGAGGTAATATCATTTCTGCTATGTACTTTGATCTAGTATTTCTAACACATCCCTTCTTGTTATACTAAACTCATTACTTGAGATGACTCGACTGGCTGCTCTCATCTTCGGTCCTTTAGCAAGCGACGTCCTATAAGTTGCCAAGGAATTACAACTTTCACCGTACTTTTTCATACCCACAAATGCCATGGTTTTGTCACTCGCTCCTCTTACATCTTTCAACACTAGACGAGACAATTCCATGCGAGTACAAAGACCTACCAGAACTATTGAAAGTCCTGGGGTGCATACCTATTCACAATAGAGTTCTAATAAACCCAATTCAAGACCAGAAAAGTGAATGGTACAAACTGTTTCTTCGCCATGCAAAATGTCTCCCATTAACTGAGGGGATCATGGTTAACACATTCACTGACTTGGAAGGACGAGTTATAAAAGCTCTAGAAGAGGACAAAGCTGGATATCCCCCAATTTATCCGGTTGGACCAATCATTTAAAGTCGGTCGAGTACTGATGATGAAGATGACGGGTCAAGGTGTTTAAGATGGTTGGACAATTAGCTAAGTGGTTCTGTCCTATTTGTCCCTTTTGGGAGTGGTGGGACCCTGTCTGATCAAATAAACAAGCTAGCCTTAGAATTGGAATCGAGTGGGCGAAAATTCTTATAGGTGGCAATAAGCTAAACAATGAATCTGCTAACATAGCATTCCTTAAAAATCAGAGCCATGATGATCCTCTTGCTTTCTTACCACGAGTTTCTAGTGGAGGACCAAAGGTCAAGGTCTAATCATGCCCTCTTGGGCGCCGCAGGCTTAGATCCAAAGCCACACCTCCACAGGTGGGTTCTTGACCAACTGTGGTTGGAATTTGAGCTTAGAGAGCATCATGATCAATGGCACACTATTGATTGCTTGGCCGTTTTAAGTAGAGCAAAGAATAAATACAATATTCTTAGCTGAGGATCTAAAAGTGGCATTAAGACCAAAAGTTGATGAGAAAGGCCTTGTGGATAGAGAAGAAATTGTGAAAGTCGTGCAGGGTCTAATGGCCGGAGAAGCGGGGAAGAGTGTTCCCAGGCGTATGAAAGAGTACGAAAGAGCTAAGGATTGTTGCTGAGAAAGAAAAAAGTGCAAATGGTTCTTCCACAAGGGCACTCTCCGAATTAGTATCAAAACTTGCTTTTAAACCGAGGTCATTTTTAGTTTTCTTGCTCTTCTTCTTTATGGTTTTTTTTTTTAATTAAGTCACTTTGTCATGTCCTATTGCTGAATATGTGAAAATAGAATGATTGGTCGTGCATTGTTTTATTGGTCGTTGTGTAACACCCCATTCCCGTTGAATAGAGATGTTACTAACATAAATGACAAATACCCGGTAAAGAGATTCATTATTCTGAAATACCTCATTTATTAGAAACTTAATTGAAAGGACATAAATAGTCTTGAAACTTGAAATTGAAATAAAGCAAAACATGAGTTAGTCTTAAACAAGACTAGTTATTGAAATGACATAAAAGAAACTTAATCCTTGTGTAAAAGACACTTATTCATCTCTAAGTCCTTATACTAAACCTACTCCTGGCCATCCAGCTCTGCATCATCATAAACACCATCTGTGGCAATCAACATAGAAGAAAACAAAAAGAAAAACAACAAAAATGAGTCGAATACTCGGTAAATAATACATGATACCGTAAATACTATCTAGCTTAGCATAAATTTGATTTCTAAAGACTTATCAAACTTTCATAGAACATGTATGGATTAACATGAACGGAAACATTCATAAACATGGCAAACTTGAAACGTGAATGCATGAGTAACTTATTTATCTTGAATTATACTTATTTCATGGTGAACCACGCTTGAGTCCATGGCACCACATAACTTGTCATGTAGTGAAACACGCTTGAGTCCGTGTTTCACTTAACTTGCATAACATGAAGTGAAACACGCTTGAGTCCGTGTTTCACCTACCTTGCTTGACGTGGAGTGAAACACGCTTGAGTCCGTGTTTCACTTATCTTGCTTAACATGGAGTGAAACACGCTTGGGTCCGTGTTTCACTTATCTTGCTTGACATGAAGTGAAACATGCTTGGGTCCATGTTCACTTAACTTGCATGACATGGAGTGAAACACGCTTGAGTCCGTGTTTCACTTAACTTGTGGTAACCACGCTTGAGTCCATGGTACCATCTTAGCATAACTATGGTAAACACGCTTGGGTCCGTGTTACCTTAAAATGTTTATCTTTCTTAATGCATGATAATTTTCTTGAACTTCATAAACTTTTCTAGCATGGCATATTCTTGTACATGGCATGGCACAACATGATATATTCTTGTACATGGTATAGCATAGCATGACATGGCCTAACATGATTTAATCATTTTATGACATTTCATGGCATGCATGATCTCTGAACTACATGAATATGGCATACATGATCTGGCTATTTATTAATTTATAGAATACCTATCTTAAATTATTATATGATCATATCATGGCTTCCATGTGATTTTAGTAACATTCAATCCATCAATCAACAATCCATAAAAGCATAACATATATATATAAACTTACTTTCATGTAAATCATCGTAATTTATAGAAGTTCATGAAAGCGATCTAACCTTGACTTGGCTCTTAGCGCAACGTAGATAACCATCAAAACCATATCATATTATCATGTCCAATTATAATATTTACATACACATACATTTATATGATCATATTATTTACACACACTGATCTGACTAGCTTTGAAAAATGACTAAAAAAAAATAACTGGTTCCAAAATATTCCCTAACATGTAATTAAAGACATACTTTAAATATATTCTAATAAAAGTAAATTGTAAAACTTGGTCTGATCTACAAAATTCAGCCCAGCCCCAACTAAAGAAAATAAACTTTTCAAAGTTTCTAAAATAATTTCAGTACACAAAGAATCAGTCCACTTAGAAAAATTATCAGTTTTTAAAAGAAAAGTTGAGCCCAAATACATGTTACAGCCCACTGGGCATTTAGTAAAATAGAAAGGCTCTAGGCTAAATGGGCCTAAGGCGCAAAGGCCTGTTTTCGCTTCAGATGATTGAAGCTCTGTGTGTGGAAAACACACGGGCAAAGACTGAAAACAGAGGCTCCTGAGAGGAGCCAGGTGTGACAGAAAAACGATTCACTAAGGAAATGGACCAGCTGCGACGGAGGCACTGGTGGCTGGGTGTGACCGGTGACGTAATGGGTCTTCTCTAGGTAGGGTGATGCAACAAAGTGAGAGAAAGAGAGGAGTTAGAGTGAGATATGCTGAAACTGAAAAGGAGTAAAGAGGGAGGAGAGTGAGTGTAGCAGCAGTGGCTTACCGGAGGAAGTGGGTTCGTCGGAGATGAACTGGCCGGCGATTTTTGTGGCTAAAGATGGTTCTCTGATGTTCTGAGGGTGGTTGGCTGAGAGTGCAGGAAAAATATGAAGCCTATTTTGTGTAAAGAACCAGAGTGGTATCATGTGATTCTTTGTTGTTTTTTATGGAGGGAGGGTTTCTTATTCACGTGAGTCTCCAGGAGATTAGATAGGAAGCTGTTTGGAGATTTGGTTATGATCTAGGACCCATTTTTTTTTAAAATATTGGAAACATATCAGATAACAACAGCTGCACTAAGATAAGGATAACTATTTTAAAAACATCTGAAACTTATCAGATAATGACAGCTGCACTAAGATAAGGATAATTAATTTAAAACATCTGAAACACAGCTGCACCAAGATAAGATAATTAAAAAAAAAAATCTGAAACTTATCAGATAATGACAGCTGCACTAAGATAAGGATAATTATTTTAAAACATCTGAAACACAGCTCAATCAAGATAAGGATAATTAAAAAAAACAACTGATAAAAAGATATAGTTAAAAGATAAAAAGATTAAATAAAATAAATAAATCCTAACTGAATTAATCTAAGGTTCTAATCTAGATTCGTATGTTACACGTTGTCTTTGACTCTTTGTAACCCTAAATAATAAATGAAAAGGAAAGCAGGACTATTTTGTTTGGAGACCTCCAAGATGGTGGATGGCTGTTTCAAGAAATATAAAAAAATCATGTCACTTGATGTTTATCAAATGAATACTGCTACAACTACAAAAAAATTACACAAAAGTGATTCTACAAATTGGCGTATAGTCAATTTATAATATGAAGAACCATATCATACCACATCAATTTATAAGATTATCTTTATATAATTCATTGGTAGTTAAGAGTACTTCCCTTGCCAAATTGAACGTCTTTGACTAGAGTATTCTAATTTTTAGTCTAGATCTAGCTGCATGATGATATAGGGTTCATGACACATAAGACTACTTTTTATCAAAAATAATTTTATTTAAAAGTCTTTACACTACATACCATTTATGTGATATAATTTAATTTAAAAAATAAATTTTAAAATTTGACTTTTACAAATCAAATAATGTCATGTGCATAGTGTGTAATGTAAAGACTTTCTAATAAAAGGGATCTTTTAAGAAAAATTTAGAAAAAGGTTCTCTCTTCCTTTTTGCAATTTTGATTCCATCAAGATCATAATTTTGAGTTTGTTAAATTTGATATCCAAATTTAAACCAATGTCATATTAGTAAGTTACTTGGCATCATTACTTTCAACTAAATCATTTAAAAATATATTTATGTGTGATGTTAAAGATAGTAGTACACGGATGCATAAAACTTTATGGGACAATAATTAGGACTGTACATTTTGTCCGACCCGGTCCGAAATGTTACTGTTCCGACCCGACCAGGCTTGGTCCACTACCGAAAATACAGTTTCCGAACCGTAGCCGATACCCGATTACCCGACCCGTTTTTCTTTCGGGTTTTCCATTTTTTTTTTTTTTGGGGCCTCTTGTAAGAAACTAAAAAGAAACTAATAGTAGAAAGATCTAGATTCTCGTGCCTTGGAAGATAAAAAAAAAGCTTATCAGACTCTCATGCCTTTAAGAGAGAAAAGAAAAGGTTTCACATCGGAGGAAAAAGAGAAAAAGCTTCTTGTGCGGCACAAGTGAAAAAGCTTTCCTGGAGAGTGCCTTACGAGTCGTGCCGAATGAAGAAAGTGCAGAATGAAGAAAGGGATTTTTTTTTTTAGATTACTTTCTTCGAATCAGCTATTTTTTTATCTTTCACCTTCAAACTTTCTCATTTCCGTCTCTCTAGTTCTGAAATCTGGCAGGGGATTCGAGAGTATTCGGGGAGAGGATGAGATGTATTGATGTTAAAATCTGGTTCTAAAATTTGTGGGGCTTTGCTTCAGGAGGTTCAAGAGGGTTGAAGACGATGTCGTTTCATCCTTGGGGTTGAAGAGAAGCGTCTCCCGAGTTATGGGTTTTCTTTTGGGTTTCCATTTAATAGCTGAAAAATTGTTGAAGAAGTTGTCGTTTTCTCTTGAGTATTGGGATCGGTTCTTTGATTGTTTTATATGGGAAGAAAATTTTGGAGTCTTTGACTCCGATTGAAATTTCATGAGGGTAAAATCTTAGGAATATCTCAGTGTTTTTTTGGAGAAGATGACAGAAGAGCAACCCAGAACAATAATCAAATTCGGCTAAAAACGGGTATCGGGTATTACCCGTTTAAACATCAAACGGGTTTCGGTAATAACCGATTCCGTTGTTCATCCAAACGGGTCGGGTTTTATCGGGTCGGATTAGATCGGAAATTCAGCCGGGTCAGGTTGACGGCTTTTTTGTGCAGCCCTAACAATAATCGATCGGAATCGATCCCTAAGCTAATTGCCAAAGTAAAAAGGAAAGTAAAAGAGTCATTACTCATTAGTATCACTGTATTTAGACATTTTATAAACTAAAATCATCATATTGTCATCTCACGAGCTAGCCTTTTCAAACAATTCTGTCAATCTTTTTCTAACACGTTTTTCCCCTGGACCATCTTCAAGGTTGGACCTCAAGAAAACAATTGGAAACAATTATCAGTACAAGTTTGTCTTCCCATTTTTCATACTATACAAGTATATATAAACATGCATATATATATTCTACAAGAAAATAGAAAACACCCAACACAGAAAATGTTGAGCTTGCTGAGTTATAACACCATCTCTTCAAAACAAGGAGTTATTCTCCATAGAACAAGAATCACACATAGCTATTCTACCAAGCCCAGGGATGGGTCCCTTATCCCCACAGTTGAGCTTGCCAAGCAATTGGCCCTTCACCATTATTTTCATGTCACATGCATCATTCCCACAACTAGGAATCCATCCAATGCCATTAAAGGCATCCTCGACAGCCTCCCCGCCAGCATAGACCACGTCTTTCTTCCTCCAATGAGCTTGGAGGACGTCTCCGGAGTGCTACCTAGAATCCAAGTCTCCCTCACCATGACTCATTCTCTATCCTCTGTTCGCCACGTGTTGAAAACCTTAGCTGAAACTACTCGGTTCATTGTTGTTATCCTTGATCATTATGCTAGCGATGCACCAAATATTGCCAAGGAACTCAAGGTCTCTCCGTGCATTTTCTTCCCCTCAAATGCTTTGGTGTTGTCATTGTTTTTGCATTTGCTAGAGCTGGACAAGACAGTTAGGATTGTTAATCTGGGCCGGTTTTTATCCAACTTGGACCAGAACCCTGATAATCGGGTGTTCGGTTGCGGTTTTCGGACCGAATTAAATCCGGTCTGAAACCTCTATTTTGAAACCCAGGTATACCTAGGCTGAGTTCCAGGTTTAAAACCTAGTACCCATGTTTTTTTTTTAAATCCGTAATATTGCCATCTCTATGATTCTCACTATCTCATTTGAGTATCTCTATGCCGAAAAACCGTAAAAGTAAAACCCTCTCATTCGATTCTCACTCTCTCATCTCTACGCCGAAAACCCTCTCAGTCTCTACGCCGAAAACCCAGCCATCGTCTTCATCCTCAGTCTCTGCGAAAACCCAGCTGTCGTCTTCACCGATATATGTAAGTAGAAGCTTCTGTAATGCCACCGTCTTCATCCTAGATGCTTTTGTTAGTTGATTTTATCTTGTTTTGGTCATTTGGTGCCCTATAGTTTCTAAGTCTATTTACCCATTCTAAAAAGTTAAATGGGTTTGTTTAGCTTAGATTGCCGCTAGCTTTTGGGTTAGATCTGTTGTCTTCAGTCGTTTATTTTGTTCTCTGTTTTTTTTTTTTTTTTAAACATTTGTTCTCTGTGTCTTTAGCTTAAACATTTGCTAGCTTATGAGGGCCGGGAAGATTCTGATGATCTGCCATTACCATTGGTATTTAGGATGTGTTTTGATCTGGGATCCTTACCCATAATTTAAAATTGCTCACATTTGTGGCTGAGTTTGATTGGGGATTTCACATTTAGAATATGTATGGATCACACTCTTGGGTTTGGTTTTCAGATTTTGTTATTGTTGTTGGCCAAACCCCAATGATAACACACTCTTCATTAAATAGTAATTTCCACACTAATTCCGTTGGACTTGGCCTTGTATATGATTCTACAACCCATGGTATTTCATTCACAAATGTAATTGCCCCAGAAATATGGTACAAAATCTTCACATCACAATCCTAGAACCAAAAATGCAAATAACAGCAACCTGCTCCCATTCCCATGTTCTAATTCCTTCTCTTTTGAGAATCAATGTAACAAACACATCAAGCAACAAAAACCCCTTTAAGCCAATCTATTTATCCATGCCCTACTCTCCAAAAAACAAACTCTAGTCCTTTCTAGCCCATGGCCTGTTTAAATATATATATATATATATACACAAAAATATTTAAGACTAGAAAATGAAAGGGACAATGACCTGTTTAAATAAGTGTAATTCTGCTGGTTTTGATTTAAGTTTATGATTTTGATAGGTTAATGTTTGAATACCAAAGATTATGATGGGTTAATGTTCAGTCATTTTTATCTCAAAGAATGTTTTCATTTTCTTCCGCTGTTATTTTTTATGAAAAATACAAAAAGATTATAGTAAAAGTAATTCTACAGAATGATAATTTTTATCGTTGTTATTATTATTACACGATGATAATTTTTGCTGTTATTATTCTTTTCATTTGATTTGAATAATTAGCTTTGTTTATACATATGTTCGGTTATTTGTTTGCTGTGTTTGATTTTTTATTCTGCTGTGTTTGTTACTCAATAACAGATGGAAGAAGATTCTGTGAGGTGTAATGTCGGTACAACTCAAGGGGTTGGTAGTGACTCCTTCTCTCTTTCAGTTGATGTGGAGGAACATGGGAATCTTCCCACTCCTTCATCCACATATACACAACATCCTACCCATTCCATCCCACTTTTACTCAAAAAATCCAAGAAAACATATAGTAACCAATCGGTGGTTTGGAAACATTTTGAGAAAGTGCTACCTATTGACCCCAATAACCCAAAAGCTAAGTGCAATCATTGTTGTAAGCAGTATAGTTGCCACTACAGAAATGACACTTCTTCTATGAATCACCACCTTTATAATGTATGTGAAAATTCTCCTCTGAGGATTAAAGGAGCTCAAAAAAGTAAATCCTCTAGTGGTAAAAGGGATGCAGAGGGAAGAGTATGTAACCCACAAGGTGTAGTAAAATATGACTCTAAAAAACTTAAAGTGTCAACTGCTAAATTTTTTATTAGGTGTGAATTGCCTTTTAGGCTAGTGGAGCACTTGGGACTTATTGAGTATGTGGCTGATTTAGAGCCTCGATTTACATTGCCATCTCAACTCACTCTAAAAAGGGATTATATTAATCTGTATAACAAAAAGAAGATACAGATAAAGAAATTATTAGATAGTCAAAGAATTTGTCTAATCATTGATACCTGGACATCGATGCAAAACATGAACTACATGTGCATTACTGCACATTTTCTTGATTGCAATTGGAGATTGCATAAGAAAATAATAAAGTTTTGTCAAATTCCCAATCATAGGGGCGAAACTATTAGGAAGGTATTAGACTTGGGATTGCATGATTGGGAGATTAATAAGATTTTAACCATCACAGTTGATAACGCCTCCTCTAATGATGTTGCTGTTGATTATACGAGGAGAGGATAAAGGATAATGATTGTATGGGTAGTGAGTTCCTTCACATGCGGTGTGCTGCCCATATATTGAATTTGGTTGTTAATGACGATTTGAAACAGGTTAATCAGTTAATATCAACGATTAGAGAAACCGTCAAATATGTGAAGTCTTCACCATCCTGGTTTTCCAAGTTCAAGACTTGTGCAATAGAGGAAAATATTAGCGGGAGGATGCTTTGCTTAGATGTTTCCACTAGATGGAACTCCACATACTTGATGTTGAGCATCGCTATAAAACACAAATTAGCCTTTGAACACTATTATATGTATGTGGATAATGAATTCGTGAACCTCCCTAATGATGATTGGAAAAAAGCACAGATTTTTGTAGAGTTATTGAAAATATTTTATGATGTTACATTGAACATTTATGGTTCCTTGTATGTGACAATTAACGTATATTTTCAGGAACTGTGCATAATCGAAGATACATTAATTGATATGTGCATGAGTAATGATAGCATCACTAGGACCATAGGCACGAATATGAAAAATAAGTTTGAAAAGTATTGGGGTAACACAGATAAGTTTAACTTGATGACATATGTTGCATTTGTGCTTGATCCAAGATACAAATGTTGTCAATAAGGTTTTGGTTACGACAATGCAAAGGGAATGAGTTGGGGGATAAGATAAAGGCCAAGGTTAAACTCTTGTTAAGCTGCTTGATTGAGCAGTATAACAAATTTTGTGTGGCTAGTGGGGGGAGTTCTAATGTGGCTCAAGAGAAGCCAAGTACTACTTCTACTTCTTCTAGTATCTCAACTAAATTTGATAGCAAGTTAAAGAAATACCTTGAGGACCAAGGGTTTATTGAGGACCAAGGATTTATGGAGTTTGGATCAAAACTAGATAGGTATTTGTCGGAGGGATGTGCACCAAAATCACTCAATTTTGATATCTTGGATTGGTGGAGAGTTAATGCCGCCCATTATCCTGTTCTTGTTGAGGTAGCGCGTGATGTGTTAGCCACCTTCATTTCCACTATTGCCTCGGAGTCCGCATTCAACACTAGAGGACGCATCTTGGATCCTTTTAAGAGTTCATTGTCTCCAGAGATTGTTGAAACTCTCATTTGCACCCAAAATTGGTTAAAGATCAAACTTGTCGACATCCGGGACTTGGAATAATACATAGAGTTGATGGACCTTGAAGGTAAGTTTGAAACTTGAAATATTTTTTTAATATTTATCTAACTTAGTTTATTATATATCTACCTCTGTTTTTTTAATATTTTTTTAGATGATTATCTAGCTTTAGCTTCACAACAGCCTTCCCAATCATATTGAAAAAAAACTAAAGTGAAACTTTTCTTTGTTCTGTTTATCTATTAATTAATTCTCAATACTAAAGATATATATGTGAATAATGTTGTGGATAAAAATATAATGCGGTTACATCAATTTAAGAAATTGTGGTCTTAAATTTGCAGGGCCTTAATTGTGAATATTGGAGACATGATGAAGAGCTGGACCAATTGTTTATTCGGGTAGTTTATCATTCTATTAACTTGCTATTCTTGAATGGTTTGATATTGATAATTATTATATGTTGATGTCTGTCTGCTTGTCCACTTCAAAATTTGATGCTGAAATTGACTTTTACGTCAAACCAAATCCCAAATACGTCCCCAAGTAGAAGAAGATTGAAAGGGACAATTTCCCTTTCGTTAAGGTATGAAGATCAATTAGTTATATATTTCTTTATATACTAATTTTATATTTATATATACAATATTAAAAAAGAAAATATGGCGCCACGTACAGGAATAATAATTCTCTGCATCATGCATGTCTTCATGACCTTCTCTCCCTTAGTTCTCCTTTTGATACTTTCTCATGATCGAGTTGCAATGCAAACTAATCGCCCTCCATGTTTCTAGGCTAGTTTTAAGCTCTTGTGTCCATGTTTATGTTGTAAACTATGTAGGAATTAATTTAAAAGTCACATGTTAAGATGATTTTCTCAAGCATTTTTCTTTGTTCTTCATAATTTAAATTTGGTTGACATTCCTTGCCAAATCTTTTGGTCCCCCTTCTGCAATTGAAAATCTATTCATTGAATTATATGATTTTCAGGACCAAATTTGGAGCTGCAATTGAAAAATTCTCTATCTTCACAAATAGCTGCTGAAAATGTTTAAAGCTAGAATTCTTTTGATCTTTTATCATGAATGTATACTGTTGTTTGAATTCTTTTGATCTAGAATTCATTCTATTTCTCTTACTCCAAATTATCAGGTCGAGCAACGGAAGATCTCAGAAGTTCTCTCTACAATGAGCTACGAACCTCCGAAGGTGTTGGCTCCAACACCAGTGATTTTATGGGCCAGTGGTGGCATTGATTTGCGCTACTTGATTTGAGCTAATAGTCTGTCCCTTTTCTTTTTTTGGTAGTTTATGTTTGTAAGGAGTAAGCAAGTAGCACAGGTTTTTGGCTTGATTTGAGCTACTTGATTTGAGATAAGCTGAAAGTTTTAGATGCCTTTTTTTTATTTTTTCTTTTTTTCCTTTTTTTTTTGGGGAATGGGGCCATTTAATCTGTCTACGTATACACTAGAAATGTAGAGCTTAACATTTAGTTTTGTATGTTCTTACAGGTGATGGGGAGAGTAGGATTTAACTTCCCAAATTTTCTTACATTAATCCATTACGCTACAACATGGCTTCTACTTGCCATTTTTAAGGTATTCTCACTTCTTCCAATTTATAACCGGGTTTAAAAAATAAAAAAGAAATAAAGAAAAATAAAAATAAATCGGGTTCAACCCGGAATCTGGGTTTCGGACCGGGTCTCACCTGGCTTAACCCAGCCCGGATTTGAGACCCGGGTTCCCAAGTTGGAATCCGGATGAACAGTCCTAAAGACAATTCCTTGCAAGTACAGAGACCTCCCAGAACCTTTGAAACTTTCTGGATGCATACCTATTCACAGTAGAGATCTAATGGATCCAATTCAAGTCCGAAAAGTTGAACGGTATAGTGTTTCTTCGCCTTACAGAACAACTCCTATTAGTTAAAGGTATTGTGCTTAATACATTTATGGACTTACTGGAAGAAGCTAGAAACCCCCCTCTTTACCCAATTGGATCCATGATAATAAAAGAGGCCAAAGTAATGATCAAGTTGAAAGGTGGGAGTGTTTAAGGTGTTTGGACAATCAGCCAAGTGGCTTAGTCATATTCATCTCTTTTGGTAGTGATGGGACTCTTTCTTCTAATTAGCTTGAGGAGCTAGCCTCAGTATTGGAATTGGGTAGGCAAATGTTCTTGTAGCTTGCAAGAAGACCAAACAATGATTTGGCAAATGTAGCATATCTTAGTAACCAAAGTCATGAGGACCCGATTGAAGCAAGATATGCTTGGAGTCCTCTCCTCTCAAGGTTGAGGTTTTTTCTCTCTAGCAGAGTTTTGTCTCTTAAGCTAGCTTTGGTTGGTTTGAAGAGGAGAGATGGCAGAGGAATTAACAAAACAGTGGGAAGAACTAAGTCTCACGGAGAAGGAAAAGGGGGAGGTAGTAATGGTCCCTAGTCCAACAGCAACAAACCAGCTTCATAGTAACTATTGTCTGCTAGCTATGATCATAGCTGAAAGGCCAGTAAATAGAGAAGCCTTTAAGTCAACTATGGCAAGAGTATGGAGATGCAAAAGCTGGGTTCCAATTCACTGAAGTTGGAAGCAATAAATTCTTAGTTGAGTTCCACTTAGAGCAGGATCTACCACAGGTTATACGTGGAAGGCCTTGGTCTTTTGATAGGTGGCTGGTCTGTATTCACTTGTATGAAGGGGATAGATCAATCAATGAAGCTCCTTTCACCTTGGAAGAGTTTTGGGTTCATGCATATAACATGCCTTTGGCAAGTATGACTGAAGAGGTAGGCAAAAAAATTGGTGACACGATAGGGAAGACTCTTTCTGTACAAGTTGATGATAGGGGCATTGGATGGGGAAGGTTCCTGAGACTCAAGGTGGAGGTTGACATCTCAAAGGCTCTTCAGAGAGGTCTTTTCTTGTCTTTTGAAGGTAAGAGAACCTGGATCCCTTTTAAATATGAACGTTTGCCATCTTTTTGTTTCAAATGTGGGGTCTTAAAGCATGCACAAAGAGGCTGCCAAGTAGTGAATACAGACAGCAGTAAGCTCCAGTATGGGCCTTGGCTTCGAGCACCAGCAACCAGAGAAGGAGATCTCTCAAGGAAAAGGTATGGCAACTCAAGTCCACCTAGAGAAATAGAGGAACAACCATGGGGGAGGGAGAGAGAGGTCAGGGACGACACACCAACCAAAAAGCATGACAATACACTAGGAGGTCAGAATTCTAACCTGCAGGATGGGGACAGCACAGAAACAAAAAGGGCAACTGTGAACCACCACCTTTCTATTGACCAGAAGACAGGAAGTAGTCAGGCCCTTATTAAGGAAACAAACGTGGAGCTATTTGTGGGCAAGTCGGAACAGGTTTCCAAAGATGCAGGACCTTGTCTGATGCAAGGCATTGAGGATGCTGCTTTGTCAATAAACAAGGCAGATACCTCCAGCAAGGACAAGGCCCAGCAAGCTGTCTTGAACCTCAGGAGCAATGATCTGGCAGCCCAAGTATCCTCTATGGCCAACTTTGTCTCGGACCAAGTCCAAGCCCTGCAGAAAATCAAGAGTCAAGCCACATGGAAAAGGAAAGCAAGGGACAAAGGCAATGCAGGCCCCTTAACATAAATGAACAAGGAAAACATACCAACTGGATCAAAGAGAGAGGCAGGCCTTATCACAAGCTCAGAATCTGTTAAGGCCCTCAAGAAACCAAAGATGGAGAAGGAACATGATATGAAAGCTAGCAAGAATGATATGGTGGTGGCTGGGATCCAGCCCCACCATTTAAGATGAGTTGCTTGAGCTGGAACTGCCGAGGGCTTGGGAACCCTCGGTCAGTTAATAATTTGTGCCATATGGTGCAAACAAAGTTCCCATCCTTTGTTTTCTTAATGGAAACAAAGAGTAAAAAAGAAAAAATGGAATCAATCAAGCGCTTGATAAAGTATGAGCATAGTTTTGTGGTCAATCCCATAGGGACCAAGGGAGGTCTAGCTTTCTTTTGGAAAGAAGAAGTGGAAGCAGAAGTAATCTCCTCTACAATCTCACACATCTCTCTGGCAATTAAAGATAGGGAAGCAGGAGTCACATGGTTCCTAACGGGATTCTATGGCAACCCAATTACAGGAAAAAGACACGAGAGTTGGCAATTACTGCAAGCACTGCAACCCGTAGCAGGAGAGGGATGGTTGTGTGTAGGTGACTTCAACGAGATTTTGAGCAATAGGGAGAAGAGTGGAGGCCCATTGAGACCTCTCAAACAAATGGAGATGTTTAGGGACACAATCACCAAGTGTGGCCTTATAGATATGGGATTTATAGGGAACAAATATACCTGGACCAATGGCAAGCAAGGGGCAGCCTTTACAAAAAAGAGGTTGGATAGGGCTCTTGGCAATGGGGTCTGGCTAGACCTGTACACAGACCCAAGTGTTCACACCCTCCCCTTTCTTACTTCAGATCATAGCCCCATCTTGATCACCATGGAACAACACCAACATTTTGGTAATAGACACAAAAAGCCATTCAGATTTGAAGCCTCTTGGACATTGAATCAAGACTGTTTTACAAAGGTGGAGGAAGCATGGAAGTCACCTAGACTGACCAACAACAGCATGAAAAGCATCTCAGAAGGCCTGAAAAACTATCAACAGAGACTTACACAATGGAGCAAGAAGACCTTTGGCACCTCCAAGAGAGAGACTCAGGCTCAACTAGAACTGCTCTCTAAACTACAGGAGGACAATACAGGTAACTTAAATGATGAAATCAAGCAAGTCCAGAGGGCAGTTGATAACAAGCTAGAGGCTGAAAACATCAAGTGGAAACAAAGGGCCAAGATAAGGTGGTTGAAAGAGGGGGATAGAAACACTAAGTTTTTCCACCAGGCATCTTCCCAAAGAAGGGCAACAAATAGGATAAAGACTTTGTTAGACAACAATGACAATGTGGTGCACTCGAGAGAAGGTATTAGGGACCTTTTCCAAGGCTATTTCACTAATCTTTTCACCACTTCTAATCCTAGTCACCCAACAGAATGCCTGGCCTCTTTAGAAGCCTGAGTGACTATGTCCCAAAATGAGTTCCTCACTAGACCTTATTGTATTCAAGAAGTGGAAGAAGCAATATTCCAAATGAATGGTCTAAGCTCCCCAGGACCAGATGGATTCCCAGCCATTTTCTATCAAAAACACTGGTCAATAGTGGGTCCTCAAGTCTGTGATACAGTTCTGAAAGTGCTCAACTCGATGGGCAAAATGGAAAGCATCAACAGCACCTTCATTGCACTCATTCCCAAGAAGAAAAAGCCAACTAGAGTGACAGAATTCAGGCCTATTTCACTTTGTAATGTTCTCTACAAACTCATCTAAAAAATTATTGCAAATAGGCTTAAAAAAATTCTCCCTAATCTCATATCTGAATCTCAATCAGCTTTTGTCCCAAATAGGCTTATATCAGATAACATTATTGTTGCCTTTGAGACTTTGCATACCATGAAATGTCGAATGACAGGGAAAGAGGGCTATATGGCCTTGAAGTTAGACATGAGCAAAGCATATGACAGAGTGGAGTGGGGATTTCTAAGAGCAGCCTTACTCAAGCTGGGTTTCTGTAACACATGGGTGGATTTGGTGATGAACTGCATAGAAATAGTCACATACTCCCTGCTTGTCAATGGGGAACCTCAAAAAGCTTTCTCCCCCACTCGAGGAATAAGGCAAGGGGACCCTCTATCCCCTTACCTTTTTATCTTGTGTGCAGAAGTCCTGAGCAATTTGATAAAGAAAGCTGAGGAGAATGAGATCATTCATGGTGTCCCAGTTGCACGTGGATAGATGAGGGTATCCCACCTCTTTTTTGCAGATGACAGCCTCCTCTTTTGCAAAGCCAATGCCTTGGAGTGGGGAAGAATGATCAGCCTCTTAAGACTCTATGAAAGAGCCTCGGGTCAGAGATTGAATGTTGAGAAAACCTCAATAGTATTTAGTAGAAATACAAGCCATTTAACCCAGCAATTCATCTTGTCTATAGCAGGAATAAGAACATCTATGCCTTATGAAAGGTACTTGGGATTACCTCCTGTGGTAGGCAGGGACAGATTTAAAACCTTCAAGAATATCTTGGACAATGTCAGGATGAGACTGAACAATCATAAAGTCAAGTCACTCTCTCAAGCAGGAAAGGAGGTTTTTTTTAAGGCAGTAATTCAAGCCCTCCAACCTACACAATGAGTGTCTTTAAGCTACCACTCAACCTACTTCAATCAATAAACAGTGTAATCCACAACTACTGGTGGGGTCAGCAAGAGAAGGAGCAAAGAATACATTGGATCTCATGGAAGAGAATGGGGCAAGCCAAATCTGAGGGTGGTTTGGGCTTCAGGGATCTGGAAGTCTTTAACAAAGCCATGCTGTCCAAGAATTGCTGGAGGATACTCCAAGACCCAACATCACTTGCTGCCAGGGTCCTTAAAGCTAAATATTTCCCAAACTCGAGCTTTCAAGTGGCTAAGGTGGGAGCAAAGCCATCTTTTGTATGGAGAAGTCTTCTATCAGCTAGACAGACTATTGAGGCAGGGTCATGGTGGAGGGTTGGCACAGGAGATAAGGTTAAAATATGGTCAGATAAATGGTTAGTCAAGTCAAAACCAGCAATGGTAAGAAGCCCTATAAAGGTTCTGAGTTCTGAAGCCTCGGTAGCTAAGCTTATAGACCATTCAACCAAGAGCTGGAAAAGGGACCTGGTGCAAGAAATATTCGAAGAAGAGGAAGCTTTAGTGATCCTCCAAACTCCCATCAGCTCCTTGAATTCCAAGGATAAGCTCATATGGCATGGCACAAAAAATGGCTCTTTCTCAGTAAAGAGTGCATATCACATGGAGAAAGCCAAGGAAATGGAAGGAATGGGCCAAGCCTCAACCAGTAAATCATTAAAAGAAGTATGGAAAAAGATATGGCAGCTCCATGTCCCTCATATTGACAAGATGTTTATATGGAGAGCATGCCAAGAATCCCTCCCTACCCAGCTCAACTATTTAAGAAAAAGATAGTGAAGGGGTCACTATGTCCAATTTGCTCAAGAGAGGAAGAAAGTATTCTACATACTCTATGGAACTGTGAGGCAGCCAATGATGTTTGGGGCCAATGCTCGATGAGGTTGCAAAAAAGCACAAGCTCCCAACTGCCAATGGTTTTATTCTTTGAGAACATGATCAAAGTTCTCAATGATTCAGAGATGCAGGAATTTGTGATGGTAGCTAGACAGTTATGGCTGAGAAGAAATTCCTTTATCTTCAAAAACAAATTCCTACCTCCAAATTGTCTACTCAGACAAACCAGTTTGAGACTACAGCTGCTAAAAGAAGAGGAGGACAAAATTCAGACTCAAAAGAAGGGCCAACAGAAAAAGAATTCAGCTGAGAAGTGGCAAAGTCCTCCTGCAAACTGGTTTAAAGTAAATTGGGATGGGGCAGTAGACAAAACAAAATGCATGATTGGCATAGGTGTAGTTGTAAGGGATGAGAAAGGTCAAATCATAGCAACAATGAGGCACAAGAAGATGCAACTCCCCGACCCTCTACTAACAGAATCGTATGGAGCTTTAGTAGCTGTTCAGTTTGCCAAGGATCTAGGACTGACACAGATTGAATTGGAGGGTGATTCACTCCTGGTAACAAAGGCACTACAGGAAGAAAATGAAGCGTGGAGCAGTACCAGCATGTTTATCTGTGAGACTAGAATTTGGCTTAAAACTTTTGCAATGTGGCGTGTTTCTCATGTTAGGAGGAACGGTAACAACATAGCCCATTTGTTAGCAAAAGATTCTCTTAGCATTTCTGATGATTTTAATGTAACTATGGAGGATATTCCTCAGTGTATTTCTCCTTTAGTTCAATGAAATGAAGAGTTTTTCAAAAAAAAAAAAGTCATGAGGACCCACTTGCTTTCTTACCACAAGGGTTCCTAGAGAGAAAACCAAAGTGCAAGGTCTAGTGGTGTCATCTTGGGAAGCACAGGTCCAAGTCCTTAGCCATAGCTCAACGAGTGGGTTCTTAACACACTACAGCTGGAACTCGACTTTGAACAGTATCGTCAATGGGTTACCACTAATTGCATGACCGCTTTACTCAAAACAAATGATGAATGCAGAATTACTTGTTGAGTATATCAAAGTGGCCTTGAGACCAAAAACTAATGAGAAAGTCATAATGAACAAAGAAGAAATTGCGAACTTCATTAAGGGACTAATGGTCGGAGAAAAAGGGAAGAGAGTTCACAACGGTATGAAAGAACTCAAACTTGTAGCTAAAAAAGCTTTGAGCGAAGATGGTTCTTCCATAAGGACACTCTAAATTTGCATCAAAACTGGCCTTTAATACTAACTAATTGAGAGAGAGAGAGAGAGCACATCCGATTTTAGTTTTCTCGCTCTTTCTACCTTAAGTCATTTTTTCCCACAAGAGTTCAGTTCTATATCATTTTAAGCAATAGACCAGGACTTCTATTGCTTACTCACTACAAACGTAAATAACATTTTTTCCCACAAGAGTTCAGTTCAGTTCTATTGCTTGCTCACTACAAAAATGATATAGAAGTCATTTTTTCCCACAAGAGTTCAGTTCTATATCATTTTTTTTGTAGTGAGTAAGCAATAGAAGTCATGGTCTAATTCTAATACAAACGTAAATAAAAGTAGTCCAAAGTAAATAAAACACAAGTCCAAAAGTAAAGCAAACTAGGCCTGAAGGAACAAGCTCTGGGCCCCTCTGAAATAACATATTAAATCTTATCAAATAAGGATAACGCATGGTCCATGAAGCCTATTAAGTCCAACCCATCTCGCAAGTAGATGCAACATCAGTTTAACTCAATTGATCAACTGGCCAATGCATAACCTCTTCTTTTCTCTATTTCAAAACTTCACTTCACAAACTCCCTCTTCTGTACAAACCCTAGGTCTGAGCTTGTGACAGAAAGATGATCAATAGTAGTATGACACAAGTTAGGACACCCGAAACTGACAGGTTCAATCACATGACGGTAGCGTGTATTTGGAATATGAGTTATCACATCCGCTGTAGCCATGTAAACAAATGATATTGGAATGAAAATCAGTACAATTATAACATCAACCATGTTCAAAGGAGAGCAAGATGAGTTCATTACTGGTAGAAGCTTAAGCAGCACCTCAACTAGCTTGTTCATAATTCTTATGAATATGACGGTGTAATTGTAATCAATCTCATCTTGCTCTATCACATTGCCAAACAAATAAAAGATGAGATAAAAATAATATTTATAAATACAGACTCAATCCTGATTATTTTCATCTCAAACAAATCAGGATTGAGTCTGTATTTATAGTATTATTTTTATGTCCTCTTTTATTTGTTTGGCAGTTTGAGAGAGCAAGATGGGATTGATTACAATTACACCGTCATATTCATAAGAATTATGAACAAGCTAGTTGAGGTGCTGCTTAAGCTTCTACCAGTTATGAACTCATCTGGCTCTCCTTTGAACATGGTCGATGTTATAATTGTACTGATTTTCATTCCAATATCATTTGTTTACATGGCTACAGCAGAGGTAATAACCTATATTCCAAACACACGCTACCGTCATGTGATTGAACTCATCAGTTTCGGGTGTCCTAATTTGTGTCATACTACTATTGATCATCTTTCTATCACAAGCTCAAACCTAGGATTTGTACGGAAGAGGGAGTCTACGAAGTAAAGTTTTGAGACAGAGAAAAGAAGAGTATTCATTGACTAACTCTTGTCAGTCGGTCAATTAAGTTCAACTAGTGTTGCATCTACTTGCGAGATGGACAAGATTTGATGGACTTCATGGACCATGCGTTATCCTTATTTTATTAGATTTAATATATTGTTTTAGAGGGGCCGAGAGCATGTTCCTTCAGACCTAGTTTGCATTACTTTTAGATCTGTATTTTATTTACTTTGAACTTCTTTTATTTACGTTTGTATTTGTGTGGGAGTTTGAAAAAATTATAATGATTAGAGATAATTTGTACAACCAAACGAGGCCTTAATATTAATTTTTTGTGCCTTGGTGGTCATTTTCTATGCAACTCTTATTATAAGGAAAGTTTTCAACTGGGTTTTTGCCCTAAACCTTTTGAGAAATTAAGATAGCTAACTGGTAGGTTTGACATAAATATCGACACATGTAACATCATAACACCCACGTTATAGTATCAATATGATTAGCTGTGATTTCTGCTCCTTTTCAATCGAAATATTTGTCACAACCCAAAATCGCTGTAAAAGCTCTTTTTTGTGGTGACTTTTTTCAATCTCCAGAACAAAAATGCAACTATAGTAAATTGTGTTATCTTGCTTCCAAAAATTACCCACCCCAATTGTTTTTTGTCACAAAAAGTTATTTTTTTTTTGTAATGAGTAAGCAATAGAAGTCATGGTTTAGTTCTAATACAAACGTAAATAAAAGTAGTCCAAAGCAAATAAACCACAGGTCCAAAAGTAAAGCAAACTAAGCCTGAAGGAACAAGCTCTGGGCCCCTCTGAAATAACATATTAAATCTAATAAAATAAGGATTACGCATGGTCCATGAAGCCTATCAAGTCCAACCCATCTTGCAAGTAGATGCAACACCAGTTTAACTCAATTGATCAACTGACAAGAGTTAGCCAATGCATAACCTCTTCTTTTCTCTATTTCAAAACTTTACTTCGCAAACTCCCTCTTCTGTACAAACCCTAGGTTTAAGCTTGTGACAGAAAGATGATCAATAGTAGTATGACACAAGTTAGGACACCCGAAACTGACAGGTTCAATCACATGACGGTAGCGTGTGTTTGGAATATGAGTTATCACCTCCGCTGTAGCCATGTAAACAAATGATATTGAAATGAAAATCAGTACAAGTATAACATCGACCATGTTCAAAGGAGAGCCAGATGAGTTCATAACTGGTAGAAGCTTAAGCAGCACCTCAACTAGCTTGTTCATAATTCTTATGAATATGACGGTGTAATTGTAATCAATCTCATCTTGCTCTCTCACACTGCCAAACAAATAAAAGAGGACATAAAAATAATACTATAAATACAGACTCAATCCTAATTTGTTCGATGTCAAGCTCAAACCTAGGGTTTGTATGGAAGAGAGAGTCTACGAAGTAAAGTTTTGAAACAGAGAAAAGAAGAGTATTCATTGACTAACTCTTGTCAGTCGGTCAATTAAGTTCAACTAGTGTTGCATCTACTTGCAAGATGGACTAGACTTGATGAGCTTCATGGATCATACGTTATCCTTATTTTATTAGATTTAATATATTGTTTTAGAGGGGCCGAGAGCATGTTCCTTCAGACCTAGTTTGCATTACTTTTGGATCTGTATTTTATTTGCTTTGAACTTTTTTTATTTACGTTTATATTAGAACTAGACCATGGCCTATATGCTAACTTACTACAAGAAAAATCCTTTTTTGCAGTCAAAAATAATTGGGATGAGTAATTTTTAGAAGCAAGAGACCACAATTTATTGTAGGCGTGTTTTTGTTCTGAAGAACGAAAATAGTTGCCACAAAAAGGGCTTTTACTGCGACTATGGGTTGTCACAAAACCTATCAAAAAAAAAATACTATACCTATAAAAAAAAACAAATATGTCTTTGAAAAGGGACAAAAATCACAATTAACCACATCGATATCATAACGTGGGTGTTATAATGTTACATGTGTCGATATTTATGTCGAACTCACCGGTTAGCTACCTTAATTTCTCGAAAGGTTTAGGGCAAAAATCCAGCTAAAAACTTTCCTTATAATCAGAGTCACAAATAAATTGACCACCAAGGCACAAAAAATTAATATCAAGACCTTGTTTGGTTGTATAAACCATCTTATCTAGTCATTACAACTTTTCTAAACTCCGCATAAAATAGAATAAACAATTCAATTTTTCAAATCACAAAACAAAAATAATATTAAAAAATTATATTCTAATAATTTTTTATTCAACTTTTATCTTTTATTTAATCTTATCTGTGTAACCAAATTAGTCCTAAGATTCGTAATTTTGTCAAATCTTCTTAATTTAAGTATAACATATGATAAAGTGATATAGAACTGAACTCTTGTAAATAAAAAAGGACCAAAGGTAGAAAGAGCGAGAAAACTAAAATTGTCTGTGCTTAGTGCTCTCTCTCTCAACTAGTTATTATTAAAGGCCAGTTTTGATGTAAGTTCAGAGAGTGCGCTTGTGGAAGAACTATTTTCGCTCAAAGTTTTCTCAACTGCAATTTTGAGTTCTTTCATATGATTGTGAAGTCTCTTCCCCTCTTCTCCGACCATTAATCTCTTAATGACTTTTACAATTTCTTATCTGTTCAGTATGACTTTCACGTCAGTTTGTCTCTTGGCCACTTTCAGATCCTCAACAAGTACGACCTGGTTTAGTTACACAAACCAAATTATTTCATCTCATCTCATATAATTATTATAACTTTTTCAAATTTCTACACAAAATATAATAAATAATTCAACTTTTTCAAATCCTAAAATAAATAAATAAATAAATATATATATTAAAAAATCATATTGTAAAATTATTTTAGTCAACTTCCAACTTTCATCTCATTAAATCTCCTATGTGTAATCAAATGAAAACTAATACTGCATTCATCCTCTATTCTGAGTAAAGCGACAATACAATTAATAGTATCACATTGACTATACTCTCCAAGGTCAAGTTTTAGCCACAATGTGTTAAATAACCCACCCATTGATATTGTTTCTAGTTTTGATGAAAGAGTAGAATTAACAAATAGAGTTTTGATATTCATCATCCTCACATATCACGCCACACTTTTTTATTTTATTTTAAAAGTTTTCTTTTTTTTACTTTATTCTTCTTAAACTAATTGAGTTCTACTCATCATCCATACACTACATATTTAGTAATAAAAAGTAAAAAATTATGTGTGGTGTGTAATGTTTGCATAATGAGTAGAATTTTTCTAACAAATACATCTAAATATATTATAAAATAATCAAAAGAATGATTTAGGTCCCACTTGGTTTTAAAAAGTCAAAGACTATCTTATCTCATCTCATCTCAACATCTAAATACCATTCAAACTTAAACACATATATTTATCATTTTTAAATTTTTCATCTAATCATTACTTAATCATTATAACTTTCCAAACTTCTAAATAAAATACAAAAATTAATTCAACTTTTTTAAATTTCAAAATAAAATAATATTATAAAAATTTATATTCTAAGTCCATGTATGGATTGCGATAAGAAATATATCTTATAGCTGATAACTTAAGTAATAAGTTATACAATTAAAAAGTTATTTATTATTTAATAATCATAGTTTTAAAACACATTCAATCATGTTACATTTGTTTCAAAACAAATTAAAAAAATATTTTTTTGAGATAGAAACAACGATTATTTGAATTTTTAAAAACTATGACCATATTCTTGAAAGTTGTAATTATCTTAAAATTGTAGGGGTACTTTCATCCATTGACAATCTTTTTAAAATTCGAATTAAGTTCTGTATTATCTGGAAAAACACTTTTGAGGAATTTCTTCAAACGTACTTTTTAGTTTATTTGAGATAAAAAGTGTTTTTATATATAATACCCAAATAATTTAATTTTTCTATTAAAGAGCTTTTAAATATATTTAAACACTTTCTAAGACTTCTACCACAATCTCAAACTGGCCCTGAGTAGAATTCATGTGATGACTCAAGATCAAAATGCTCTTCTATAAATCCCATATTGGACTAAAATACCCTTACTACAGATACTGAGCTGACCAAAGTGCCCCTGCTACAGTTGCCAGATTGGGGCTAAAATGCTCCTACCATATATTCTAATGGAATAAAGTAACCCTACAACAAATCAAATTAGATAAAAACACTCCTAATAAATCAAACCAGCTGATGACAACCATTAACTATAGAACTATCGACAACAAGAAGTCTACATCTTAGATCTCAAGCAATCATGAAACAGACAAATCCATTTTGGTGTCATCGATATCGTCATTGTCAAGGCTACAAGAGAACCTTGAGAGGAAGCTCCAATGCAAGAAGAAAAGGAAATGCAGCTCAAAGAAGAAATGCTACTGGAAGAAGTTAGGAGCTCAACTTTTTGTAATTGTTTCAAGAAGTTTCATGGGAAGATGAAAATTTGGAAAAAGGGAAAAAAAAAAAGAGAGAAAAAAGGAAGATTAGATGGATTATTCCGAACCTAGCTCTGTTGTTGCATGAACTATCGAAAGAAGCGGAAATGCCGCTCAAAAAATAAAGGCTAATGAAAGAAGTTAGGAACTCAGCTTTTTGGAAATGTTTCAAGGAGTTCCATGAGATGATAAGGATTAAAAAAAAAAAAAAAAAAGAGTAAAGAGGGGAAAAAAGAGAATATCAAATGGTTGATCTCTAACTAGGCTCTGTTGTTGTCACAAACCATTTGACAACACCACTACACTAAATTTATCAAACCACACCCTAGGTGACTGAGTAATGGCAGGTAGTGGGCCTTATTGGGTCCCTAAGGCTCCAACACATGCTTTAACCAGCATATATTTTCAATGAAAACTAAGATTTGAGGTTGGGAGAACTTTTGTTTCTACGATGCTAGCTCATGGGGGAACCTTCATGCTCCTTCATGGTGATTGCTAGTATGAGAGCACTCCTCGTTGGCCTCGAGTGCGAGCTATTGTTGCTCGCCCCGAGGTGCAAACACTCTTCTCCCGAGATGTTTTGAAAACATCTTTTTGTATAGGAGGAACCAAGCAAGTGACCACTTATTAGATAGTAAAGAAAACAGAAATAAAAAAGACTTAGAACAACCATCCAATCATTCTCTTCCCTACTTTCATATTTGAAGAAGAAATACCCCCAAAACCAACTCTTGACAAATTTCCCATCCATTCCCTTAAAGTTAGTTTTGACACAATACTTCCCTCAACTTCCGGAAATACTTTTTTTTTTATAAGTAAACGGTAGTAATAATGATAATAGACAGAGTCCAAGTATACAAGAAGGTATACAAGTGGAGCACCTATCTAGTTCTAACTATTAGAAACAAGGAAATCATGAAAACTTAAGCCATTAAAGTCTATAGCTATGGCCCAAAGGCATAAAGTACAGAAAAATAAAGACCAAAGCTCTTCTAAAGACCGCTCCTTATCTTCAAATGTCCGCTCATCACGTTCACGCCATAAGCACCACATAATGCAGATAGGAACCATCTTCCACACTGCTTTGATTTGAGAGACCCCACCCAGAATTGACCAGCTGGCCAGAAGCTCAACCACTGTAGCCGGCATTACCTAGTTTAACTCTAAGCGACTGAACACTTCGCTCCACAATGCTCTAGCTATCTCACAATGAAGTAAGAGATGATCCACTGATTCACTCTCTTTTTTGCACAAAGAGCACCAATCTGAGATAATTATTCGATGCTTTCGCAGATTATCTATTGTTAATATCTTCCCTAGAGCCGTTGTCCATGTGAAGAAGAGTGCTTTGGAGGGTGCCTTATTTCTCCACAAACTTCTCCAAGGAAAATGGGAATCCGGTCGAAATGTAAGAGATTTATAGAAAGAACGAACCGAGAAAATACTTTTACTTGCAGGTATCCACCACAACTTATCAGCACATGAAACCTGTAGTCTCACTGAATATACATGGCTGAAAAAAGCCTCAAAGCTGTTTACTTCCCAATCTTGGGCAGCTATACTAAAAGTGACATCCCATTGGACTTGGTCCCCTGAGAGAACTATAAGGTCTGCCACTGAGGCATCTTGGTCACAGGCCACTTGAAAGACAAATGGAAATGAATCTTTTAAGGCCTCCTCCCCACACCAGATGTCCCTCCAAAATTTTATACAAGTACCCTCCCCCACCACAAATTTAGTGTGTCAAACAAATTCCCCCCAGCCTCTTCTTATGTGCTTCCAAACCCCCACTCCGTATGTCCTATTCCCCTCTCTAGTACACCATCCGCCCCTACGCTACCATGTTTGTACTCTTACCACCAATTTCCAAAGTGCTTCTAATTCCATATTATATCTCCAAAGCCACTTCCTCAGAAGGGCCCGATTAAATGTTCTCAAATTCTTAATCTCCAACCCGCCTGACTGAATTGGCCTGCATACATTTGCCCAACTGACTAGATGAAATTTGTGCCCCCCCCCCCCCCAACCCACTCTATAAAAAGTCTCGATAGAGTTTTTCGATTTAGGCCGCCACACACGCTGGGATTGGAAAAAGAGACAAGAAATAGGTTGGTAAGTTAGAGAGGGTACTCTTGATTAAAGTCACCCGACCTCCTTTAGACAGGTACAATCTCTTCCACCCTGCCAATCTTCGTTCAATCTTTTCGATCACTGTATCCCAAGTAGATATGGCCCGTGAGGCGGCTCCCAACGGTAGTCCCAAATAAGTCATAGGGAGGGACGCTACCTTACACCCAAGTATGATGGCCAGTTGTCGAGTGCTACTTACATTCCCGACTGGTACTAACTCTGACTTATCAAAATTCACTCTCAGTCGTAACGCTGCTTCAAAGCATAAGATTGATAAGATTGAACAAAGACTGACAGGATGGAAGAGATTGTACCTGGGTAAAGGAGGCTGGGTGACTCTAATCAAGAGTACCCTCTCTAACTTACCAACTTCCGGAACTACTGTAGCATGCTAAAACCATTTTATACTAAAAACAAATAGATAAAAAACTTGTAACCATAAAACCAAGTGTAGATAATGTTAGAAATTCTATACTAGAGTATAGCGAAAGTGTTTACCTCAAGAGGCAAATCTTAGATTGAGTGGAGTTGTTCCATGAACTTTTCCATTGTTGTTCTTTGTTCGAAATGGTGGAGTGTGCTACGTGGTAATACTTGAGTCAGAATATTTATGAAAGTAGAGCTGCAGGATGGGACTTAATTAGTCCATGGAAGCATGACAGTGCCCTAAATCATGTACACATTGTTGAGTTATGATTTTATAGCACATACTTCAAAAATTTTTAATAAATGCTTTCACACACTCTTTATGATTTCAGTATTTTTAATAAAGAATGATTATATTTTTTTTTATGAGTAAAAGTAAAATTTATTGATCCACGTAAATAGGCCAAGCCCGAGTACACAGGGAGTATACAAAGAAAGAGCTTATTTACAAACTAAGTGCTACGTATAGTAGCATAAGAGTCATTTAGACTCGTTCCGTTCAAAACAATGGTAGATGCCCAAAGGAGTAGGGTTTGAAAGAAAAAAGCTCGAAAAACATCCGGGGAGCATTCCTTATTCTCAAAACATCGGTCATTTCTTTCAGTCCACGTGCACTACATTAAGCATAGAGATACCATCTTCTATATAGCTGCAATCTGTCGATTCCCTCTTAGCCCTTACCAACAAGCCAGTAAGTCGATCACTCTTCGTGGCATGGCCCAAGAGATGCCAAGCCTCGAGAGGATCTCATCCCACAATACCTTAACTATGTCACAATGAAGGAGAAGGTGGTCCACTGATTCACCATTGTGTTTGCACATGAAACACCAATCCATAATGAAGAATTCACACTTCCTTAGCTTGTCTATAGTTAGTATTTTACCATGAGACGCCACCTACCCAAAGAAAGCGACCTTGAGGGGAACCTTGCTTCTCCAAATGCTTTTCCAGGGGAAGTGATTCGTCAAGGCCTTGTAGTACGAGCGGACTGTAAATTTCTTATTCCCTATGCATGTCCATAATAGTTTGTCTTCCCTTCCAGCCCTGATCTTCAAGTCGTGTAGCATGCTGTAGAATTCAGTGATGGCGCCCACCTCCCAATCCTGTGCCACTCTAGTGAATCTCACAGACCAATGTATGGAATCAGCGGTAAGGCACATGTTGTCAGCCACGGAGGAGTTCTGATCAAACGCTATCCTATAAATAGAAGGGAAAGCGTTTTTCAGAGTGACATCACCACACCAAATATCATGCCAAAATCTAACATGTGTGCCCCTTCCCACCTCAATCTTGCACTGGCCACGAAAATCGTCCCATCCGTTCCGGATATGTTTCCAAACTCCAACACCATAAGCTCCTCTTACTTCCTTTATGCACCAGTCACCCCACACACTTCCATATTTGCATTCTAAGATATTCTTCCATAGAGCGTCGCTCTCAATATGATATCGCCATAACCATTTACTAAGGAGAGCCTTGTTGAAAGTTCTCAAATTCCTTATGCCCAAACCTCCGCAGGACAGAGGGATGCATACTTTATTCCATTTAATCAAATGAAATTTCTTTGTATCCTCTAAACCTCCCCATAAGAAATCTCGAAAAATCTTCTCAAGTCTATTCGCCACTCCTGCTAGCACAGGGAATAAAGAGAGAAAATACGTTGGAAGGTTAGCTAACGTACTTTTAATAAGAGTGATTCGTCCCCCCTTAGACAAGTAGATTTGCTTCCACCCGGCCAGTTTTCCTTCAATTTTCTCGATAATCCCTTCCCACATTGTCTTAGATTTATGAGGGGCCCCCAAGGGAAGTCCTAAATACTTCATAGGCAAGGATGAAACCTTGCAACCCAGGATGGCTGCCACTGTACTTAGGTTGTTGATTGATCCCACAGGAACTACTTCTGACTTGGATAAGTTCACCTTAAGGCCTGATATAGCTTCAAAGCAGAGAAGAAGTGCACGTAGAGAGCGGAACTGTTCCTGGTCTGGGTCACAGAAAATCAAAGTGTCGTCGGCGAAGAGAAGGTGAGAGATTGTCAAGTTGCCATGTGTGGAACCGCCCATTGTGAATCCAGAGAGAAAACCCCCCTCCTCCGCCCTTCTCAGCATCCTACTTAGTACATCCATGACAAGAATAAATAAAAGCGGGGGGAGAGAGGATCCCCTTGTCTCAATCCCCGAGAACTATTGAAAAAGCCTTCAGGAGTGCCATTGACCAAAACAGAGAATTTGGCTGTTGTGATACAGTGCTTTATCCACCAGCACCATCGTGCCCCAAAGCCGTACCTACCAAGAAAATATAACAAGAAATCCCAATGCACATGATCAAAAGCCTTTTCCATGTCTAGCTTACATAAGATATCTGGGATGCCGGATCGGATTCTACTTTCTAGGCACTCATTGGCGATGAGGGTTGAGTCAAGAATTTGCCTTCCTTTCACAAAAGCGTTTTGGGACTTCAAGATGATCTTCCCCAATACTTCGCTTAACCGTTTCGCTAAAACTTTGAAAATGATCTTGTATACCCCACTTATCAAACTTATGGGACGGGAATCATTTACTTCCACCGACCTTACCTTCTTGGGAATGAGGGCGATGAACGAGGCATTAAGGCTCTTCTCAAATTTCGCGAGAGTGTGAAAATCAATAAAAACCTTCATAAGATCCTCTTTAACAATGTCCCAACAAGCATAAAAAAAAGCCATTGGAAAGCCATCGGGTCCCGTAGCCTTATCTTTATTCATACCTCTTAACACACCAAGTACCTCGTTTTCATCAAAAGGCCTCTCCAACCAAGCCGCGCTCAAGTGATCAATGGAATCAAAGGCTAGTCCGTCGACCTTGGGCCTCCAAGTGTATTGCTCAGTTAGAAGCTTCTCATAATATTGAACAATATGCTCCTTGATGTCATTTCTACCCAGTATAACTCTACCATCCGCATGGAGAACTTCTATAGCATTATTTCTTCGATGAGAATTTGCAATTCTATGAAAAAACTTAGTGTTCCTATCCCCTTCCTTCAACCAAAGGGCTTGTGACTTTTGTCTCCACATAATCTCCTCCATGGCAGTAATTTTTTCCAGCTCAGCTACAACACTCAATTTTCTGGCCCTGTCGTCATCTGATAATGTCCTTTCTTTCTACTTCTTTTTCATCTAATTGTTGTAGTTCCATGAAGAGTTTGTTCCGCTGGTCATTAATGTTCCAGAAGACTTCCAGGTTCCATTTTCTTAGGTCATTTTTCAAAGCTTTTAGTTTCCCTGCTAGAATAAAGCTAGGAGTGCCTATGAACTGGTATGATGCCCACCACGCACTGACTTTCTCAACGAAACCATCCTCCTTCAACCACATGTTCTCAAACTTGAAATAACGGCGACCCTCTTGAATACCCCCACAATCTAGTAGAAGGGAAAAATGATCTGAGCACAGGCGGGGAAGCCGTTTTTGACATAGCGTGGGAAAATGGACTTCCCAAGAGGAAGAGACGACGAATCTGTCCAAATGCAACCATGCTCTTCCATTTGACCAGGTGAAATCTCCCCCTGCCAAGGGGAGATCCACCAAGTCTAGATCAAACAAGAGCGTGGAGAAATCCGCCATGGCTAAATTTGAGCTAGGAACCCCTGACCGCTTGCTCGAAAACCAAGTGATGTTGAAATCACCCCCTATACACCACGGTATATCCCACCAACTGCAGAAGCCAGCTATCTCATCCCAAAGGAATTTTCTGTTACTATCAAGGTTAGGCCCATAGACACCTGTAAAGCCCCAACAAAAACCATCATCCACATTAGAGAAAGAGCAAGCTATTGAAAAATCCCCAACACATTCATCCACAAGGTTAATAGCTCTTTTGTCCCACAACACCAAAATTCCCCCTGAGGCACCCTTAGAAGTGAGAGTGGTCCATCCTGCATACGGACAATGCCACAAGCTTCTAATGATATTTCTATCAATATATTTTAGTTTCATTTCTTGAAAACAAATAATATCTGCCTTCCATTCCCGTAATAAGTTCTTGATTGTGAGACGTTTTTTCGGGTCATTCAAGCCCCGAACATTCCAGGCTAGAATCTTTGGCTTCATGGATCACCAAGGTTCACCCTATCTTTAAGACGTCCCCTACTTGCGCTACCCTCCCTTGCATCATAGTTTATGGAACAGACTAATCTTTTGAGTTCCCTGTCTTTCTTAACAACAACTTTAGCCAGAGAAAGCTGACCCGCTCTCATAGCAATGATTAAAGCTTGTAACTGGTCCTCAAAACCTTCACAGGACATACCCAAGCAGTGCCGCATATCATTCACCTTCTTGAGGACCCAATCCGAATGTAGTTCAGTTGAAGAAACTTCTGGTGGTAGTGAGCAAAGTGGGCTAGGTGCTTCCTCGGGTTCACCTGGTACNGCCACGGAGGAGTTCTGATCAAACGCTATCCTATAAATAGAAGGGAAAGCGTTTTTCAGAGTGACATCACCACACCAAATATCATGCCAAAATCTAACATGTGTGCCCCTTCCCACCTCAATCTTGCAGTGGCCACGAAAATCGTCCCATCCGTTCCGGATATGTTTCCAAACTCCAACACCATAAGCTCCTCTTACTTCCTTTGTGCACCAGTCACCCCACACACTTCCATATTTGCATTCTAAGATATTCTTCCATAGAGCGTCGCCCTCAATATGATATCGCCATAACCATTTACTAAGGAGAGCCTTGTTGAAAGTTCTCAAATTCCTTATGCCCAAACCTCCGCAGGATAGAGGGATGCATACTTTATTCCATTTAATCAAATGGAATTTCTTTGTATCCTCTAAACCTCCCCATAAGAAATCTCGAAAAATCTTTTCAAGTCTATTCGCCACTCCTGCTGGCACAGGGAATAAAGAGAGAAAGTACGTTGGAAGGTTAGCTAAAGTACGTTGGAAGGTTAGCTAACGTACTTTTAATAAGAGTGATTCGTTCCCCCTTAGACAAGTAGATTCGCTTCCACCCGGCCAGTTTTCCTTCAATTTTCTCGATAATCCCTTCCCACATTGTCTTAGATTTATGAGGGGCCCCCAAGCGAAGTCCTAAATACTTCATAGGCAAGGATGAAACCTTGCAACCCAGGATGGCTGCCACTGTACTTAGGTTGTTGACTGATCCCACAGGAACTACTTCTGACTTGGATAAGTTCACCTTAAGGCCTGATATAGCTTCAAAGCAGAGAAGAAGTGCACGTAAAGAGCGGAACTGTTCCTGATCTGGGTCACAGAAAATCAAAGTGTCGTCGGCGAAGAGAAGGTGAGAGACTATCAAGTTGCCATGTGTGTAACCGCCCACTGTGAATCCAGAGAGAAAACCCCCCTCCTCCGCCCTTCTCAGCATCCTACTTAGTACATCCATGACAAGAATAAATAAAAGCGGGGAGAGAGGATCCCCTTGTCTCAATCCCCGAGAACTATTGAAAAAGCCTTCAGGAGTGCCATTGACCAAAACAGAGAATCTGGCTGTTGTGATACAGTGCTTTATCCACCTGCACCATCGTGCCCCAAAGCCGTACCTACCAAGAAAATATAACAAGAAATCCCAATGCACATGATCAAAAGCCTTTTCCATGTCTAGCTTACATAAGATATCTGGGATGCCGGATCGGATTCTACTTTCCAGGCACTCATTGGCGATGAGGGCTGAGTCAAGAATTTGCCTTCCTTTCACAAAAGCGTTTTGGGACTTCAAGATGATCTTCCCCAAGACTTCGCTTAGCCGCTTTGCTAAAACTTTGGAAATGATCTTGTAGACCCCACTTATCAAACTTATGGGACGGAAATCATTCACTTCCACCGACCTTACCCTCTTGGGAATGAGGGCGATGAAAGAGGCATTGAGGCTCTTCTCGAATTTCGTGAGGGTATGAAATTCAATAAAAACCTTCATAAGATCCTCCTTAACAATGTCCCAACAAGCATAAAAGAAAGCCATTGGAAAGCCATCGGGTCCCGGAGCCTTATCTTTATTCATACCTCTTAACACACCAAGTACCTCGTTTTCATCAAAAGGCCTCTCCAACCAAGCCGCGCTCAAGTGATCAATGGAATCAAAGGCTAGTCCGTCGACCTTGGGCCTCCAAGTGTATTGCTCGGTTAGAAGCTTCTCATAATATTGAACAATATGCTCCTTGATGTCATCTCTACCCAGTATAACTCTACCATCCGCATGGAGAACTTCTAAAGCACTGTTTCTTCGATAAGAATTTGCAATTCTATGAAAAAACTTAGTGTTCCTATCCCCTTCCTTCAACCAAAGGGCTCGTGACTTTTGTCTCCACATAATCTCCTCCATGGCAGTAATTTTTTCAAACTCAGCTACAACACTCAATTTTCTGGCCCTGTCGTCATCTGATAATGTCCTTTCTACTTCTTTTTCATCTAATTGTTGTAGTTCCATGAAGAGTTTGTTCCGCTGGTCATTGATGTTCCAGAAGACTTCCAGGTTCCATTTTCTTAGGTCATTTTTCAAAACTTTTAGTTTCCCTGCTAGAATAAAGTTAGGAGTGCCTGTGAACTGGTATGATGCCCACCACGCGCTGACTTTCTCAACGAAACCATCCTCCTTCAACCACATGTTCTCAAACTTGAAGTAACGGCGACCCTCTTGAATACCCCCACAATCTAGTACAAGGGGAAAATGATCTGAGCACAGGCGGAGAAGCCGTTTTTGACATAGTGTGGGAAAATGGACTTCCCAAGAGGAAGAGACGACGAATTTGTCCAAACGCAACCATGCTCTTCCATTTGACCAGGTGAAATCTCCCCCTGCCAAAGGGAGATCCACCAAGTCTAGATCAAACAAGAGCGTGGAGAAATCCGCCATGGTTGAATTTGAGCTAGGAACCCCTGACCGCTCGCTCGGAAACCGAGTGATGTTGAAATCACCCCCTATACACCACGGTATATCCCACCAACTGCAGAGGCCAGCTATCTCATCCCAAAGGAATTTTCTGTTACTATCAAGGTTAGGCCCATAGACACCTGCAAAGCCCCAACAAAAACCATAATCCACATTAGAGAAAGAGCAAGCTATTGAAAAATCCCCAACACATTCATCCACAAGGTTAATAGCTCTTTTGTCCCACAACACCAAAATTCCCCCTGAGGCACCCTTAGAAGTGAGAGTGGTCCATCCTGCATACGGACAATGCCACAAGCTTCTAATGATATTTCTATCAATATATTTTAGTTTCGTTTCTTGAAAACAAATAATATCTGCCTTCCATTCCCGTAATAAGTTCTTGATTGTGAGACGTTTTTTCGGGTCATTCAAGCCCCGAACATTCCAGGCTAGAATCTTTGGCTTCATGGATCACCAAGGTTCACCCTATCTTTAAGACGTCCCCTACTTGCGCTACCCTCCCTTGCATCATAGTTTATGGAACAGACTAATCTTTTGAGTTCCCTGTCTTTCTTAACAACAACTTTAGCCAGAGAAGGCTGACCCGCTCTCATAGCAATGATTAAAGCTTGTAACTGGTCCTCAAAACCTTCACAAGACATACCCAAGCAGTGCCGCATATCATTCACTTTCTTGAGGACCCAATCCGAATGTAGTTCAGTTGAAGAAACTTCTGATGGTAGTGAGCAAAGTGGGCTAGGTGCTTCCTCGAGTTCACCTGGTACAGCGGACAAGATGCCAGCCCCTAAATCCTTGCACACTAGCTGTAAGTCAGACCCACAAAGGGATCCTACGTCTGAATACCCCCCATCCAAAGAAGAGTCGTCTACCTCATCTTCTATCGTGCACAGAACCCGTGACAAGGACTCAGATAGGCCAAAAGAGAGAAAATCTGTTTCGGGAACTGCTCTCGTGTCTAGGCCAGGTGCGGACGAAGGCCCTGCCCCGTTGGATCTGTTTTCCACTGACTGTTTCTGCTCCAAAGAGCCATGCCCTATTTCGTCGAGGCCATTGGCCTGTTCTGTGGCAACAGCGAGGTGGTGGTGGGATGTGTGGGCTGTGCGGCGTCTTTGGAGTCGTCCCGTGTGGGTTCTCCTGTGGAAACAGTGAAGATGGACGCTCCGTATCTATGCCAGAAGTATCGCCGGCGACCGGCGGGATGTTTTTGCAACCGTGAGCGATCGATCTAAGTTGCCGCCGGTGTAGTGGCTTTGATCAGAACTTGCGATACCGACCCGTCTGAGGGAAACGGGTCTTCAGCTGTTACGGGTCTATTAACGGGCCTGTCCAAGCCCTGCGGGCTTACGGCCTGTGGAGAGAGCCTTGCGGCCCGCTCGAGTGAAGGGCCCGCCCGAGTTTGAGGACAGGCAGGGCCTGCCTCAGTTACATCCTGCCCGCCCAATTGAAGGGCTTCGTGAGGCCCGCAGCTAACTGTTAAGGCCCGTGGGTTTGAGGCCTGCAAACGTGGCCTTAAGTAAGGCCCGAAGATGGGGACAGACAGGTTCCCTCTGTCCTGCTGCGTCCCTTAAATTCTCTGAATTTCCGGAAACTTCTTGCAAGTCTTTTACAGCACCATACTTACTGCCTAGTTCAACGTCCCTGTCGTGTCCCATCACCATGCTCAAACCCAGGTCCACTTTTTTCATCAAAAAGGAAACGTCTTCTACAACGCCTGAAAGCTGAGCTCTGACAGCCCATAAAATACCTTCTACATCCCCCAGATTTGTGTGCCCGTCGGAAGACCCCCCAATGACCGTTGGGTAAGGAAAATTGCCCTGTTCTGGCGTGGAACCAGCCAAGACCGAAGCGTAAGTTGCAGTCCTTCCCCTACGCGACCCATCCTCCCGTTGCGCCACCACCTTCTGAGGATTTGGAGGCACAGCCACCATAGACACTGCCACCTTCTTAAGGTGATATGCAAAACCCTCCCATCCACTTCCTTTCTCCCTCGGGTATGATCAGTGAGCCTTTCCTTCTGTCGTTGTTAAACTCCTCCAACAATAAATAGCATCCCCTTGAGTTTTTGACGAGTTGCAAAATGAAGACCCCGTTGCCTATTCTTAACTTTCTGAAGAAGCCTTCACGCCGATGAGAATTAGTGGCTTCCACCACCATTCTAACCACCCATCAAGCTGTCGCACCGTTAAGGAGTAAAAATAAAGCCATACGTCTGTTTCTTTCTGTAATGCGAAAGAGGTTGGTGCCCACCTTTGCGAAGAAGAAAGTTTTTGATTCAATCGCAAAACGCCTTGCCGCATCCATCATTAACAGGGGTGAAAAAAGAAAATAAAAGAAAGGAAGGAGAAGGAAGAAAATTTAGGAAAAGAGAGGTCAGAGAGAGGAGAGGGTGATCAAACTCCGGCGAGGGGCGCCGGAGGATAGGGTGTGTGCATGCATGCAGTACGGAGAGAAAACTTGCTAGGAAAACATGAAGCAAAAGATTGAAGAGAAGACATGATTATATTATAAGAAAGCTTTGTACCTAGTGCTTCTTTTAGAATAAAATATATATATATATATTTTTAAGTTAAGGTCAGTAGTACCATTCCAACTCTCGACAATTTTTAAAAATGATTTTATTAGTAATCGTGGAGAGCAAGGTGTTACAAAATGTGGCCCGCTCCAGTTGGCCCATGGATGAGACATACATACTATAAGGTCATAGAAGTACCAAAGGAACCCCCAAGGGAAAAACTCCAACCTCATAACACGTGTAATAACCTGAAATCAGTGAACTAACATGGAATGATCTAGTTTCTACCATCATAATATAGCCCAATACATAAGTCCAGTTTCTACTTTAAACAAACCGAAAATCCTGAGCATCATGGGTATGGAAAAAAAAGAAACAGCCATCCAGTTTAGTGAGCACAAAATAGCAGGGAAATGCGCAGTCAATAAAGGTATATCTCATGCGTGGCATATAGTTTTCTACCTCTAACTTCATCTCAACCTTATATCTTCAATGATTGGAATCTAAAATAGTGGAAAGCAGCCAGTTGATTGGAATCTAAAATAGTGCCATTAACAAGAAATTAATCTTCATAGAAAGCAACTACTCTACTTTAGTCAGGCACTGCTAGGCACCATAAAAACTTATTACAATACTTCAAACAAACAAATATTTAACAATTGGTAAAATTATCACAAAGAATGTTTTGATATATAAAAACCATGGTTGTGAGTTTTGTGGAAGAACAATTTCTGTTATTTCAGTTTTGACAGCTAAAGAATTTCCAGTTTTGTGAACTTCCCTGATATTAAAAATGCATAACATTTGAAGTGTTAATTTCAAACTGCAAATAGAACAATTTGCTAACTATAACAGACTGAAGCCCTATTGCACCAATAAAATACAAACCTAAGCTACAAAAGAGACAACCCCACCCTCTGATTCCCAAACTAAAAACACAAAAAGATCTTAAGGAAAAGAAAAACCCAGTTGAGGAAAGCTTGAGTAAAACCAAAAAATAGCTTAGGTAAATAGTGCCAAAGGCTAAAAGTAAATAAGTTTCAATTACTAGTCCATAAGATCTTGATGTAGAACGATATACCAATTTCTGTTCAACAGACTTGAGTGTCCCATCTATGAACCTGATCTTAATTAATAAAACCTACTCCCTTATACACTCCAATTGAATATGTCAAACTTCCTCCAACCCTAACCAAATCTTTGTTCTTCTAGACTAAAATGTAAACACTATCATTTGGTTTTACAAGTATAAATTAACCAACCACATTTCTTCCTAAGCTATATGGGAAGTCTGTTGTCTTCCCAGCCAACAAGATTCACAAATGGAAAACAAGTAAGGTGATTGATACTAAACAATCGGTTCAAAATTACAAAATAGACGTGCCCAAAAACAATCACGAATGGAAAAATAGATTGCAATGTATAAACAAGAAGCAATAAAAAAAGGTTCCAACACAAACGTTCTCACCCAAATCTGGCCGTTATAAACAATAAACACTTTGCCAAATTGATCACCGAGCATCAGAAGGGGCTCAATTATAGCAAATTTAACAAGTCTGTAAGAGCACATTGCAAATCAGCAGAAAGGAAATCAGCACATAGCAAACAATAAGCTTCTAAACAATAAGCAGGGAAAATGAGCACAACGCAGTTAGTTATATTTTAACAAGTTTCATACAGAAATATGCTTATATAAATAATCATGAAGAAATTACACTTCGGTAGTGGATGTCGATTTGTGCTTACCCTAAAGGATCGCGTCGTTGGCCCCGTGATTGTGAATCTGGTCAATGCAAGTGTTGGGTTTTCCAACTCAGTGCGTTCGCGCTTGCAAGAAGTGGATGTTTGGTTTATAATCGAGGTTGAGATAAGGCAGGCAGATCACAGGGGCACGGGTTAACAGGGGCGAGATTGACATCAAAGGTTAGATGTGCTTACCCTTCCGCAAGCTTTTGGCAGAGAAATTGTTAAAGCTGACCCACGTACGGACCATGGAGCACGCAACCCTGAGAAGGCTTACGGGGCTGAACAGAAAATCTAGTTTGGGGCCAAGTTTCAAAAAAAATAATTTAGGGAGTTAAATATTAATTTTCATATAATCTATTTACAAAAACACCTTTAAAATTATAATTTTTTTCAATTTTTGAAAAATTTGGGGGCTATAGCCCCCCAAGGGCCTAAGTAGTTTCCGCCCCTGCTTACGGGGACACAATGGCTAGAGATTCGCCTCGATGGGAGAAAGGACACAAACCAGAGAGAGGGTGAGAAAGGGAGATTTGCCTGCTAAAAGCTGAATGAACATGGGAACGAGAGAGAAAGGGGGTACGAAGGGAGAGATGGAGAAGTGGGTGCAGGAAAGAAGGTAGAGAGAGAGAGAGGACAGGCTACGAAGGGAGACAGAGAGGAGAGGCTACAAACGAGAGAGCTGTACTGGGATTCTTTTGGGGAAGGAAAGTAGAGATAGGGTGCAGGATGAAGCTTTGGGGAAGACGGGTTGCGAAGGTTGCCGAGAGAGAGAGAGAGAGAGAGAGAGAGGATTGTTGGGAGAAGGCATTATTTAGGGCTAGCCTTCGGTCAGTCGTGTATATTTCATGTTTGGGGAAGGAAAGTAGAGATAGGGTGCAGGATGAAGTTTTGGGGAAGACGGGTTGCGAAGGTTGCCGAGAGAGAGAGAGAGAGAGGATTGTTGGGAGAAGGCACTACTTAGGGCTAGCCTTCGGTCAGTCGTGTATTTTCATGCCAACAGTGGTAAAAATCACATAGGACTCTGTATGATGTAAGTTTATGAGATACCCTCAAGGTGTTTAGATGCTAAACTACTCTCACCCGTTCGAACTCAGATGAGCTGAGACTACCTACCGCCCCAAACATATTCAAAAGGACGGAGTTGGTGGCGTGTGGAGGTGGGATAAATAAGTGCAGAAATTCCTTGAAAATAGAGGTGTAAATTGGTTTAAGACTTCAAGTTCCTAGATGAATAGTTGGGTTTTTTGGTTTTGCTTCTTTGGACTGTTTCGTCCACTTGCTAGGTCTGATTCCTAGGTGATATCATGAGGATTAATGGGGCGTAGAAATCCTCTTGAAAACTGGTTCAAGAGGCGTTGGTTTTGGATGGTTTATTATGGGTCACTTGGTTTTCTTCAAGTGTACCGATTGGTGGGGTGGTTGGCATTGACATGCCTTTACTTTAAGTAATATGGGTTGAGTTAATTCTAATGTTCAAAGGTTGTCTAAGAGTGATGCAAAACAAGTGCAAAATATAATACTTTGAGATTAGAAATTATGATAAAAAGGGTTTTATGAAAACCATGCAAAGTCATAATGTTTGAATTTCATGGGTCAGTGAATAGTAATCTTAACTCAAGTTAGAAACTTTACCGAGATTGAAGGGGAGCCCTAGGGGTGTGTGGGTTGAGTAGGTAGAATGGAAACCAATAGTATAGTATATGTGAGTCCCATTTGGAAGAGTGAAAAGAAATTCAAAACTTGGGGTGTTGGGCTTTTATTGAGTCATAAGAACTAGTCTTTGTTGTGGGCCTAGATGTAAAATTATCCATGGGCTTTATGTCCAGATTTATTGGGCCTTTCCTTGGCCTCAATAATCCACTAGGTTGGGTCCCAAATTTGGATCTTTCTTCAATTAGGGTAATAGCCTTGAATCTCACTAAGTTGGGTCTAATAATATTATGCTTACTATTTTGAGCCTAATATCTTAGGTCTAATAAGTTAGACCCATAGTCTTTGTATCTACCCTTAACTCATCTCATCTTTAGTAAGCTAGTACACTTATTAAATCACTCGTGGGCCTTTTCCAATCCATCAAATTACTAAGTCCATTAATGTGGCAAACCTTCAATATGCCAAGTGGCATTCTCCTATTAGCCTCTTGGCTTATTTTTCTCAAATTAATAAAGGTCTAAAACTCTTAAGTGTACTAACTAAGTCGACAATGTAAACTTTTTTGCCAACTTGAATTCCAAAATTTATCTTTCTCAAATAATCCAACTCCTACTTAGCTAAGGGTCATGTTTTTTTGGGATAGACCTAGGGAGCTTTTTAGGTGGGGTGTTATAGGAAGCCCGGAAAAACTCCAATATCATGACTTCGCAACTTTGAATCCAATTGGTTTATTACTAAGCAAGGGCAAAGTGGTAATAATGTGACCCACTTTGATTGAGTCGGGGATGGGGCATACATGATACCAATAATTATATAAATATATATAACTCTCTCTCTCTCTCTCTCTCTCTCTCTCTCTCTNTCTCTCTCTCTCTCTCTCTCTCTCTCTCTCTCTCTCTCTCTCTCTCTCTCTCTCTCTCTCTCTCTCTCTATATATATATATAACTGGCATGGTTCGAGGAAAGTAGAGGCAGCTGTATTCATGAAGCACGTATAACATGAGTCTCCGGCCAACCTCGATCGTATATGGTTTCGTACATCAAATGAGTACTACTATATTTACTTATACTTTTATTTATAGAATTCATTTTTGTTAATTTTCTTTTAAAATTCAAATTTCATGATTTTTAGCAAATCAATTACTAACATGTAAAGAAGAAAATTTTCTTAAATATATTTAGCATTTTCCATATCAAATTAACCAGCTACTAAAACTTCTTGTTAGTACGCAGTACTTTTGCCTATTTATAGTATGTTATAAATATTATATGTTATATTGCAAATAATTTTATCGTTCGGCTTAGTCAACGATACGCTTCATTTAGAATGTGCAAAGAGAAGTAGTTAATTTCCTCATGACCATTCAAAGACGTTGCACTTCGTCATACTTGAATACTATGTTGTCATGTTATACTTGTCCAATCGTGCATCCAACATAAAGTCTTCGATATATAAAAATAATAAAGCCTAATTTGAAGTTTATTAAGGGGAGGGGCTATTATTTTATTTCATTTTTTTATCTTCAATTAGGAATTTGAGTGACAATTAATTAATTTGGTTTAGGTAAGAAGAAAGACATTAGAAGTTTACCGAGCAAATCCCCATCTTGGGCTATATATATATATATATATATATATATAATCAAAATAACGCGGAAGGAAAGCATGATAAAGAAGAATGGAAAGAGGACCAGATAACTGGATCAGAGATGAAGTGCTAAAAGAAAACAATAAAATAAAAAGTAAATAGGACCAAGTGACTGAAAGACCAGATAACTGGAATCAATTTGGATAAAAATAAATAATGCAAATGAATAATGCAATTAAATAATGTAGATAAAAAGTAGATAATGCAAATACTGAAACAAATTCTTTATTATTAAAAAATCTTACTCACAAGAACAGTTATAAGGTAAAGTAATGAAAGGCAGGAAGAGAAGTGGAGAAGACTTCAAGAGAGAGTAGGGAAGGCTCTTGGGAAGTGCCTTGAATTAAAATGAGGTACCCTTTTTATAGAATAAGGGAGTGCCTTTACAAAAAAATATTAAAATAGTCAAATAATGAATAGTAAACAGTAAAATTGACTTTTTCACTATTCATTGAGCCAAAATGTCTTTCAATACTAGCAAATGATAGACTTTTCAACTGAAAATATGGGAGTCTGTTTCATCTTCTTGTTCTGAAAACAACATAATAGAAGTGTCTGAAAGTAGGGTTAGAAGACTAATAGTCTTGTGGAATTTTGTGAAATATTTGACAGTTTGCTTTGGCGAATTAATCATTTGAAAGATTTGACGTGCCTTCATAATCATGTCCAAAGAAGTTGTATGGGTCATTATCAGCAACTGGAGGCTTGGAGGATGCATCTGAGTCAGATTCAGAATCTTTTTCTACTTCACCTTTATCAGCTTCAAGGGAGGTCTTTAATATTTTAATTAAATCTTTTTTCTTTAGTCCATAAAGAATGATCTTCTTTTTAGACTTAGAAGATGATTTCTCTAAAGTATTTGAAGAAGTGGCCTTAGTAAATGGATATTCAGGTAAAGTAGGTGTCTTCACAGAAGGGAAATCCTTTAGGCTTTGAATATCTGGAGCAGTCTGAAGATAATCTCTAGCTATGGAGGAAATATTAATGCCTTCTGTGTAGGGAAATTTATCCCACAATTTGACAAAATAATGTTTGAGTAAAATATCACCATTCATTTCATAACTCAATTTTAAGATTTAAGGAACCTTGTATCTTTTGCATAAATGAAGTAAGAAGGGAAATTTAGAATTATGGCGGTCCATCTTTGGGAGGGTCATAGAGAAAAAATATTTGATAGCTATTTGAAATCTTTGAAGAAAGATTTTGGAAATATGACCAAATTGGCTCTACCAATGTTGAAACCAAAGTGGGAAAGTATGCTAGGCTTGCTTGTCAAAATTGAAAAACCAAGAGTGTGATTAGTCTGGGGTTTGAGAAATTGTGAATTTAAACCAAGAGTCAATATAGTCATAGTAATAGTAAACTATATTTGATTGTGGTAATTTTTTGAAAGTATGGGAATAGGTTTTCCATTCTTCTTCAATAATCATAATCACTTTTAGAATATAGGCACTGTGGAAAGTAATCTTGGTTTTATCAATTTTGTCAAAAATAGGTTTAATGGTAAGAGATTATGTTAGAAACAAAATCTCAGAGTAAAATTGAAGATTTTTTCCTGAACTCACAGGAATCCAATGGAAATTGGGTGGAAAATAAGTAGAATCAATCTTGAATGAATCTGTATACATGGACTGGTGTGGTTCAATGTAAAATAGATTTTGGAAATATGCATTATATATATATATATCTATTTTTTAATCAGGAAAATATTGGGTTGGCTTAACCGTAGAAATTGGTTTAGCATACGAGTCATAAGAAGTTGAAATAGCTGAAACAAATGAAATAGGTCAGATGGTAGGAATACTACTAAGTGTAGTAAACATATTAGCAATATCCAATGGGGAAGCACGATTATGTTTGAGAAGTAATTTATGTGGAATTGGGGGAGGAGACTTTAGTTTTTTTTTCCTTTGTCATTTTTCTTGCTCATGATTTCTGCAAGAATTCACGGGTAAAAAAATAGGAATGGTATTATCAAATCCCTTTATATATTTAATATTGATATAAAAAAACATTTAAAATAGCTTGCCAACGTGCAAAAAATATGCTTTGATGCAATATTTTCAACATCTTTTTCTAAAACATACCTACCAATTTTGTAATCAATGCGTAATATAAAAATTTTATTTAATAAATCACTCTGAAATTTAGAAATGCATAGTACTATAGATAATATTTCTTTTTTAATAGTGTTATAATTGAGTTGAGCAGAATTCCAAACTCCAGAATGGAATCGAACAATTTGTTCAGATGAGTCTAGCAAAACTATTTGTTACAAAATGCCATCGTAACCAATGTCAGTGGTACTGTTTTAACTATTTTGAAAAAATCAGAAGTATGGATGCCAAGACATAGAAGAGCTTTGACATGTGTCTTGATTTGTTTAATAAAAGTAGTATGAATATCTGTCCAAGGAGGAGGAATGAAATGAAGTATTTTAAAGAGTGGACGACACTGTTTTCGCATATTCTTGTAGAATTTAGCAATATAGTTAAGGGAACCAAGAAATCTTTGCAGCTGGTTTTTGTCAAGAATAACATCAAAAAATTTGTTAGTAAATTCGATGACCCTATTGATGGGTCGAATTTTACTTTCAGAAATATCATAACCAAGGAACTAATCTTGTTTTGGAATAGTTTAATCTTTTTGGCTAAAACAACAAGACCATTTTGTTTAATAATATCTAGAAACGAGGAAAAATATTTTCAATGCCCATCAATAGATTTTGAAAATATAAGAACACCATCAATGTAAACAATGGTGAAATGGGTAAATGAATTGAAGATATTATTCATAATATTTTGGAATTCACTATGAGCGTTTTTTAAGACAAAATGTATCACGTTCCACTCATAGTGACCAAAGGGGTAGTAAAAGTTGCCTTATATCTATCTGACTCACTAATCTGATCTGCCAAAACCTGGACTTTAGGTCAAATTTGGAAAATACCACAGCATCACACAATCTATGATGGGTTGAATTTTGCTTTCAGAAATATCATAACCAAGGAACCTAATCTTGGTTCGGAATAGTTTTATCTTTTTGGCTGAAACACAAAACCATTTTGTTTAACGATATCTAGAAACGAGGACAAATGTTTCTAATGCTCGTCAATGGATTTTGAAAATATAACAACATCATCAATGTAAACAATGGTGAAATGGGTAAATGAATTAAAGATATCATTCATAATATTTTAGAATTCACTAGGGGAGTTTTTTAGGTCAAAAGGCATCACGTTTCACTCATAGTGACCAAATGGGATAGTAAAAGCGATCTTATATCTATCTAACTCACTAATCTGGATTTGCCAAAACCTGGACTTTAGGTTAAACTTGGAAAATACAACTGCATCACACAACCTACGAATCAAGTCATTTTTGTTAGGAATAGGGTACCTTATCCACTCTAAGACTTTGTTCAAGTCTCAAAGGTTTGTAATTAATAACTAGATGGGGTGTCCCCCACTCAATTTCTGCAATTTTTTGAACATGAAAAGCAGCACAAGATGAGGGAGACTTACTATGCCTGATAATATTTTTTTGGCAATTGTTCCAAGATCTTTTTAAATTTTATTTCATATTGAAGGAAATTTAAATGTTTTGATTTGGCTGAAAGCAAGGATTTCAGACTTTTGTCAGTATCAATTTCAAATTTTGAGGCAAATTTAAACTTAATTTTATGTCTAAAAGGATCAGTAGTAATACCATCCTTTTCAGAGAAATGGGTATAAAGAGGAAATAAAAAAAATTCCCAATATGACTTTATCGGTCATATTTTTGACTAGCATAGAAGAAATTTAAAAAAAAATATTATCTTGGCAAACATAAGCAGTATTGAGCTCATACTTGATCTTCATCTGAGATTCATTTGCCGAAAACAATCTTTTAGTAGACTTTTAATAATATTTACTAGAAATTATTTTTTATTTGATACAGTTTATATCTGATCCGGAATCAATCATGGCAATCACAGAAAATTCAAAGCATATAATAATAATAACTTTAGAAAACCATTTAAGAGGGATGGTATGATGAATTAAATAAATCTGGTTGTTAAAAAGATTTTCATCCTTAGGATTTGAGTCATTGGTTTGCTCATTATCAGAAGGAATTTCTTGATCAAATTGTTTGTCAATTTTTAAATACAATAATTTTTGTTTAAAAGAATCATTTTCGGATTTGAGACTGTTGATCTTAGCTTTGAGTTCAACAATTTCTTTTTTAATAAAATTAACTTCTTTTTATAAATCATTAGTAGAAACCTCTTTGAGTTTTTTTTTTTCAAATCCTCCCAAAGTTTATTGAAAACTAATGTTTTGTCTAGAAGTTTTTGGTTTATGATGAACCATTGTCTTCTTGAGTTTGTGAATGTATTCTTCTTATAGCTCGGGATTTGTAATTTGAGAAATCAAAATTAAGAAAAGATTTTCTTATTTTTCAGATTTGGTTAAAACATTAATTGTTTTACCCAAAGGTTTGCAATAATAATCATTACAACCAAATTTAATATTGGGAGAATCAGATGAATTTGTTTTTGAGTAATACTCTAAATCACTAGAACTAAAGTCATTGATGTCAGATGATACAAAAGATTTTGTTTCGAGGAGACGAATTAAATCTTCTTGATCATTGGCATTAATATTCAACTGGTTAAGCTTGTTTTCGAATTTATTGGGCTTCTTGGGACATTTATCAGCAAAATGCCCATATTTGCCACAGTTAAAATACTTTCCTTTTGAAGGAGTTTTAAAACTCTTTTTTGTTATCAAAAGGTTTTCTCTTTTAAAATCTTGAAGGTTTTTTTTAAAAATTATCATGGTTCTTTTCCCTTTTTTTCTTTGGGAGTTTTAAAATATTTTTTAAAATATGTTTTTGTCTAGATGGAGTAATAGGAGGAAGACGAAATCGTTTACAAAAATTACCAATTTCATATTTGGTTTTCTTACTATTCTTCACCTGTTGACGAAGTATTCTTTCATTATTACACATACTAATACTAAGCTTCTTAATTGTACTGATAATATCACCATAAGTGTAATTATCATAATTAAGAAGTCCCGATATATCGGTAAGTTCATCCTTAACCTTGTGAGCAAATAAATGGGGTAGACCATCAATAAATTTTTCTTTCCAATCAAGCTTTTGACTATCGTCTCTAAGCATAACTCTGGACATAAAAACATCTTAGGACCATTTATAATCAGACATTTAATGACATCTCAAATTATTCAAATAATTACTAATACGATTAGTAATGTTGGAGGGAGTTCCAACAAAATGTTTAATAATAGTATAAATCAAAGTATTAACACTATCACGAATTTCCATTCATGTAGTTTCATCGAAAATAGGTAACCATTTGTCATTATGTTGAACAACATTCTAAATGATTTCTTTTACTTCATTAGTGAGATGTTTGTCCTATCATTGTTGAAGTATACCTGAAAAACCAGTAGATAAAATTTTAACAATCTCAGATTGTTTGTGATCATTATTAGTATAAGCATTTGGAACCAAAGACATTTTACTCATGATATTGAAGATCTCTTATTCAGAGAGTCCATCAATATTCCATTTATAGAATTTGTTTGATGAAACAGAAAACTGGATTTGAAAATTCCTTTCTTTAAATTGTAAATTAGGAGGAGTTAGCATGGAATACCAGTTCTTCGTCACACTCATTGGTTTTGGTCCTTTTGAAGAAAATATAGTGATTTTAGGTTTACATTGTAAATCAATATCATAGAAACTATTTTCAAGTAAAACAAGATCTTTTATAGTAGAAGAATCACTCTCAGACGACTCATCAATAGTTTGTAAAGGGAAATCATCCTTACCATTGCTGTTCAAAGCACTGGTGGAGGGTTTTTTTTCTTAATATCTTGAAGCATTTGATCAATTTTATCAAGAGTTTTGGCTTGTTTGGTTTTGAAATTAATATTTGGCCTACTCTCTGGTAAAATAATCAAAGGTTTTTCAATAGGTTTTAAAATATTTGAAGATGAAGTCAAAAGAGTTGGTTTTTCTACTTTGTCTTCAATGTGGTCCAATTGTTAACCAATAATATGGAGACTTTGGTTATAAAATTGTTTTGTTGAATGATTTTCTTTCTCTCCATATATATGGTAGCATCTAAACTAACATCAGGAATTTTAATTGGAGAGGCTTTTATTTGCTCTCCGAAGTAAGATATAATAACTGTCTCCAAATGAGGGTGGCTAGATTTAATCACATCATTGTCTTTATCTTTGACAAAACTAGTTTTAACAACATTTAAACTATGATTTGGACAATAGTAATTTTCAAGAAAATCAAAGAAAAGTATATGCTTTTGAAGTGTATTCATTTTGTCTTTCTATTTTGTTTTAACATGCAATTTTTTAGAATTAGAAAAAGTAGCATGATAAATTTTTCTCTTATCACAATTTTCAATAGAATTGTATTCAATGAATAAGGAAATTAAATCAATTTCAGAAACTCTATTTATCACAATAAACTGGCTATGATAAATAGGTGCAATAGGTGCAATAGGAGCAACCATATCTGAAATTGTTGGAGATAAAGATGAAGCATCTTCTTCCTGGTTATCAGCTTCTTACTTTATGGGTTTGTCCTTGGATGTTTCAGCACCCTTGGTGGTGTAATAAGCAGAAGTGATTTGAGAGGAGGTTGAGACACTTTTCAGTTTTAAATCAGGGTTGACAGGTTTAGCTATCTTAATAGAATCCTCTAGAAAATGTTTTGAGATGTTGATCTCTTTTTTTTAGAGTTTCGAAAGTAAAAGAAGATCTAGCTCCAGTGAAAGAATTTCTTCTTTCATTGATAACTAGAGGTTGATCAAAATAATTTTAATAGTACCGTCAAGATATTGCTGGATGTAATCAAGGTTAAGCTCATCAGTTAGGACGTTAGTAGGAGAAACTTCATGTTCTAAAGTCCATTCATTTGGAAGAGTAATATCTTTCTAATAAATCATTTTGGGAACTTGGACATTTGCATTAGGAGTAGAACTCTGAATTAACATAATCTTATTGCCTGAGGTTTTTAAAATAGATTTAGGATTTAAATCAGTCTTTAAAACTCTGTAGTAAACACGATAAATTATGGCAAGAGGTTTATTTCCTTCTTCCATATCATAACCAGGGATCAAAATATTCAAAATCAAAAATTTTAAAATATTTGGATAATCTAAAGCAATAGTTAAATCAGGAAAACAATCAAAGTGCATAGGACCACTAAATAAAGAAGATCGAATCATTCAAAGTATAATAGTTTCAAATTTCTTGAAACTAGCTTCTCTTAAACAAATAAATACTGAAGCATTGATGCCTTTCCTCATTAGAGGTTTAACAACAACTTGAACAGAACCAATGTGTAAAAATTTGTAACCTTTCACCAGGAAATCTTGAATTGATTTTTTGTTGAACAGGCAATATTTTTCATGAGTTTTTGAAATAGCACAGGTTTGTTCAATGGTTTTAACATTGAATTCTGTCTTGAAAGCAAACTGAACCCAACTAGTTTTGTAAATAGATTTGGCATCAATATTTGGAATACTCCAATGATTGAAATCAACTAAATTAGTTTCTTCAACAGAAAAGTTGTAACAGCCCGCTAAAATTATCAGTTTTGGATTATTTCCCGACAGCAATCACATCTCTCTCATCTTTACCCTCATCTGGAATCACGCGTATAGATTATCTTTTCCGTAAATCACGTAATTTGTTCTTCATCGACAGCTGTAAAATCATGAGTCTTCCAAGACCACGCCTAGCCTTTCTCAAGCCCAAACTACCACTTTATGTGGTGGACAGCCACCGTACGCCGCCACGTACGTTCCTCCGACGCATGTTCGTGACGAACAACGAGCGACGCGCGGGTTATCCCGTCGATGGTATAACCTTCTATCTCTAGTTATTTTACGTTTAAAATAGTTAGTTGGTTGGTTTGTGAATTGTGTAGTTGTATTTGTGGAGTTCGTTGCGTAGTTGTGAAGGGAAGTGTGGTTGTGAAGTGTTGAGTTTGATTGTGTATTTTGTGGACTGTGCTGTGAAGTATAGGCGTGAGATGGATGCCGTAGATGTGATACGGCGGGTTGTGTGAAGAGAATACGCGTGTAGCGTACTCTGTGTAATGCAGCGACGCGCCGCGCGACGTGCGCTGTAATGATGTGTGTCGTAGAAGGAAGGGAGTACGCATGTAGTGTACTCCGTGTTGTATGGCGATGCATCGTGTGATGTGCATCGTGTTGATGAGTGTTGTAGCGAAGGAAGTACGCGTAGTGCGTACTCCGTGTCGCGTAGCGATGCACTGTGAGACGTGTATCGCAGTGATGGGTTTTGTAGTGTGGATGGAAGAGAGTTCACGTGAGTGTACTCTGTATTAAGTCGTGAAACACCGGATGGCGTGTCACGAAGGGTTGGATGGCGTAACAGAGAAGTGTAGAGCATGGTGTAGTGTTGGGAAACTGTATGACAGTGTCCCGAAGCAGTGGTGTTATGGATTATAGTCTGGGGTGACTGGTGTCATCTTGTGGTTGACTATGGCTAAGAGTATATGGATTGAGAAAGGAATTGTTTGTTGGTTATTATTGATAATTTTAATGAACTTGTTTTAGTGCAAAGGCTTTATGAAGTCAAATTATCTCTTCTGAGTATAGTGAAACCTCAAGTTGCCGTGGTGTTGCAAGTGCTCATAATATGACAATTGAGTTCAGAAGTGAAAATCTTAAGGACTTGAGTGTTCCTCTTCCAGCTGTTGTGCAGTTCCTCGTGTTTCGCGCCCTTTTCTCATAGAACGCGACGATCGAGGTAAGTTAGCCTCTAACTTACTATCAGTTTATTGTGTATGTGTGATGGGTAAGGGAACTACAATTTATGTATGTATGTTATCGTATATGCCATGCCATGCTATGTCATTATATGTTTATTTGTTACGTATGATTTAATCTCATGAATAATTATCTGTTACACAATCTTTTCTATTATACAATGCTGTATGTTATAAGTATACCATGTTAAGTATGCCATATGATACAAGTATGCCATGAAATGTTTATGATTAAATCATATTGTGTCATTACAAGTATACGTCATGTTAGAAAAAATTATATGATATTAATTAACATCTCATGCATTAAGAAAAATAAGATATGTTATGTTACTGATAATACGTGGGGCCACAACAACTGTGGAGTACGTATTATACTTATGTTATGTTACTTATAATACGTGGGGCCACAACAACTGTGGAGTACGTATTATATTTATGTTACTTATAATGCGTGGGGCCACAACAACTGTGGAGTACGTATTATATTTATGTTATGTTACTTATAATGCGTGGGGCCACAACAACTGTGGAGTACGTATTATATTTATGTTATGTTACTTATAATGCGTGGGGCCACAACAACTGTGGAGTACGTATTATATTTATGTTACTTATAATGCGTGGGGCCACAACAACTGTGGAGTACGTATTATATTTATGTTATGTTACTTATAATGCGTGGGGCCACAACAACTGTGGAGTACGTATTATATTTATGTTATGTTACTTATAATGCGTGGGGCCACAACAACTGTGGAGTACGTATTATATTTATGTTATGTTACTTATAATGCGTGGGGCCACAACAACTGTGGAGTACGTATTATATTTATGTTATGTTACTTATAATGCGTGGGGCCACAACAACTGTGGAGTACGTATTATATTTATGTTATGTTACTTATAATGCGTGGGGCCACAACAACTGTGGAGTACGTATTATATTTATGTTATGTTACTTATAATGCGTGGGGCCACAACAACTGTGGAGTACGTATTATATTTATGTTATGTTACTTATAATGCGTGGGGCCACAACAACTGTGGAGTACGTATTATATTTATGTTACTTATAATGCGTGGGGCCACAACAACTGTGGAGTACGTATTATATTTTATGTTACATGAAGTATGGGGCCACAACAACTGTGGAGCATACACTACATGAGACACAGCAATTGTGACATGTAGAATACGTGGGGCCACAACAACTGTGGAGTACGTATTATATTTTATGTTATGTGTATTCATGGGGCCACAACAACTGTGGAGCATGAAGTATGGGGCCACAACAACTGTGGAGCATACACTACATGAGACACAGCAATTGTGACATGTAGAATACGTGGGGCCACAACAACTGTGGAGTACGTATTATGTTTTATGTTACTTGAATACGTGGGGCCACAACAACTGTGGAGTACGTATTAACGCACGTTATTAATCAAGACAATTGAATAAGATTCCAAGTTTATGTTAAGTCCAGTTTCAGATCAAATACATGATAAGTCAAGTTTTAGATCAAGTCCATGTTATGTTATACTCACGTACATGTTATGTTCAAGTTTATGTTATTTTCAAGTTCTTATTTATGTTATGCAGGTTTACGTTCATGCTATATTTCAAGTCCATGTTATGTTTCACGTTCATGTTATGTTGTTTGTTCATGTTATGTTTTAAGCTTAAGTTCATGCCATGTTAAGTCAAGTTCAGTTCACGCTTAAGTTCTGGTTAAGTCATGCTATATGTCAAGTTATACTATGTTTATGTATGACTATAATTATGCATTTATGCTTTTACTGCCATGCATGCATTTTTAACCTGTGTGTGAGTTTTATGTTAACTTACTGAGATTTGTAATCAAATCTCACTGTGGTAGTCCCAACTACCATTCCCCCCGAATGGTAGATCTTGTTACAGGACCCAAAGGAGAATTGGAATCTGACCAACTGAATACGGTCGACTAGGCCACGGTGCGATGTTGATGATGGTATAGTATTTAACTTAGGTTAATACTTGTACTTTTGGAGTTGTATCTCAAGTATTCTTTTGATCACAACCATTTTAGACTAGTGTGGTGATCACGGCTTTTTAGTATGCCTTTATGTATGAAATATGTTTCAAGTATTTGGGATATTTTTAGTTTGGTGCATAGTATTGCTAAAGAAAAAAATTATCCGCTGCGAATATTGCATAATGCTAGATGCATGTTAGGAACATTGCATCTTATATGTCATGAACGGGGGCAGGTAACCTTGTGTTGCATGTCTCGACGCTTCAAATGTCCGTTCAATCCCAAACGGAATTTGGGGGCGTCACAAAAGTCTTCCTCATTAATAATATCAGGCGGCATACTAGACCTAGATGAATAGATCTAAACATCCTATTCGTTATGGAAACAACCAAGACAAAACTTAGCACTTATTAACCCTACCCTTACTCATTTTTCTATTGCATTTCGTAACATATACCCTTGGTCCAACCTCATACCTACTTCTGCCCTACATGCTATCCCAGCTCAAATAGGCCTTACAGATGGTTTAGGATGTCAATTACAGACGGGGTGGCGTCAACAGAAAGAAGAAGATGAACATGAATTAAGAAACGCAAAGCAAAGTGATGCAAGGCTGCACAAGAAACAAGATGAGCAGAAATAATCCAACATTACTAATTGCATTAGTAATTATTTCAATAATTTGAGATGCCGTCAAATGTCTGATTATAAATGGTACCAAGATGCTTTTATGTCCAGAGTTATGCTTAGAGACTATAGTCAAAAGCCTTATTGGAAAGAAAAATTTATTGATAGTCTATCCCATTTATTTGTTCACAAGGTTAAGGATGAATTTATTGATATCTCAGGACTCCTTAATTATGATAATTACACTTATGGTGATATTATCAGTACAATTAAGAAGTTTGGTATTAGTATGTGTAATGATCAAAGAATACTTCGTCAACAGATGAAGAATTGTAAGAAAGCCAAATATAAAATGGGTAATTTTTGTGAACAAATTGCCTTCCTCCTATTGCTCCATCTAGACAGAAAAATATTTCAAAAAATATTTTAAAACTCCCAACGAAAAAAGGAGAAAGAACCGTGATAATTTTTATAAAAAACCTTCAAGATTTTACAAGAGAAAACCTTTTGACAACAAAAAGAGTTTTAAAACTCCTTGAAAAGGAAAGTGTTTTAACTATGGCAAATCTAGGCATTTTGCTGAAAAATGTCCCAGGAAGCTAAATAAATTAAAAAACAAGCTTAACCAGTTGAATATCAATGCCAGTAATCAAGAATATTTATTTCGTCTCCTCGAAATAAAATCTTCTGCATTATCTGACATCAATGAATTTAGTTCTAGTGATTCAGAGTATCACTTAGAAATAGATTCATTTGATTCTCCCAATATTAAGCTTGGTTGTAATGATCTTGTTGCAAACATTTGAGTAAAACAATTAATGTTTTAACCAAATCTAAAGAATAAGAAAATCTTTTATTAAGTCTGATTTCTCAAATTACAAACCTCGAGCTTAGGAATAGAATTATCAGATCCTTTATATATTCAATATCGAAATTAAAAAAACACTTAAAATAGCTTGCCAATGTGCAAAAATATGCTTGGACGCAATGTTTTCAACACATTTTTCTAAAACATATTTAGTAATTTTGCAATCAATGCGTAATAAAAAAAATTTGCTTAATAAATCACTCTAAAATTTAGAAATACATAGTACTATATATTATATTTCATTTTTAGTAGTGTTATAATTGAGTTGAGCAGAATTTCAAACTCTAGAATAGAATCGAATAATTTGTTCAGACGAGTTTGGTGAAATCATTTGTTTCAAAATGTTATCGTAACTAATGTCAGTGGTATCTGTTTCAACTATTTTGAAAGAATTAGAAGTAGGGATTCCAAGACACGGAAGAGTTTTGACATGTGTCTTGATTTGTTTAATAAGAGTAGTATGAATATATGTCCAAGGAGGAGGAATGGTTGAGGGAACTAAGAAATCTTTATAACTGGTTTTTTTCAAGAATAACATCAGAAAATTTGTTAGCAAATTCGATGGGTCGAATTTTGCTTTCAGAAATATCATAACCAAGAAACCTAATCTTGGTTTGGAATAGTTTAGTTTTTTGGCTGAAACAACAAGACCATTTTATGTAATGATATCTAGAAACGAGGACAAATGATTTCAATGCTCATCAATAGGTTTTGAAAATATAAGAACATCATCAATGTAAACAATGGTGAAATGGGTGAATGAATTGAAGATATCATTCATAAGATTTTGGAATTTACTAGAGGCCAAAAGGTATTACATTCCCCTCATAGTGACCAAAGGGGGTAGTAAGAGCAGTTTTATATCTATCTAACTAACTAATCTAGATCTGCTAAAACCCAGACTTTAGGTCAAACTTGAAAAATACAACTACATCACACAACCTATGAATCAAGTCATTTTTGTTAGAAATAGGGTACCTAACCCATTCTAAGATTTTGTTCAAGGGTTTGTAATTAATAACTAGATGAGGTGTCCCTTTCTCAATTTATGCATTTTTCTTAACGTAAAAAGTAGCATAGGACCAGGGAGATTTACTGTGCCTGATAATATTTTTATAAAGTAAATCATTAATCTCATTTTTACAAATTCTAAAGTCTCACTATTCATTTGAATAGGACGAGCTTTAGTTTGAATATTTTTTTCAAAAAAATCTTTAATATAAGGTAGAGAAACAACATGTTTCTTCTTATGCCAAAAGACATTTGAAAGATCAGAACAAATATCAATAATCAATTTTTTATTGAAGTCATCAATTTTTGATTGGAGCAATTTACTAGACAATTGTTCGGAGATCTTTTTAAATTTTATTTCCTGTTGAAAGCAATTTAAATATTTTGATTTGGCTAAAAGCAAGGATTTCAAACTTTTGTCAGTATCAATTTCAAATTTTGAGATAAATTTAAACTTAACTTTCTGTCCAAAAGGATTAGTGTATATAAAGCTACACAACCTCCTACTATTCATACAACCTCCACACACTATACTTTTTTTAATTTTTATTATTTTTTTCTTTCATCAAATATTTATTATATGAATAATGAATAGAAAAATTCAATTAGTTTAAGAAGAATAAACTCAAAAAAAATTTAAAAAAATTTAAAATTTTTAAAAAATGTGGTGTGTGGAGGTTGAGGAGATTGAGCAGCAATTTAGGCCTGCAACCCGGTCTTGAAAAGCCGGTTTTGTACTCGACCCAACCCGCAAGACCTCATTTTAGGAGTTAATACGGACGGACTCGACCCGAACAAAACCAAACCGGGTCGAACCCGTATGACCCGACTTTAAAAACTAGGGCGTTTTCCATCTGTAACGAGGATGTTTGTGTTCACTCCAAAGGATGTCCGGCGAGAAACTAAAGTTCTGTTTTCTGCACATCAATTTACAAAAGCTCTACGATCTAAATCTCAGATCTACCATCATCTTCAATCTCAAGAAAAGACCCAAAAAAATTATTGGTAGAAAATAAAATCGTTTCACACATGCTTCTGCACCACTGCCGTCACTTACACATCCACACATCCAATGTAAACCACTCAACCCAGCCACCACAGGAATCAAGCACCCATGTTCTCGATTTTATGCATGAAAACAGAGTATTTATGGTGCTCTCAGTCGTTTCTCGACAGTGGCCTAGGACGTAGCTACCTCCATCTGCAGAAGGGCCGCCAAGTAGCAACTCGCCACCCCCAACTGTCGCACGGTGAGTTCTCTGCTTCCTCTCGACACCATTTTCTCTCACTCTCCGTTCCCTCCCTCTCTCTCATCTCTCGGTCAGCTCCCTCTCTCTTTTTTCTCTCACTCTATCTCTCTCAGACCGATGACTTCTACGCCGCAACACCGTGCTCCACATCTCTATGCTCTGCGCCCAACGCCAGGTTCCATCTCAGACTCGCAGTTCCAGAACAAACCCAAGCGTAGGAAACTCATAAGTTTCAGATCCTTCACCTTCTTTATCTCATGCCGATCTATAAGCAACTGATTGTTGTTTGCAGAAGCGTATGTTTAAAAGTGAACTATGAATCGAAATGAGAAGATGGGGGCAGGGGCTAGGGTTCGGTGTTGAAGGGAAAGTGAAGAAAAATAGCGGGTTCAAAGGGATGGCCCGACGTTCATCGGGTTCAATTGAATCAAAACCGACTTTTAATGTAAACTGACTTTTTCGGATTGGATCTGCACAGGTTGCACGGGTTGATTGGCCCATCGGGCCTTTTGCACAGGCCTAAGTAGCATTACTTATATTATATACAGATAGAATAGTTGAAAAATACAATTTGCACTCTCAAATTATCAAGAATTTTGTAATTTTCATCTCAAATTACCAAAACTGATACATTGAACCCTCAAGTTAGCAAAAACTGACACTTTACACAGTTTTTTCAAATTTGACAGCCAACAATATTATGTCCGTTCACCTTGTTATAATTCATTTCAAAGGCCATAATTTAATTAGGGTGCACGATGATAGGTTTTGGTAGTTTGAGAGAGGAATATGTTGGTTTGGTGGTTTGGGATGGAAAGCATAAAAACCTAGTCCATATATAGTTTGAAGGTGCAAAATGTAAAATTTAAATAAAGTGTTGTGGACTGCTACAACTTTAATAATACTCCCAAGTGTAGGATTGTCGCAAAGTAATAACTCTATGAGTCCGAGATCAAATCCATAGGGAAGGGTGTAGAATTGCAATCCAAAGCAAGAAAATAAAATAAAACAAAAAATTTAATAGGAAAAATTATCAAGGGTTGATTGAGTTGCTGAAAAAAAAAAAATCAAAACCATGGAGAAAAATATCAATATCTTAAAACACTAAGGCTTCGGGATTCACATACAACGCATCTAATGATAGTTTCAACTATCTATTTTATAGCTCAACTAAACTTCATACAAAGGATGATCTTAGTCGGATGATTTAGCAATTAAAGCACATATTACTTTTCAAAAATAGTTTCATGAATTGGATAAATTTTAGACAAAATAGATCTAGAGAATTTATGCGCAAGGAATTCTACGCATTCAATGTGCTCGGAGTCTATGATGAATTAAAGAATTATATAGAATAAATCACTTTTTTTTAAATGGTAAATCAATCCAAATACATCAAAACTTAAACATAAAAATCATAAACAAATTGTTAAAAACATACTAAAAGATGGTTGGGCTTTACCCTACATCTTAGAAAGGTGTTTACAATCCATAAAATAATAAATTAGGCTTCTCCTTTCCTCCCTCTCCCTCCAATTTCTTTTCTAATGATATCCTTCCCTCCGATAGAAAAGAAACCCTAACGTTTTCATAATTCCCGCCTAAAAAATGGTCTAACTTTTAGGACTTATATTAGCAGCCTCGTACGCTCTTTAAGAGTCAGAATTTAGAAATCCTTATTAGAGTCAAAGTTATAGCCCTTTAACATATCTTTCCAACCTATTAAGAATTGCATCAATCGAATATGTGAGTAAAAGGTAATGATAAAAAAAATTAAAATATGCCCAGGTCCTTGTGCATTTCAAACTTGGACTTTTTGTGGATTTCTTCTGTGATTTTTTTCTCTTTTTCTTGATCCAAATTACTCTTAAACCTTACAAAAAATATATTTATGCATTAAGACTCATTTTAAACACAAACTTAAGAAAAGAACATTATTCTAAAATAACCTATAATATGCATGAATTAACCTAAACTAAATGTGATAAGGCTACTAATGAGATAAATGTGCAAAACTAAGCTATTATCACACCCCCAACCAGCTTATTGCTAGTCTCTAGCAATCCAAGCTACTCAACATAAAACTATAAAATGGGAAATTAAAACTTGAAATTTTCATTACTTTAGCACAAAAAATTTAATCAGAGGTCAAAACACTAACAAGTACAAAAGATATGCACGTGCCATTAATACTCATTGTGGAAATGAGGTTTAGCCAACACGAATATGCTTCTAGTTTCAAAATAAAATACGACCAGAATCTCTATCCAAAATTATGTTTCGACTCAATCCTCACTAGTGTTAACACTCAAAAGAATAAAGTCACTCTGAACATTATGCATGCTCTCAAATATATGTGAGTAGATTAATTTATAACAAGAACAATTATTTCACATATAAATCAAAGGAAAGAATGGAAATAGAAGAAAATAGATAGTCTCATGAAGGGATGCCAAACACATTAAGAATTTTACGCCACCTCATCTTGATTTTGTCATGTCAATTTCCAAACTATACCCTCCTCAAGATCAATTAGGACTTTTATTAGGATGTAACGTAGGGTGAAATGGGAAGATTAGAAACAAAAGGTAACGGGTAATAATGAAAAGTGTTTCCACGAACAAGCAAAGAATAACTTTCAATGTATCATCTAACTTTTGAATTTATTTTTCGACTTTCCAATGCAACACTTTCAGCTCTTCTCTTTCGTTCTTTTTTTTTTCCTTTTCTTTTTTTAGCTTTCTTCTTTTTTTCTTTCACATGTTCATCATAAATTCTTCTAGACTTGGGTATGTATACTTTTTTCCTCTGGAGACATTGCGCCTACTCCTCAAATTTCCATTTCAATTTGTCTTTCCGACAATCTTTTGTATGCCTTCTTCAATGAATCTGTAGTATTTATTCTTAAAACACGTGGGAAAATGATTTAAGAAAGAAAGGATAAAATAAAAGGCTCAAAGGGGTTACTAGCGATATTGCATAAGAAAAAGAACTAAAGGCTCAAAGTAAAGAAAGATGGCCTAAACTCATCTCTTGAGGACTATACTAGTTCTTCAATACCAATGGTTTCAAGATTTTTCAGTGTAGCATAAAATTTGAAGAATAATGAGACTAAACAACAAAACATTATGCGCTTCCAAAAGAAAGTATGGAGTAATTTAAAAGAACCCTCTCAAATGAATGGATTGGTTTAAAGTCTCACAAGGGTTACATGTCTCCACATGCTATCTTCAAGATTTTCAAAATCATATCTATCTTTCAACTAGAATCATAATTGTGTGGCTAAATTGAAAATGGAACATGAATAAGCATGAAAAACAATAGAATTCATAAGTAGAAGTAGCATAATGAACTTTAAGTTCAATACTCGTGCTAAAGCAACAAAAACAACAACAAAAATGAAAAACAAAAACAGAAAAATGAACTGAAAGAAAGAGAAAGAAAAAAAAAATGCAAAAATTCAAATCATCTCAAGACTTTCTCCCCTAACCTAAAACTTTCATTGTCCTAAATGTAATCAAAGTAAAACATTAAAGAATAGAGCTAAACAAGAGTACCTTGAGGTGATGATCACAAACTAAAACTTTTATACCTATAGAAAGGGTTAAAAGAAAAATAATTAGAAAAAAAATAAAAATAAAGACAACCTAAACCAAGACACTTACACTAAAACTAATCATGTGGCTGGTTGTGATAAATATGATACTCTAAATTAATGGACTCTTCTTCATGTGAATAATTCTCAAGAAATGGCTTAAGACGTTGTCCGTTCACTTTAAAATTATTTCCATTCTTGGGATTCTCAATTTCTACAGCATCATGAGGGAAAACCGTTTTAACAATGAAAGGTCCAGTCCACTTAGATCTCAATTTTCTTGAAAATAAATGCAACCTAGAATTATACAAGAGAACTTTCTGAGATGGTTCAAAAGATTTTCTCAAAATGTGCTTGTCATGAAAGACCTTCATTTTTCTCTTTGTGAATCCTAGAATTGTTATAAGCATCCTTGCGAATTTCTTCTAATTCATTCAATTGTAATTTTCTTAAAGAGTTAACCTTGTCTAAATCAACATGCACATTTTAATAGGCCAATAAGATTTATGTTCCAACTCCACAAGCAGTGGCAAACTTTTCCATAAACAAGTCGATAGGGAGACATACTAAGAGGGACTTAAAAGCAGTATGGTAAGCCCAAAGGGCATTAGTTAGTCTCAAAGACCAATTTTTGCTATTTGGATTCACCGCTTTTTCTAAAATTTGTTTTATTTCCCTATTTGCAAGCTCGACTTGATCACTTGTTTGTGGGTGATATGGGGTCGCAACTTTATGATTAATGCTATATTTTCTCATCAAAGCCTCAAAATGTCTATTACCAAAGTGTGATCCTTTGTCACTAATAATGGCTCGAGGTATTCCAAATCTTGAAAAAATATTTTTCTTCAAAAATTTCAAAACAACTTTGTTATCATTAGTTTAACAAGGAATATTCTCTACCCACTTAGAAGCATAATCTACAGCTACTAGAATGTATAAGTATCCAAAAGAGAATGAAAAATGACCCATGAAATCAATGCCCCAACTATAAAAAAATTTCAATGACTAAAATTTAGTTAAGAGGTATCATATTTCTACGAGTCATTCCACCTAACTTTTGACAAGGCTCACAAAATTTGCAAAAATCATGAGAATTTTTCAACATGCTAGGCCAATAAAAGCCATATTGCTAAATTTTTGCAACGGTCTTCCTTGAAGAAAAATGGGGTCCACATGTGTGATATCCGCTCCTTCTTTCTTCTTCTTTACGTATGAGCCTTGATCTACGTGTCAGACTTCGGTCAACATGTCGAGCCTCGTTCCACGTGTTGAGTTTCGGTCTATGTGCCGATCTTCGATCTACACGCTGAGCCTTATTCTAAGTGTTGTACCTTGATGGCGTGTTCCGAAAGTTATCCACCGGGTTTCAAAGTAAGATAGATATTTTAAAACTTACAGATATGTTAAATATCATGGAAATATCTATAGGAGATATTTCCAGTATTATTAGATAAGCTTACTTTTAAAGTAGCACAATTATAATATTTTAATGAGTTTTGAAAATATTATAATTGTGGATAAGTACTTAGATTAAATATTTAAGTTGTTTTAATATATTAAGAGGTTTAACTTTACGTTGAAAACTCTTATTTAAATTAAATGGTTTTATCCTCTTTTAGTGATTAACGATACTTTATCATTTTAAATAATAATGAAGAAATATTATTTTATAAACTTTAGTTTATAAAATAATATTCTATCTTAATTCCTCTTAGTGTTTTATTTAAGTGTTTTATTCTCCTTGAGTAATTAATGATGCTTTATCATTTTAAATAATGATGAAAAAATATTATTTTATAAACTGTAGTTTATAAAATAATATTCTACCTTAATTCCTTTTAGTGTTTTATTAAAGTGTTTTATTTAAAATAAAACACTTATGCGTTTTCAAATCAGTATTTAAACTCATCGTTGGATCGTTTGAGGATCCCGAAGCGTATGATTGAGGTTAAATACCCAGGTCCCTACCCTTTTCCCTTCACTTTTTCCTTTCTCCTTTTTCTCTCTTCTCTCTCTTCTCTCTTTTCCCATGCACGTCCAGCTTGTGCACTTCATCTCCACCGTGAGCTTCAAGCTTCCAGCTCAACCACCACCGGCCACCGTAGCTCTCACCGCCAGTCACCAGTCCTTCCCTACATGCCGGCCAACTCCTCCTTCAGCCAGCCAAGCCACACGACCTCTCTCTCTCCTCCCACGGCTTCACTAGCCAAAATGGGTAAGGATACACTTGCCTCCTCCACGCCGCCGTACACGGTAGCTATGGTCTCACCTCTGGTCATCGAATGACCATCACCCTCTGGTCATCATTCCCTCCAACTAGCAAGCCACCACATGCCCTCCTTCTTCCTCCATGGTACCACCCTCAAAATGGGTTTAACACCCATTTCCTCCACTTAGGGCCACCATACACGACCAAAATGGTCACCAAGCACCACTAACGGATTCACCATGTCATGGACTTCCTCCCCATGTCATGGGTTTCTACACCCTTTGTTACGGTTGCACCGCCGTGTACGGTGGTACACGGCCACCCATGGTGTTCTACCACCACCACCTTGTTCCTCTCATCACCATGAACTTCCCCAAGAAATTTCATGGCCAACGGAGCTATGTGTAGCTCTCACTCTCCCTCACTCTCCAAGGCCGAAATACACTTCAAACGGCCGATCCGCCACCGTGAGCCACCGTATGGCCACCACCTCGCCACCACAGCTCCATCACATGTTCATCTACCTTTCCCTAGCTTGCCATGAAGTTCTATGGCTTTCATCCACCTCAAGCAACTCCCACCATTTTCATATTCACTATTCACGGCATGATGCCACCGTGCTCCGCCACCTTTGACCACCACAAGGCCACCTTGAGCCTTTCCAAGACCACGCCTAGCTATTCTCAAGCCCAAATTACCACTTTATGTGGTGGACAGCCACCGTACGCGGTGTTACCGCCACGTACGCTCCTCCGACGCTTGATCGTGACGAGCAGCGAGCAACGCACGGGTTATCTCGTCAATGGTATAACCCTCTATCTCTAGTATTTACATTTAAAGTAGTTGATTGGTTAGACAATAGACTGTGTAGTTAGTAATTGTGGAGTTCGCTGCGTAATGGTGAAGTGAAGTGTAGTTGTGAAGTGTTGGGCTTGATTATGTAGTATTCTGGACTATGCTGTGAAGTATGGGCATGAGATGGATGTCGTAGTTGTGATACGGCGTGTAGTATGAAGAGAGTACGCGTGAAGCGTACTCTGTGTGTAATGCAGCGACGCGTCGTGTGACGTGCGCTGTAGTGATGTGTGGTATAGAAGGGAGTATGCGTGGAGTGTACTCCATGTTGTATGGCGATACACCGTGTGACGTGCATCGTGATGATGAGTGTTGTAATGAAAGGAGTACGCATGTAACATCGGGAACCTGTGTAATAGTGTCCCGAATCAATGGTGATATGGCTGTAGTCCAAGGTAACGGGTGTTGCCTTAAGGCTAACTTGTGGTTGAAGGTATGTATGAAGCGGTGAAAAGGTATCAGAGAGTGCAGCAGAAGCACGATGGGCCTCGTATTGTAACTCAAGAATCTGTTGTGAGCTGCATAATGTGACAGAGGCATATTTGTGGATGCAGTCCTCTTGTCAAGTGGCGGGAACTGTGTAACAGTATCCCAAAGCAGTAGTGATATGGCTTATAGTCCAGGGTGACGTGTATCACCTTGTGGTTGACTATAGCTAAGAGTATATGGAAGTGGTGGAAAAGTATCAGAGCATGCAGCGGAAGCATGATGGGTATCGTGACGTGACTCGAGCTTAGTCTTGAGCTGCGTGAAGTGATAGAGGTGCATTTGTGGATGCAGTCCTCTCCTATCAAGTGTTGGGATGAACTTGTACAGGGTTGGGAAGTAGGAAGAATCCTATCAACCGGGTCTGAGCAAGTTGGTATTGAAGTATGGAGCTTGTTTATATAAGCGGGCGTTAATTGGAACTATAAGTTGCTCTTAGGTGATAAAAGGGGATGAGATGCAGGTGTGTCTGGCGAGACACATGTACCGAACAGGTTTACCATATGTAATGAGTAATCTGTCCTGATCATGGTTACATGGTATTTTAGCCCGAGAGTTGGCTGAATTCGTGTAGCCTGAATGGATGGGAATGAGGATGTAATATGGGCTAGGATACGTGAAGGTAGTATGGGTAAGTAGTCTAAGGTTGGGACGCATGACTCTGTCGGTTGGAATCATGCGTCAAATTGTGGAAATAGAAGAACGAGATGGAGGTCTTAGTGTCTTAACCCTCAGGTGAATCACGAAGGTTTACTTTAAGGAATAAAACCCGAAAAGTTTTAGTATAGTAAATGGCACATGAGAGTCCAGGAATGGACGGAGAGTGTTCCAAGTGAGGCGTAATTCTATTTTAGAATAGTTCCTTATGCATTAGATAGATGATGACATAAGGTTATGTGTATGCATGTAGGTTGCCATCTGACACGCACATGAATGGACTGCATGGAATGAGTATGGCATGAAGTCCAGGTAAGTATTACGTTCATACTCTTCTAGAGTTTTATGTATAGAAAAGAAGAAAAAGATGAAAGCTTTTCTCTAAAAGGAAAATAAAAACGAAACGTAAGTTTTCAAGTATAAGTACGTAGCGGCCTTCCTTGGTAGCCCCTCTTTAAGCACCCAAAGTATGTACGTGTATGCATGTGAATAGATGCTATATGTAGTACGTATTGTATGTATGTTCATGAAAAGGAAACGAAAAGAAGCCTTAAAAGACATAAGAACCGTTAAGGAATGCAAGGACCGAAACTGTAATGAAAAGAAAGAAAAGAAAACAAGATTTTTCCTAAAGTAATTCTCTCTTTTGAACAGCTCTTCTTCAAAGAAAAGAAAGAAAACCATTTTCTCTTAAAGGGATTTCTTCTAAAAATACTTTTACAAAATAAAAGAGAGAAAACCATTTTCTTAATTAAAACTCTTATGAAACGTAAGAACTGTAAGAAACGTAAGAACTGTAAGGACTGAAATGAAAGAATGGACTGCAAAGGAAAGGAAAGGACTGTAAAGGAATGAATGGACTGGACTGAATGGATGATGTATGAAAATACGTAACGGCTACATGGACTGAAAAGGAATGGTACCAATGAATAGACTGTAAAGGGGCAGATTGCAATGCCGGGTAAGTAGTACTGGTAGTGCATCCAGTGCTGTACCCTGACGGAATGGATTCCTAAACCCGCTAACCCCAGCACACGGGGCGTAACAGTGTGCAAATGGCCAATAAAAGTGAGAAGAAAGAACGGATGCATGTTAAGAAAGGAATGCATGTATGTATGGATGAACGGAATGCATGAATGTACGTAAGTAAGAAGAGATGAACGAATGAATGCATGTATGCATGGATGTATGTAAAAAGAATGAATGCATGAAAACATTCTTTAAGAAATGAAGGCAGCGATGCGTGGGGAACTGTTTTAAATAAGAAAGCACGTTTATAACGAAAAACCCCACCTTGCAACGTTTTAAAACGAAAAGAAAAACGTATGCATGCTAAGTACGATATGTATGTATGGAATGATGAATGCATAACTGAAAATCTAAGTTATTATATTTTAACTGTATGAAGTAATGCTTACGAGTCATCGACTAATTTTAGTTTTATGTGTGCGCTCTCAGGCACAAGATGAGCATGACAAGTCAGAACGAGCACAACCAAAGGGGGAAGAGCACAAAGGCTTAGGTAAGATGTTTTTATATGAAAACTTAAATTATGAAATTTAATGTTTTCCGCTATAATCTTTTAATTAAGAAAACGAATTTTATTTATAGCATGAGGTCTTTTGTATCCTGGCATAAATGGAAAAGAATTGGAAAAGGAATAGTAATTCCTGTCGATTTTTTTTTAAAATCGATATGGAAAGGACCCACTATAAGGACGGGCGTTACAACATGCTTCATTATGACAAAAGGAGATGATATTATTTATTTCATTATTAGGGACACGTCTCCTAATGATTTGGTTGGGACAATACTTGAATAAATAAGGATCATCATAACAAAAAATTACGTACCTCGACCATGAAACGTTTCTTGTCTTGGGCATTCCAATGAGATGGTGTTTTACTTGTGAAAATAAAATTAACGATATCAGCATACCGAGGTAAACTAGCATTGGAAAACAATTGCTCATTAGGAAATGAATCCTTTCTAGGCAACGCGTCCATAGAATCATCAAAAGTAAGGCATGACAGATGATTTGCTACCACATTTTCAACTCCCTTTTTATCTTTGATGGTAATGTTAAATTCTTGGAATAGAAGAATCCACCTAATCAATCGTGGGTTAGAATTTTTCTTCGAAAGAAGATATTTTAAGGCTGCATGGTTAGTAAAAATAACAACAGGTGAGCCAAGTATGTGTGCACGAAATTTATCTAGAGCAAACACCACAGCAAGTAATTCTTTTTTAGTTGTAGAATAATTTATTTAAGCACCATTTAAAAGTCTTACTTGCATAATAAATCACATATGGCTTTTTATCTTTCGTTGCCCTAGAACAGCTCCTATTGCATAATCACTTAAATCACACATAATTTCAAAAGGCAAAGTCCAATTTGGTGGCTGCATGGTTGGTGTAGTGGTAAGCATGCCTTTTAGCTTATCAAAAGCTTCTTGGCAACCTTGGGTCCATTCAAAGGGAGTGTCATTTGTTAAAAGGTTGCATCTAGGTCTAGATATGGAACTAAAGTCTTTTATGAACCTTCTATAAAATCCAGCATGTTCTAAAAATGATCTAACAACTTTAATAGTCTTAAATGTGGGAAAACTAGAAATTATATCAATTTTTGTTTTGTCAACCTCAATGCCCCTGGAAGATACAATATGGCCTAACATAATCCCTTTCGAGACCATGAAATGACACTTCTCCTAATTTAATAACAAATTATTTTCTTCACACCAAGTCAACACTTCTTCCAAGTTAGAAAGATGTCCATCAAAAGAGTCACCAAATACAGTAAAATCATCCATGAAAATCTCCAAATAATGCTCTATCATATCATTGAAAATACTCAACATATATATTTGAAAAGTAGCAGGTGCATTACATAAACCAAAGTGCATCCTCTTGAATGCAAAGATACCAAAAGGGCAAGTGAAAGTGGTTTTCTCTTGATCTTCAGGTGCAATTTCAATTTGATAATACCCTGAGTATACGTACCCATCCAAATAATAATAATATTCATGACTAACTACCCTATCTAAAATTTGATCCAAGAAAGGCAAAGGGAAGTAATCTTTTTTTAGTGACAACATTCAATTTCTTATAGTCAATACATATGTGCCAACCCGTGTCAACACGAGTTGGGATCAACTCATTATTCACATTCTTGACTACAGTTATTCCAAATTTCTTAGGCACACTTGTGTAGGACTTACCCATTTACTATCGGCAATGGGGTATATAATACTCACATATAACAATTTTAGCACTTTAGTCATAACTACCTCTTTCATTGTAGGTTTTAACCTACGTTGCATCTCCCTAGATAGTTTGGTGTCATCCTCTAAATAGATTTTGTGAGTGTATACTAGAAGGCTGATACCCTTGATGTCAGCAATGCTTCACCCTAAAGCACTCTGGTGCTTTTTCATAACATTCAGTAGTTTACTTTCTTGCATATGGTCAAGTTTAGAAGATGTTATTATCATCGGGTCTCATTGGGTCCTAGATAAGCATACTTGAGCTCCATAGGCAATGGCTTCAAATCCAACTTTGGTACTTGTTCACTTGAAGGTATCAAGTGATTCTTGCATGGTTGCAACTTCTCAAATTTTGGTTTTTCACTTGTTCATCTCCAAATCCTGTGAAGCATTTAAGAGAGAATAGATATATGAAGTGTCTGAGTTTTCACCACAATCAAAATCACAAGAGTTGAGTATATAAGCCTCTAATGAATCTAAACAAGTTTTTCTGAATTGTTCTTCAATAAGCATTTCAATCAAATTAATTTCATGAACATCCTCTTCATCCATAGGCTGCTTAAAAGTATTGAAAATATTAAGCTCTAAAGTCATATTGCCAAGAGATAGTTTCAAAAGCCCTTACCTACTATTGATCAAAGCATTAGAAGTATCAAGGGGCACCCTAAAATCACATGTATTTGGCAACTGCTATTGAGAGTGGGGTCCATGTCCAAAACAATAAAATCAATAAGATAATAAAATTTGTCCACTTGGACCAACACATCTTCAACAACGCCTCTATAAATTTTCATAGATCAATCAACAAGTTGTAAAGTTATGGAGTTGGGTTTCAATTCATCAAGACCTAACTATTCATATATAGAATATGGCAAAAGATTCATACTTGATCCAAGATCAAGCAAAGATTGCTTTATTTTAGAATTACCAATCATGCATGAAATAGTAGGAGATCCTGGATATTTGTATTTAAGAGGTGCTTTGTTTTGAATGATTGCACTCACTTGTTTAGTAAAAAATGCATTCTTCTATACATTAAGCTTGCACCTAACAGTACATAAATATTTTAAAAACTTGGCATATGAAGGAATTTTCTTTATAGCATCCAAAAGTGGAACGCTTACTTCAACTTGCTTGAACACTTCAAAAATTTCAGCATTGTGATTCACTTTTTAAAGAGAAACCAATCTTTGAGGAAAAAGGGTAGGAATAGAACAAATAACTTCATCACTCTTGGGCTCATTAGGTTCATCACTACTCTTTGATTTTGAAAACTTTTTTGGTTCTTTTGGTGAGACAGTCTTGTCAATGACCTTCCAACTTCGAAGAGTAGTGATAGACTTAACATGCTTAAAATTTTCACCATTGTCACTAGATTCACCTACACTAAACTGACCTTGTGGATTTGGTTGTGTTTGAGCAAGAAATTTTCCTTTTTCTGGATTACTCAAAGAAGTGGTCAACTTAGTAAGTATGTTCCTAATGTTGTTGATGGTTTGGGAATTTTGATTATTGATGGTTGGTTGTGTTTGCATAAATTGTTGCAAACTTGTGGAAACTTGGTGTAATGCATCCTCAAGATTTTTCTTCGGTGGTGGAGCATTGTAAGGCATAAAATTGGGAGGACCTTGAGTAGGAGTTGTAGCCACATTATCATTCCTCTAATTAAAGTTTGGATGATGCCTCCATCCAAGATTGTAAGTCTCTGAATAGGGGGAGGAATATGACTTTTTGACCACGTTTATTGCATTTGTTTGATCATGCAAGACCTCTATGAAAGCTAGAAGTGTAGGACACTCATTTGTTAGGTGTCCCATGGTCTCACAAATACTACAAACCTCATTAAATTTAGGTACAGTAGTGACTTCATTAGCTTTCCTAAATTCCATGGCTTCAAGTTTCCTAGTCAAACTTGCTACCCTAGTTCTAAGGTCATCATCCTACTTAAGTTGGTATCTACCACTTCTAGAGGGGTTAGAGAAAATTTTAGACGTATTTCAAGTATCAATGGTATCCCAAGATTGGGTATTATCAGCTAAGAGATCAAATATTCAAAAGTCTCTTCAGGGTCTTTGTTTAAAAACTCTCTATTGCACATCATCTCTACGAATTGGCATATTTTGGGACTTAAACTATCATAGAAAAAACTAATTAAATGCCAAGTTTCATAGCCATGATGTGGACAAAAATTAAGCAAATCTTTAAATCTTTCCCAACATTGGTAAAATGTCTCACTCTCTCTTTTTGTAAAAAATTCATCATTTGTGTCTTGAGAGCCTTAGTCCTATGGATTGGAAAAAGTTTCTTTAGAAGCTCAGTTTGCATCTCTTGCCAAGTACTAATTGACCTAGGCCTCAAATTGTTAAGCCAAGTCTTTGCCCTCTCTTTAAGAGAGAAAGGAAACAACTTAAGCCTAATGGTCTCATCACTACAAGCCTGGTCATGGAAGGCAGCACATATCTCCTCAAATTCCGTAATATGTAGATAAGGATTTTCAAATTCTAAACCATGAAATCTAGGAAGTAATGGAATCGTACTGAGCTTAAAATTAAAATTATGTGACTAGGAGGAAAGACCATGCATAATGGGACAATACTCCTAATGGGCTGCAAATAATCTCTAAGAGTCCTAATGGGAGGAAGATATTCATATTCTAGAATGTTGGCATTGTTTCCCTCATTATGGACACTCTCATTGATTGATATAGTATCAAGTGTATGAGAATGATTGGATGAATCAGACAAATTGTATAACAAATTATGATGTTCAATCCTAATCAAACGATCGATTATCTCTATCACGAAACCAAGAGCTCATGTACTAAATCTAAAAGAAAAGGGTTGGAGAGATATTACTAAAATTGTGAAGAAATTCGGTAATATCTCAACAAACCTCCCAACAAAAGTGGGTTGCTTCAGCCACGACTTTAATAATGCTCCCAAGTATAGGATTATAGCTAAGTAATAACTCGATGAGTCCGAGATCAAATGCACAGGGAAGGGTGTAGAATTGCAATCCAAAGTAAGAAAATAAAACATTAAAGAATTATGGAGAAAAATTATCAATATCTTAAAACACTAAGGCTTCGGGATTCACACACAATGCATCTAATGATAGTTTCAATAATCTATTTTATAACTCAACTAAACTTTATACAAAAGATGATCTTAGTTGGATGATTTAGCAATTAAAGCACATATTACTTTTCAAAGATAGTCTCATGAATTGGATAAATTTTAGGTAAAATAGATCTAGAGAATTTATGCCCAGGGAATTCTAAGCATTCAACGTGCCTGGAGTCTACGATGAATCAAAGAATTATACAATGGTAAATCAATCTGAAAACATCAAAACTTATACATACATAAAAATCATAAATAGATTGTTAAGAATATACCAAAAGATGGTTGGGCTTTACCCTACACCTTAGCAAGGTGTTTAGCAATCTATAAAAAAATAAAAGAATAAACTAGGGTTCTCCTTTCCTGCCCCTCCCTCCAATTTATTTTCTAATGATATCCTTCCTCAGGTAGAAAAGAAACCTAAACGTTTTCACGATTGCTGCATAAAAAAAAGGCCTAACTTTTAGGACTTATATTGGCAACCTCGTACGCACTTTATGAGTTAGAATTTAGAAATCCTTGTTAGAGCCAAAGTTGTAGCCCTTTAAGATATATTTCCAACCTATCAAGAATAGCATCAATTGGATATGTGAGTAAAAATGTTATGAAAAACCAAAGTATGTCCAGGCAGTCTCCTATCGCACTTCGAACTTGGACTTCATGTAGATTCCTTCAGGGATTTCTTTCTCTTTTTCTTGATCCAAATTACTCTCAAACCCTACAAAAAATATATTTATGTATTAAGACTCATTTTAAACATAAACTCAAGAAAATAACATTATTCTAAAACAACCTATAATATGCATGAATTAACCTAAACTAAATGAGAGTTTGATAAACAATCATTTCTGTCAATCACAAGCTAATGTCATCTGCAAGATCCCAATTAGCAAGAGAAATTGTAAAGGCAGGTTAATCTGGAAACAATTCCTCTTTGGACAAGTCCATCCTATAGATGGAGTTTAATGGACACCAATAGAAAATTGTCACATCAGAATTTCACAATATTTTTTCCTACAACTGCTCACACCATAGCATTTGATAGATTAATGTAATCCCAAATCACTCACCCCTTCGAGAGAAACCCTTTGAAAACCCCTCCCTCCCTTCAAAGGAAAGCAAATCTGAACCACCGCACACCATACGCCAGTGGAGCAGATCCAGCTTAGACCATCACACTCTTTCTAGTGCAGCCCACCATAGTCTCACGGGCATCCACCCCTCCCCTCAACAAATCACCCCTCCCTGGCCTTGACAGAAAACAAAATTCACCGAAATCTTAGAGAAAAGAGATTCACCTAAGAAAAACAAAAAGAAGTACAACAAAAACACTCACATTTAGAAACCCACAAAACATTAAAGACACAAAAAAAAAAAAAAAATCAAACAATAAAAACCAACCGGATCCGAAATTCTTGTCTACTTGTCGACCATCCAAAACCTTCGTTATCCTCGTTGAAACTAGACTTGCTGGTAGGAGAAGAGAAAGAGAGGGGGTTAGCTGCTATACGGCCTCAGCCTTTGTTATCCTAGACATCACCGTAGTGAAGCTTGCTAGCTTGCATCCACTCTCAGATTCTTCATTCCAAAGCATCCTGAAATAGATTCCAAATCATATTTCATTGGGCTTTTTTTGAGACCCATGGATAAGTAAAAGGAAAATAAAAGATAAAAAAAGTTCAAATTTGCTTTTGAATCGGAAGCGAATATTAAATGGATAAATGAATTTTCTGGTCTTGCATTTTCCATTAAAGAGGTGAGGCTTCGGATTTCGGTGGCCTGGTGAATCCTTAGAAGGGTTTGGAGAGAGAGAGAGAGAGAGAGAGAGAGAGAGAGAGAGGGTTTCGATGGCCTACGGCAAAAATTTTGGTGGCCTGGTCTTGCATTTTCTATCACATAGAGCATATTTGGCCCTTTGTGGGCTCTAAGTGGCACTCTCCTATTGGAGTCTATTTTTTGCGACTTATTAGATAGTCTTGTGTGAAGTTATTCTCATATAGAAATATAGTAAAGATGGCAAGTATAATATAGAAGTGGTTATTATGTAGCTCAACGGTTAAGTAGAAGGAGGGAAGGGGATCATCAAAAGGCGGGTAGGTAGAGGAGCTGTGGAAAGCCATGTGGAAACTACATATCCCTGCTGCAACTAAACATTTTTTATGGAGGGCAAGCTCGAGTGGTCTTCCAATTAAGGTTGCATTTATGCAAGAAAAAGTGGTTGAAGATGTTCCACATCCCAAAGCTGTTTTTTCCTTCCTACAAGTGAGGGCTTATTAATAAATTTGGACGGGGGTCACTATTGGACAAGTGACTACCCTCTCTTCGGGAAAAAAAAAAGTCCAATATGCAAACAGAAAAGAGAGACTATACTACATGCTCTATGGCAATGCCCTTATGTGTGTGATGTATGGGCAGAAAAGGGAAGTGATTTACAGAAGTGGTTTGTTATGGTTGGGGATTTTATGGAACTATGGGGTAACATGAATCTAAGGCCGTCTCAAGGGAAATTAGAAGAAGTAGCAGTAATGTTTAGAGGCATATGGCACATGAAGAATAGATCAGTTTGAGAGAATCAGTTTGATGGGCTAAAACAAATTGTTCAATTTGCTCTACTATCACTAAAAGAGTTCAGAGATGCTCAACAGAAGAAGGTGATGGGAGGATACTGCAAAACATCCAATAACGAAGAGGATTTTATGGAGAAAACCTGAGGAAGGTTAGTTTAAAGTCAATTTTGATGCTGCTGTAGATTCAAAAAAATCAGAAAGTAGGGGGGGATTATTATAAGGGACCATAATGGAGAACAAATGGTAGCTTGTAGTGAACCACAATGCTTGTTGACTCAACCATTACTAGCAGAAGCAGCAGCCATGAGGAAAGCTACTGAGTTGTGTTTAGAGATGGGATTCAGTAAGGTGATTATAGAAGGAGATGCACAAGTTATGCTAGATGCTATGGTGAATCCATAGACATGTTGGGCAGCATATGGGCAGACTATTCCAGATGTTAAAGAGAGTTTGCAAGATCTGCATAGTTGGAAAAATCAATTTTGTAAGAAGAACTGGAAAGAGATTTCACATATATATCTTAGCAAAATTGGCTTTGTCATTAGAGGAAATGCAATGTTGGATTGAAGATGGGTCTGATTTGATTACAAGTAAGCTACTAGCTAAAAAACACTGTATTGAGTAATTTTTATGAATGAAAGTTGTTCTGTTTAAAAAAAAGAAATGTGATAAAGCTATCTACTAATGAGATAAATGTGTAAAACTAAGCTATAATCATAGACATGTTTCATACTTTTGCTAATGGCCTCTAGCAACCTACACCAAGAAGATAAGAGGGGCTCCGTGTGGTGAGGCACACCTCCTATGTCTAAGTCAAAATAGAGTTTATAGAATATTTCAATTTTCAAATTGTTCAGAAATTACCTCTGGCATGTACTTTGACCTCTATTTGTATAGACCAAGTGTGTTACTAGAATGGTATGTCTTATAGTTTGACCCTCTCTAATCTTAGCAAGATTATGCACTGTTAGGGTTTCAAGTCTGCTACTATACCAAGAGGATTGGATACACTAGGCGAATATCATGGATGAGTTTGACACTGGAGAATATTACTCCTTGTCCATTATGTTATTAAATTGTTATTAATGACAATTAGATTCGAATCCCGTATTGCTACATTTTGGAGATCGGGCCTTGGTTTCTAACGAAGAGGCTTTAGTTTTGGGTTCAGAGGCCCTTGTGACGCGGTGTTTGGCCCATTTCCTTTTGAGAGAATATTTGACCTAGCAATAAGTATACTTTTTCTATATCAGAATGGTTGTTTCATAAAGAAATATCATAAAAGTGAAGCTCACAAAATGATTTGGATAAATGTGATACATTAGATATATTTTATAGAAAAAAAAAACTTCACAATCTAATGTACCAAAACAAGCCACATAAGTTTCTCAACAAGCTTAAAGAAACAAAGATTGATCGATTATATCATGTAGGTACACTATGACATATCTTAGTTAGCTATTCTAAATTCTAATCCTTCATTGACTTGAAATAATTAAGACTTTTATTTAGTTCTTGATTTGAATTAACTAGTTTAGGAGATTTTTTATTTTTTATTTTAAATTAGCAACCTTATTAGGAAAATGCTAGTTTGTATGAGGTATTTGACCGATAAATGTTACCGATTCACATGGCATGCCATGTGGCTAGTTTTTATATTAAAAAAAAAAACACGAAAAATGTTCTCAATTTTCCTCTCCCAGAATTCGAGATTTCTTGATTGTAGTTGCATATTTCTCGATCCCTGTTGAGCTCCTTTACTTTGTTAGCTGCTCAAACGTTCCTTTTAAACGGGGACTTCTTCAGTTTATCACCTTTATAATCCTTTGTGGATTGACTCATTTGCTCAATGGATGGGCTTATTATTGCCAACACTAATTCTAGTTTATGTTGTCCCTCACAATTGCCAAATTCCTCACAGCTTTGGTAATTACCCTGTTGACTCTAATCCCTCTTCTTCTCAAATTCATGAAAGTGAGGGAGCAATTCTTGAGGCAAAATATATTGGAGTTAGATCAAGAGGTTAGGATGATGAAGAATGGGGGTATCGGGTTCTAGGGGAGGAAAACTCATACCATTTTCCTCTTTTTTTTTTTTTTTTTTTTTAAATATAAAAGCTAGCCACGTCGGTAACATTTATCGATCACGTACATTTATTGGTCACTGTAGCATCACTCTTTAATTTCAGAATTTTCATAGGCTATGTGATGAATCTACTACTTTATTAATAGGACCTTTTAGGTACAAATGCAATATAGAGAATACACACCCTATAATATTGACATTATATAATTTAATTTACAAGAAACTAATAAAATAAAATTTTTTATAAATCAAATTCTATCTTACAAATATAATTTTTCTTCGCTACTTTCCCATCAAAGAGCAAAACCCACGAATATTAAGTAAGGAAATTATTAGCTGCTTGCTAAATGGAATTTGTTTATATTTTTAAAAATTCAAAGGAGGTCAGCAATAAAAACAAAGAGTTCGGGGGGTATGCATGTAATATTTCAACCTCTAAGTCAATTTGTAGCATATGTCGATATGCGAGAGAAGGAGGAGGACGTGCAGCCCACCTTCACAAGCGCACGCGACCCCACGCAACCAAACAAACCCTAATTTCCCAACACTTCCCCCACCTCCCTCGTTCACTTCTCATTCCTCAAAGCAAGATATAGGAGAGATTTTAGTAAAAGAACCAACATCTTTCCTGTTCCTTAACACACACTCCCACCGTCAAAGCCACCCAATCAAAGGCAAAGATGCACCAAAAAGCCCCAAGAGTTCCATAGAGATACACTCCTTAAATTTAACTTATCTCTTTTCTTGTTCATCCTTTTGGCTTCTCTTCGTTTTTTTTTAATATTAATTCTGTTTCTCATCACCACTTTAATCTGTTTTTCCTTTCGTAAATCTCGTTCTTCGGGTTCAAGCTTTCGAATCACTTATGGGTAGTTTGCTTTTTTAGGCCTTCTTCACTTTAGAAACCCAAGCAAACATCTTGATCTTTCTTGGGTTTTGACTTGTGTGAGTTTAGATTTAGATGCATGACCTAGACAACTATTTCTTCGGGTGATTTTTAGTGTTGATTTTGATCATCGTCTCTCTTTTTTTGCTTGTGCTTGAGTTGAGATCATGGCAAACCGGTGGTGGACCGGGCAGGTGGGTCTAGGTGGACTGGAAAACTCGTCAAGTTCATCTCCAATGAAACAACCAGATCTGGGAATATCCATTAACGATGAAAGTGGAACCGGAAACAGCAGAGGTGGGAACGAAGAAGACGAAGAAAGGGAGAACAGTGAGGAGCCGAGAGAAGGCGCAATCGAAGGAGCCACTCGAAGGCCGAGAGGCCGCCCACCTGGCTCCAAAAACAAGCCGAAACCGCCTATTTTTGTCACCCGAGACAGCCCTAATGCGCTTCGTAGCCATGTCATGGAAATAGCAAGTGGAGCTGATGTTGTAGATAGTGTGGCTCAATTCGCGAGAAGGCGGCAGAGAGGTGTTTGTGTGCTCAGCGCCAGCGGCACCGTCACAAACGTTTCGCTTCGCCAGCCGTCTGCGCCCGCTGCTGCTGTCATGGCACTTCAAGGCCGCTTCGAGATTCTCTCACTCACCGGTTCGTTTCTGCCCGGACCCGCACCCCCCGGTTCCACCGGACTCACCATCTATCTCGCCGGGGGACAAGGTCAGGTGGTGGGCGGTAGTGTCGTGGGCCCACTTGTGGCTGCTGGGTCGGTGATGGTGATGGCGGCGACATTTTCGAATGCCACCTACGAAAGATTGCCTCTGGAGGATGAAGACGAAAGTGGTGGCCCTGCCGGACAGGGCCATGAGATGACTAGTGGTGGTGGTGGAATCTCGCCGCCGCCGGGATTCAGAAGTGGAGGAGGGCAGCAGCAGCAGCAGCAAGGTGGAATGGGTGAGCATCCACAGATGCCGGTCTATAATTTGCCTCCAAATTTGCTTCCCAACGGTGGGCAGTTGAACCATGAGGCTTATAATCCTTGGGCGGGTCATGGCCGGCCACAATATTAGAGTTAGGGTTTGTGAAAATGATCAGATGGGTGAGAAAGATCGAGTAATTAAGACACAACCAGTAGTGAAGAAAATGAAATTTAGAGAAGATGATGATGATCAAGGTGAGAATTTCACGGATTATATATTATATGTATAATGTATACTTATATATTTCTCTAGCTATGACTTTGCTTTTCAACTCATTTTCAAATACAATTAGGTGTTTGCTTCTTAATTAATTTTCTCATTATCTTATATAAATTTATACTGCTAATAATTACTAACTCACCAAAAAAAATAATAATAATAAAATAAAATAAAATAGAACTAATATTAATTAATTAGTTTGTCTCGTTAATTTATACATATTGATTCATATCTTAAATGTAGGAGCTGGGCATGCATGCATGGTGTTGTTCATGAGGTCCTTTCATCTTTAATTTTTTATTTTCTTTCTATTAATCCTTGATGTTCATTGTTCATGGTCATCGTCTACTCTCGAGTACCAGTACTTTTTTATTTTTCTCTTTGATCTCGTGCTCATTCCCAGATGATCCATTAATTAATATGACTGTGGATATATATCTCTATAACTTCTGATCTCTTTCGGCTTGGATGTTATTAATTCGATCTGTCCTATGATAACTTAACAAGAAGAAGGAAATTACAGTTTTGGATTCAGGATGAAAGTTTTCACAATTTATTTATCTATATATTTTTCCAGAATTGGAGAGTCTAATTTGTAATATATATGTTAGATCGATCAAGCCAGATCACAATCTCTACTCTAGTTATAAATATATATATATATATATATGTTATCATGTGCATCGATCAATCGTAATTTATAGAAATAACATGAAGCCTAATTACATGCATCTTCGAGATTACCACTGGCCAGTATATATGGAAATAACATTAAGCACGCACGTACTGATCTGTTAATTATTATATTCTCCGAGAGTAGCAAGCTGTATTTTAGTTAAGGAAAACACTGCTCTCACCTATAAAACCCACCCACAGACCTATATACCCATTTTCTTTTTTTTATTATTTAACTTAATGGTTAAGGCAGTATTTTTTTAATGAATTTATATTTTTTTCTATTTTTTTTAAATGTTTAAAGTATTTAAAAAAATGTTTGAAAGATAAATAAAAACCAAAAAAAAAAAATGTTTTGCTGTTCGATGAGGATTCTCGATAGGAATCCTCTGCGGGTGTAGATCGAATTAATCACCCTTTAGTTAATTTGGGTAATTGCTTAATTAATTGTTCATCAATGAGGGTACCGATCGATCAACTGATCATTAATATTATCTGAATTAATATCTCGCAGACTCGAGGAGCATTTGTAGCCTTAAATGAAATTAAACCGTGGGTCTTGATCAGATCTAGACATTAATCCTTGATATATATGCAAGAATTCAAACATTATGACCAAGCTGGGAACTTAATTATGGAAGGGTAAATTATATATTCCATTCATGAGGATTAAAATATAAAAAGAATGAACACAAATTATTTTATGGACGTAAGTACAAGATCATCAATATGTTGATGCCTTTAGAGGTATCATGTTAATTTTGATGACACCCAACGAACGTACGAATCCTTGAAGGACCCAATTCACATGCATGTCACTGCTATTGAACCCTAATATATCTNATATATATATATATATATATATTTATATATAGTATTAGTACTACTTTGAAAACTTTATACACCAAAGTAGACTCCTCATTCATAATCTTCCATCCCTGTTTAGCTAGCAGAGTCATATTAAAAGTCTTGAGGTCCTTGAACCCCATGCCACCATCACTTTTTGAATCACACAACTTCCTCCAACTTAGCCATCTAATCTTATTATCGTTGTTTTAATTTGACCCCACCAAAACTTGGTTATCATATTTTCCAACTCAGAGCAAAAAGTTTCAGGCAACTTGAAACAACTCATTGTATATATTGGAATAGACATGGTCACTGTTTTAATGAGTATTTCCCTTCCCCAATGCGAGAATAATCTTTCCTTCTAGCTTTGTAATTTCTTCCAAACTTCCTACCTTGTACTACTGCTAATCATTAACTTATATTCAGTTAAAAAAAAATATAAGCTGATACAAGGATTATAGATTATGCATATACAACATCGCTTTAGTACATGAATAGGATAGAAGTGAGATGAGTGTTGTAGTGCAACAAACTTGAATAATTAAATATGAGTAATGCTATATACAGTTGTGAAATGTGTAAGTGTCATATAGTTATTTTGAAAAAGAGTAAGGTCTACTGTTAAAAAATCAATTTCTTTTTATTTGAGTTTCATATTTATTCATTTTTTTTCAAAGTGACTGCATGCCGCTTGCACACTCACAACTGCAAGTATCATTTCTTATTAAAGATTAATTCTTTTTACAACCAATTTATAACTCTATTTTAAATAATAGAAGACATGATTTTTATAAAATAAAGTAAAATACTTACATTTTCCAAAAATGGACTCCTAGCAAAGTTGTAAAAAACAAAAATATAAAAAAATGGTTCTATACATCATCTTTCTCATTTCCCATAGCATTTTCGATCCATTTATCATACGAGTACTAATTAATAATATACCTATTGCTAGGTATAATTTTCAAGTACTCTAATTTAAATAGAGTATAATTTGGTAAAATTAATGAAATATTTAAATCAAGAAAACTTTAGTATTTCTTAAATAAATAAATAACTTTAAATAATTAATTAGAGATGTATAATTGTTCTCATTGTTCATAATTAGTTACTTGCATATATACAACGTTTTACAGCTGGTAAAGCAGCCGCGCTAGCTGATGGATCCCTCCCAAGTTTCAAGAAATCCCTTTAATATCTTACGTTATTACCCTGAAGTTAGACAATATATAATAATATCTTACGTTATTACCCTGAACTTAGACACACACATACATGTTTCTCATGCATTGTTTGTCTCTTCTCTGGGCCGTATGGTTTTAATTAATTACACAAATTAAATATTGTGCGTGAGACCTAATCATATTTCAAAGACTATATCTCAAATTAAGCCATTTCAAGGCGAATAAACTATTAATACTTTGAAAGGGACTCCGGAAAACCGAAGCTAAGGAAAAGTGGACCACCCGATAAAGCCTAATTAATTGTACAATAAAAAATTATTAATTTCAATAGCCATCGCGGCCGGTAATGGGAATGGTATGTACATCAGCAAATGGAAACATTGGGAGCATGCATGCTCGCTAATTTCCATGTCATTCGCGACAAAAAGTATTACGTGTCGTCTGCGCATATATATATATATAATTATAAATGAAAAATTTTGTAAACAGTTGATATAATATATATTATTTGATTTAAAAATTTAAAATCTTGAGACTAAGTTATTAAATAATTAAAATGGAAAAATTTAGATGTAAGCATAACTGTGCATTAATATGTATATTAATCTAATGTAATTGATTAAAAAGTAGATTTTATTAAAAATAATATTAATTTAATTCTAAATATAAAAAAAATTAATATTAATACACGGATTAGTACACTATTTTACTTATATACAGCAATATTTAATTAAAATGATCTAATTCAGTCAATTCACATATTGTCATGAAGAGTGCAGGTGCGGACCCCACTCACACCCCACCGAGGGTAGAGGAGTCTTGCATTTATCCTACCAATGGGTTTGCGCGTTCGAATGGCGGGCATTTGGGTTGAATAGCCGGCCTGAAACATATATACTTTTATATGTCTACTTGTTGCATTGATGATCACTTCATGCCGTGGGTCAGACGCCTCCATACAGTTGGATTATTTATTTGCTGGTTGACCTAATTTTAAGGACTCGCCAACTACTATTTGGTTAATCTACCGCCATAATATATAGAATTAGTACTTATCATTATGAATTCATTTTCGGTCACAATGCATGCAGTGGCATATGTCTTCATGATAAGGGTTTTAGAGCATTTTTCTATACAAGTTAGAAAGCTACTCAGTTATCAGCATGTCTTCATGAGATATATGTATCACTACAACAAATAGTACTTTTGATTTCATTGCAATTAGTATTTATTTGCGCTAGAATTGACATTTTCCTGCCAAATCTGCTCGCAGCTCACTCTTCGGAATTCTATGGCAACAGAAAGTGCTTTCAGTCTTGAGCATACTTATCATGAGAATTATTACTATTTTTGACAATAAGTGATCATGAGAAATACATATATTTTTCATAGGAAAATGATTGATTCAAGGCACGTTTTATCTTTTTCCCATTGGTGTTTTTGTCACAATTAGTCCATATTTTTGCCAGAAATGAATTTTTCCAGCGATGTTTGCTGTTATAAAAAATTTAAAATTTCGTCTCAAAAAGTGTGCTAACCATGGTTAGCCCGCATCGTAAAGTTTTTACTAATTGATTTGATGTCGCTGGAAAAAGTAGCCAATGCATATTTGCAGCAATTTTAAACTCAAAAAATACTTATTTGCGGCTAGTAAATTCGCCATAAATATACTTTTGTGACATAAATTTCTCGCCGGAAATAGTCTTTTACGTAATAAAAAAAAAAATACTAGTAAAACAGCGTTACAACCTTATACTTAAAATACATAAAGAATGCGAACAATACATTACAAATACACTAAACTCATACGGTAAACCGATTTGTCCAACACCATAAATTTAATCTTAATACGCCAAGCCCACATGTAGGCATTCCTTCCAACCACATTCAACACAAGGGGGAAATGATTTTTTAAATTAAACTAACTATTTTTTTACAAGTGATCTTTAAATAACAAATAATAATACTAATAATGGTAATAGTATTTCTTACATTAGAGAGAACATAACAAGTTCTAGCAAACATTTACATGCTGAAAATTTGTCCAAGAAGAACAGGTAGAAAACGTACAAGTTCCAGCAAGAACATGGAGAAAATATACAAATTCCAAGAAGTATTTACCTGCTAAAAAATAATGCATATGTGGGAAGTTCCAACAAGCTTTCATGGACAAAAAACAGTGTAAATGTGAGAAGTATTTCTAAATTCATGTGCGCTTGAGTAGAGCTGAAAGAAAAAGAATCCCATAGAAGTAGTAAGTATAACACTAAGTAGTGAACATACCATTATTATAAACAATCTAACATCAATTATATAATTTATAAAAACTAAAAAATTGAGAGGAAAACAATAAAAAGTGCATTCGAAGTGCATTAATTATATTAAATCAATACAAAGTGTAAATTGGCCAAATGCTCTAGCTATACTAGTGTGAGAGTATGTACCCAATAGGACTTGAATGCAATGAATAGAGTCTAACCACATCCAATAAAGTTAAGATATTAGCTTTAGAATTAGTAATCCTTAAACATTCTTGAAGCAAAGAAAAAAAAAACATAAAAATGTTACATTTTAGTGCAACAGACTATTTAATACCTTGGCATTCTCTCCATTTCCAGAGGCAACATTCACAACAAGCAGTTATGTAGAAGAAGTGCATTTATTCCAATCTTGAAGAGAAATCCAAGAAAGCCCAAGTGCTATTGACAGATAGTGCACACAGCAAAGAGAGTCAAATGCTGAGTTTGGGAGAATCCTCAAAGGCATGAAATTTGAAGTCTGTTTTAATATCTACAAACTAAAAGTCCCAAATGCAGCAACAATATGCCTCCCGTAAGCTTGTCTTGATGCTTTCCCAACAAAAGTCATCTAATTAAAACAAAAATCACTAATAGTCCCACTTTTTCTATCAACTTAGCACTGCTAAAAACTATAGAGTGTGCTTTATTGGATTGATCTCCATGAAAAAATTTTAGGGGCTAGCTAGAGGTGGAACCAGATGCCTCAAATCAACACAAAGTGCCCAACACTTCAAACTAAAAAAACCTGGCACACGCTTCACAACACAATTTCATATCTCCACAACTCCAATCACAAATCAAAACACAGTACATCCACAACACCAATTAACTTCACAATAAAATCAATTATTGAGAGAAAAGGGATAGAAATTATACCCTATTGGTTGAGATACCCACACCTTGAGGTGGTGGTACACGACGGTCTAGGAAGGGGTTAGAGCCTCAATTCAAGAGAGAGAGGGGAAAGCATAGGGGTTTGGGCCATCGGTTGGAGGTGGTTGACTCGTGGTGCTAGGCTATGCCGTGGCGTGGGGAGATCCGTGGTGGGGTAAGGCTGTGAAGCTCATGGGAGGGGGTTCTCGTGATGGTGGTGTGGTGGCTCTCAGTAGAGGAAATTGAAGGGAGAACGTAGACGGGCTACAAGTTGGGCTGCTACAGAGAGAGAGAGAGAGAGAGAGAGAGAGGGGCTCGTCGGTGCGGTGCGGTGCCTGTGTGTAGCGACGGCAACGACTGGGCTACGATAGAGCAGATGTGGTGTGCGATGGTTGCTGCAGAGGAGGGGAAATCTGTGGTGGAGGGGATTAGTGAGGTGGATGTGGTTGGTGAGGTGGTTGAGGGGCTGACCCGCAGCCGTCTGGGCTTGCAATGACAGCTGAGTGGGGGCATGGAGGAGAAGGCTACATTGGTGTGGGGGGGGGGGGGGGGGGATCGAGGAGGGAGAGATAGGAAGAGAGTGGAAAAAGAGTTACCCATTTTATATACTGTTTTGATTTCCCTTTATTTTTGTTTTAAATGAGATTTTGGGGTGGTCTAATATCGTCGCAAATAATTCAACAGTCACCACAAGTAATCAAATATCATCCAACACATTCAATAGTCATTAATACTTTTTTTTATGTTGTTAATTTTGTAGGAAAAAATCTTTAATTTTTCACAAAATTGTAACTTGTGACAAATAAAATGGTCCAATATAAATTTTGTCCCGAAAATTAACCAACAATGTGAATTTCATAGCAAAATGTAATTATTAGTCAGCAAATATTATTCGTGAGAAACATTTTTACTCCAAAAACCACTAATTGATGTAGTGAGCCAATGTCACCAACCAATTTCGTCATGAAAGGATGCATATGTCACTACAAAAACATATTACTTGCAAACTTTTTCTAATGAAGTACTTAATGTTGCAGGAAAAAGTAATTAATTTTTCATAAATTGTAACTCGTGACAAATAAAAGGGTCCAATATAAATTATCGACGACGTGAATTTCATATCAAAATGTAATTATTTGTCACCAAATAGTATTCGTGAGAAAAATTTATACTCCAAAAACCACTAATTGATATAGTGAGTTAATGTCACCAACCAATTTTGTCACAAAAGGATGTATATGTCACTGCAAAAACATATTACTTACAAACTTTTTTTGATGAACTTAATGTTGTAGGGAAAAGTAATTAATCGTCATAAATTGTAAATCGTGACCAATAAAATGGTCCAATATAAATATTTGCAGCAAAAATTTACCGACGATGTGAATTTCGTAATAAAACGTAATTATTTGTCACCAAATAATATTTGCGAGAAAAATTTCTACTACAAAAACTACTATTTGTTGTAGTGAGTCAATGTCACCAACCAATTTCATCAAGAAATGATGCATATGTCACCGTATAAAAAAATTACCTACAAACTTTTTGTGATAATCTAAATTTTGTAGAAAAAAGTAATTAATTTTCACAAATTGTAACTCGTGACAAATAAAATAGTTCCACTACAAAAAAAGGCTAAATTGGTGGCGTTTATACGCGTGGCGTATGTTTATGTGCCGGTAGATATATAAATTTACCGTCGCTTAATTTTTCCGCTAGTAAATTTTTGAGATTCATGGCATTTAAATTTTTACGTTGGTAATAATATATATCGTTGGCGGCGTTTAGAACAATGCCACCAATATAGTAATGATGCTCTGGGAAATTATTAGTTTCCCGGCATTTATATTGTTACGCCGGTAATAATATATGTTTTTTGTGGCATTTAAACAAACACTAATAATTTATTAATTATACTTCGTTATATTAACTGTGTTTTGCGGCGTTGCTACTATACCGCCGGTAATAATATATAACATCAGCGGCGTTTCACAAAATGCCGACAATTGATAGAGTTTTACGCCGGTAAAGTATTGAGTTTTTCAACGTTTATATCATTTAAATAAATGCCGGCCATTGATTAAATTTTACGCCGGTAAATTAGTAGTTTGTCGGCGTTTATATTGTTACGCTGGAATTAATTATATACATTGGCGGCGCTTATAAAATGTCAAAATTTGATCAGTGAATGCCGGTAAACTATTATATATTTATTGGTAGTGTAGTAAAATAAATAAAATAAAATAAAATAATTATTTAAATGATACGAAAATACACCCAAAAATTTGCACTAGTGTCGTACAAAATTCATTTTGGAAAAAATAGAGTTTATTATTTAAAATTTAATCTTTTAATATGGATTTCATATTTATTCTTGTTTAAAAAAGAATGTGGTGCTTGCGAACTTTATGACAAAATATGTTAAACATCATACTAAGATTGTAACTCCCAAAAAGAGTAGTAAAAATAATGCATAATCCAGCACTTCTCTTTTCATAATCCATCCTAATTCCAACTTAGAAAAACATAGCAAATATCGATATATGACATAACCATAAATATAGTCTCAATTAAGGAAAGTTGTGAATACCACCAAAACAGAGTAAACGTCGATATATTGCAAATACCATAAATATAGTCTCAATTATAGTCTCACTTATGATCCCGACTCTCAATCATCGTCCTCTTCATTCTCTTCCTCTTCTTCATCTTCCTCTTGATCTTCTTCCTCTTCTTCATCTTCCTCTTGATCTTCTTCCTCTTCAGCATTTTCCTCTTCTTCATCTTTCTCTTCCTCTTAATTCTTTTTTCATTTTTGTCCTGGAGCTTGAATATAAATTCAAATGAGGGTTCAAAAATTTCAATATAAAGTTGATTTATATCAACTAAACATATGTGAGGTGCTCACCTATGCATGCACGAATGTGTTTACTAAGTTCCGTAATTCAGTTAATTCGTTCCGCATTTTATCAAACTCTTCCTTTGATATACCATCTTCTTGGTTTGAAGTCGGTAGTGAATGTTGACAAGTTTTCCTTGTAGGGGTTGGCCCAAACCCCAAACCGCGCACACGTCCAGGCCGTTCTGGGCCCATAACTTTCGAATAAACATCATCTGATGCCCAAGTCATGGTTCCTCCAGACCCCATTTCTATAGAATTTGTGTCTTGTGTTAAAAGTTCCTCCATCTCAACCTGTAATAGATAATAAAAAATACACATTATTCTTCATTTATAAATCCTTTAAAATTAAAAAAGTTATAAATTTGATAATAAACATACCACTTTCTTCCTCGTGTCATCATTGTAGTGTGTGCCATCCTTTTTCTTATGGGTCTTGACAAACAACTGGGCTCGACTTGGCATTGCCCCAGTTGATTTTTTCTACGTCCAACATTTTAGATTAAACACATATATCGAAAACAAAGAACTAACAAATATTCAACAATAAATAAATATTAATTAAATAAATACCACATCATGGGCATATCTTGCTAAACTTTTTGATCCTCCGCTATGAACAACCACCTGCTTCTTACGACACTCCTTGTTTTTATTACATTTTGACTACAACATGTAAAATATTATGAGAATTATAATTAAAATAACTAGTTGGTTGACTTTATAAATCTATAATAGAAATACGTGAATTGTTACCATATATTCTGGATCAAACCAAAGATTGGCCAACTCTGTTAGTTGCTCTAAGTCCACCATATCAGGACTTGCCCTTGCCACAACTTGTGCTGTAGATGTGTCTTTTTCCTTAAGTAATTTTTTCTTCAATTCATGCTTGTAGTCTTTCCATTTCTTTCCCAAGTCCTTTAGTATCCATTTTTTGAATGCGTCTAATTTGTCATCAGGAACTTTAAACTTGCCCTACAGTCAAAATAAATTTACAAAGGTAAGTAAGTAGCTTTCTAACAAAATTTTCAAAATATACCTATTTAATTAATAATAATGTTTTAATATGAAAAATCATCTATACCTTTATAAGACCCCACGCTTCCTCCTTTATGGTTTTAGGTACCGACCTCCAATCTTTGTAAATTATTGGAACCAACTTATTACTTCTCGCTATCAGACCACCAAACCTTACCACCTTTGAGTCTTGCTTTTTGATGGGCTGACCAAGATTGTTGAGCTCCATTTCAATTCGCTTCCCTTCACGAAGATGCCAAATGTCATGAATAGAGTGCAATAGTCTCTTCACTCGATTTCCATTACTATCTGCAAAAATAGATTTAGTTACATTGTTAGTATTTTGTAAATCTACAGTCATAGTGAAGTAAATAATAAGTAAGAAAAATAAAAACATACCGACGATGATGAGAAAGCGATCTCCAATGTCAGAACACAAGTCAACATCTTCTGCTTTCGAAGTAGGTGCTATTGGTACAGATGTGCATGGCTCGGTCCTTTGCTGTGAAGATAATGATGGTTGGGAAGGACAATCTATAGAAGGTTGGGTCCCTTGTTGTGAAGATAATGATGGTTCTATAGAAGGTTGGGTCCCTTGCTGTGAAGATAATGATGGTTCTATAGAAGGTTGAGTCACTTGCTTTGAAGATATTGATGGTTGGGAAGGACAATCTATAGAAGATGGTGACTCCACCATCCTATCAACGGAAAGGGGTGGCCCATCGATAGATTGTGGCTCACTATCATATTGTGGCTCACTATAGATAGCTTGTAGTCTTGTAGATTGTCTTCGCAACTGTGGTATGGACATCTTTGCCTTTTTTTTTGGACCCATTGTACCTATACAAAAACAAATTTACATATATGCAAATCAATAGAAAAATGACATTTGGAGCATGATATGAGATAGATTTATGTGATAAGAGATATCATGTTAAATAGTGTAAAATTATATATTTCTTACTTAACACTATTGAGGAGTTTCGATCGTCATTCCATTTGTTAACCAAATTAAATGGCTAAAAAACATCCATATGTTAACCAAATTAAATGACTAAATTAGTAGGATTTCTTGCTCCTTTCAGTACTTATGTATGTTTAATGTTAATGTAAGTTGTGGCTTTTATTTTTGTTTCCTTTTTCCCACTCCAAATTAAAAAACAAGTTATAGGTTTAATTGGAGTTGTGGTCATAGAGTACGTCACAGGGTCATGGGGCTGTACTTAAATATCAAGTTGAGTTATATTCTCTAATTCATTGTAAGATATATATTGTGGAAAGTGAGTGATAACAAAAGACTGTCGAAAATTATATATGGGTTACTACAATAAAGCCTAAAACTGATGACGTTTTATTGAGTGAGTTTTAGATGAAGTTCTAGATGAAGCATATATACGGAAGACTTATATTGAGTGAAATTTAGATGAAGTTTTCATTGAATTCTCTTTTTCTTTAAATTGGACAAAAAAAAATTAGATCACAACAATAAAACCTAAAAATGATAAAGATTCAAAGATATTTAAAACTGGACTAAAGTTTAAAATTTGATAATTAATAAACGTCAGAAATGTACTAATTTACTCGCATATAATTGATAAATTTTTGACATTTTTAAACGCTATCAACCTACAATGCCACTTTGCTAGGCCTAGAGGCGCTTCAAATTCAAAACTTAGTTTACATTTTAATAAATTTGTACTTAGGGAAAATTTAAAACTCTTCTTTATTTTCTATAAGTAGAGCTTAGTGGGCCTAATTTTAAAGGTTTATTTCCTCATAAAATGCTGGCTTAATTTAGATTTGGACACATAAACGCTGTGTTGGGCATATACCATGTTGGGCATGAACATATAATTTCCTTCTAGAAGTAAGGTGTACTACATGGAGCCGACAGCAAATAAATTAACAAGCACCGAAAGTTAACAATTTGAGAGACAAAGATTTCTCCCTCAACATGTATTAATGTTCTACTGTATTAAGACAAGAATATTATAAACATAATTTGAGATAATATCATTAATATATCTATCAATATAGGAATATACATACCCTACTAATATAGCAATTAAAGTCGATAGATCACAATAGGTCTTTTTCATTCTTTAACAGAAATTAAGAATCACATTCAACTTTAACTACAAAAAGAATGCAATGTATATTAGAGAGATAAAACATGTATTAATGTTCTAATACTATATTCTACATTTCTCCCTCAACATTAATACAAAAAAGAATAAAACATTTTTAGATATAATTGATAAATATTATCTCAATTTATACCCGTAAGCCACAGTTTTTTTTTTCAAAAAACAAATATATCTAAAAATGTATATTTCTTTAATGATTTTTAAAAAGGATTTTTATTTCCTTTTGGCCGTACGTACAACATCCAAAAGGTGGATGATCAATAGCCACATGAATTTGAATATTAGTGCCTGGAGCAATTAAATTGTGTTTCTAGTATCTTTTGTAGTTAGTAGTAGGATTGTATGGATGCTCTTTGTTAGTTATTTAAGTTTTGGTTGTGAAGATGGTTGTTTAATGATGAGAAGTTTGGCCCTTAAACCATTATCTTCCACGCAAAAAACAGAGCAATTGAAAAGTTTGGCCCTTAAACCATGACTACTACCAAATCGGCATTCTTACCGTTCTGTTCCTCTGTTTTCATGGAAACCAAACAAAAGAAAATCTACCAAACATACTAAAATTGATATCAGTGATAGGGAACTTGTAAATAAAATGGGAAACCATCAACTGGGTTGAGAAACCATCAACTTCAAAATAAAATGGGACAAAAGTTAATATTACCTGTACGGTTATGGCTCCTGTTGCTACAGCCTCTGTATTACCATGTACCATGGCTATACTAAAATTACTAACCTTCTAGTGCTCTGTTTGAGGCTGCAAAACAGAGCCTCTCTCTTCTATCAATCGGTGGACGCTATAACAGAGGAAGTCTGGTGGGTAGAATATTTCCGTGTGGGGACATTGTTGTGTGGAGGATGATATGTGATCAGGCCGAGCGATGTGAAGGGACATTCTGTGAGGCATTGCTGCGTGGGCACGTAATGCACGAGGGACGTTCTGTGTGGCGGCAACCCTAGCCATGTTAATTATGGGGAAGATAAAACGGCAAGATATGAAGTTGTGGTGAAAAAAAAAATTTAATACATGCCATGAATTAAATACAGGACAGATTTTATAAATAATTAGAGAAAAAAAATACTTTGATCATTGGAATTTGGAAGGTGACGTTATGGGTGCAGATCCTTCAAGATATAAGCATGCGTGAGATAATTAACTATGGAATGGTAATTAGATTACAACATTGTTTAATTTTTTTAGTCTTTAAATTTACCAATCCATAAATTTAGTCTTTTTTTTTCCTTTAAATTTGACAAAAAAAAAAAATAGATTACAGCATTAATGAAGCCTTAAACTTAATTCTTTAACAGATAAATAAAAGAGTACTACTACATCCACAAAGCAATCATACAAATTGATATGGTTTTATTGGATTTGTTAAATCTATTTTATAATAAAAGTAACTTTACAATCTGACAAACAACATTAAGCCATGTCAGTTTGTATGACTACTTTTGTGTAATCTCTTTGTGACTATAATATTTCTCTAAATAAAATGGGACTAAAGTTTAAAAGTTGAGAATTGATAAATTTTATTTTATAATTACTGATATTAATGCAATAGGGAAAGAAAAAAAAAATAATGATATATAAGTGCCGCGAGAGAGGAGGCTATGTGGGAAGAAATGAAAAGAAGAAGAAGAAGAAGAGAGTTTGGTAAAAGTAACAGTTGGCAGCCTCACACCAACCTATAATGCCCTAAATACTCAAGTTTGGTAAAATACTCAACATACTCAAGTTCGAGATTTTTGTTAAATCTTTGTTCGAGCTCGACTCAATAAGTTAAAATCTCAACTCGAGCTCGAGCTCGTCCCACAAACGAGTTCGAGTCGAGCTGAGCCGAGCTCGATCTTGAATTATTTTTTTTTGGAATAAGATTTAATAATTAATAAATTAAATAAATAAAAAAGAATTAATATTGAATGTATACAACTAACAAGTAGAACCTCTATTAATATGCTTATATTATTAGCTAATACATATATACATGCATATGTGTATGTATATATTTATCAATATATGAATGAGTTTTAATCGAGTCAAGCTAACGAGTCGACTCGAGCATAAATGAGCAATGAATTAAATCTTAGCCGAGTTGAGTCGAGTTTTGTCAGATATGTGTCATTTACAAATCGAGCGGGTATCTGCTTTCACGAACGAGCTTTTTTTTTTTACGATTCGAGTTTAATTGAGCGAGTACCGAGCGGGCTATCGAACAGACTGGTTCATTTACAACCCTAAATGCCACTTTGCTAGGCCTTCCACCTAGGATTCAAAAGTTAGGTTTACATTTTAACAAATTTATACTTAGGAAAAATTTAAGAATCTCTTTATTTTCTATAAGTAGAGTTTAGTAAACTTTATTATAAAGATTTATTTCATGTCACCAGTTATTGGCTTAATTTAGTTTTAGACAAATAAATGGTTCTAGTAAATGAGTGAATTATATACAGACTTAAATTATATTATTAATAGTATTAGAGTATGTATTAGTATAAGACCATAAAGTATAAATTGTAAAGCATATGATCAAAATAAATATTCATGTTTGAGATGATAATGATTTTATTACATATATTTTTTATATTAACATAAAATTATAATAACATTATCTTTTATATAATATATATAATAAAATATTATTATACATATAATATAATTATATCTAATATAAAGAAAGAGGCGTACATATTAATCAAAAAATTAAATATAATTATATATAATATAAAGAAAGAGACGTACATATTAATCAACAAATTAGAAACAAAATGGCGGAGCCAACAATTTCTTTGAAGAGGGGCTGATTTATTTTAACCGTATGACACATTTAGCGGTTAATATAAATAGAAATTAATAAGTTTATTATTTTTCTTATTAATTTTAATTTAATTTTGATGAGACCACATCCTTGAAAATATATATTATATAGAAATGATACAAAATTTAATACCTATAAGAAAAAAAAATGAGAGAGACATTTTTAAATATATTAGAATTAGCTAAAATTTTAAAAAGTATATGAGAATCATAAATATTTTGGGAGGGCCATGTTCTATATTTATAAAATTATGTTAAATAAAATCTTAACATCATAGGACTATTTTAAATTTCCCATAATTTTGGCATGTCCTCCCTTAAGCTCAAAGTGTTTCCGGGACCGCCACTTACCATATACAATTTCCCTCAAACGCATATAAAAACTAATGAAACTTAAGTTGCCGCCTCTATGCTGCCTCAAAATTTGCATGTAATTTAAATTTCCCTCTCACTGCTTGCAACGCATTGTATAGAATTTTCAGATCCATTTAAATTTCCCTCTCACTGCTTGAGTACGCGGCAATTGATACATGAAATTTTTCTAGCACATTTTATTCGAACAATGGAAGTCCCTCCAACCAACGCCACCACCCTCCTGTTAGAGTCTGCACTGACTCCTCCACACTCGGAAAGCTGCATCGGAAGCCACATGTGAGATGCCAAGAACCAGCAACCACCTGTACAAGTATTGAACCTGCAGCCTCTGTTTTAAGCAAGAAGAACAGAGCATTGTTTTCCAAATCGAGGGCCATGGCTTGATGCAATTGGGTGACGACGCCACTGCAAGGAGCAACAGAAGATGCTGGAAAACAAGCCTCCATTGCCCAGTTGATGTTCATCATGCACCACCGTCCGCAACTCCCACGCCATTTTATGCGTAAACTCCCTCACACCTTGCTTTCTCTCTCCATTCTCTCTCTCTCTCTCTCTCTCTCTTTCTTATCACAATATTTCTCCCTTCCACAATACACTGCCGCTTCCCACCCACCTTGCCGCCGCTTCGTTGCTGCTCTCATTGAGAGTCTCCGTTGCACAGCTCCTGTTTGGTTCTGTGTTTTCATTTTTTTTCTATTTTTTCTGTTTGGTTCTTCAGCATAAGTTTTGCTTATTTTTTTTGTTTGATTCAAGGTACTAATATTCATGTAAAGTGTTTAATTTAATTCATTGACTTGCTCTGTAGGAAAAAAAATGGAAGAGCAAACATCATATGGGTTCATTACTCTTCACCAACCATTTGGAAGAGGTTTTTCTAAACGTAAAATGCATAAATCTTACTTGTTTGGACAGTTGCCTGTGGATGAATGTGGTTGCAAGGTTTGTGTTCAGAAGATTGCTTTTTGCAGTACTTGTATGTGTCTTGTGTTCTTAAAGTTTGAGATGGCGTCAAATGCTTGTAGTTGGGTTGGATGTTTGTCATCATTGGTGCCATACCGATTGTGGGTTACGAGAAATGGCACCAGTTTACCGATATTGTACTCCTTTGTTTGGTCTTTAAAATTTCCACAAACTGACATAAGGCAAACAAATCAAGTCACAATGACATAAGCCAATGTTTCTAGTCCTCTATTTAGCTGTGTTTGGTCATATAATGACACAGAGGTATCATCTAATATGCACTTTGGTCCGTATAGGCTTCTCAAACTATATGCACATATTTGAGCTACTTTCTTGTGATGTTTATGACCCAACTATATACACAAGTAGTTCGGTGGTTATGGTAGTTCGATGGTTATGCTAGTTTTACTTCAAAACACAGCTAAATAGAGGACTAGAAACATCGGCCAGGTACAATGGAACCCATGTTCTTTGGCATTCGTTGGAGAAGGTGAAGCTAGAAAAAAGAAGAAGAAGAAGAAGAAGAAGAAGCCGTGCTTGCCACAAACCGGCCAACAATATGTTTATTGAGAGGGATAATAATGCAAGTGGGGGAGAAGAAGGGGGTGGGGTGGGGGTTGAAGAGCCTTGTAGAATAGCTTGAGTTCATAAAGCAAATCCTATGTACATTTATTATTAGATTGCATTGATTATATATGTTTTTGCATTTACATTAGAGGTCCCGTGTAATTAACCAGATTTTCAATCTCTATGTTTTTGCATTTGCTTTAGAGGTCTCTTGCATTTACAAAATAGTTTACATTTTTAATCTTTATGTTTTCTGAAATATATGAAAAATTGATCTAGTTCTATGTACTTAACAAGATTTACATTTTTCAGATGCCGTGTAGATCATTTTTCAAATGCCGTGCCCAAGGTATACTCTGTTTTTTGGTATTTTGAGTAGGATATATAAACGAGCAGATCATTTGAATCTTATCCATTGTTTGAATCTGGATTATTATGCTTTCAGCTACTAGATTAGAAACTCTCCAGCTTGAGGATTGAATGATATTGAATATGACCCAAAGAAACATTTTGCGAGCTCAACGATTGCAAAACTTTCTTGGTTATCGATTAGAAGTTTCAGCTATTGATTTATGGTTACTCTCTATTAATTTAGTATAACTTTTTTGATCTGTTCCAGGCTCAACGATTGCATAACATTTTCCAAAAAACTTTTGAATAAATATGAAGAAGTACCTATGAAAGAAATGGTCTTAAAGCTAATGACAAACACAATGTGAAGATGAAGAATTATTCATGAAGAACTTTAATGTGCTTTGATTTGTAATTTTTCTTTTTATTATATGAATAATCACCCATTATATCATATTTATTATTAATTGATATATTATATTTTTTTGTTATGGGATATTATATTATTGGTGTGTTAGTAAATACTGTTAATTAATGCAATGTGCCAGTAATATATTTATTGTGATTTTTATATTAATGTCGTTAATTTAAAAAAATATGCTGGCAACAAATTAGTGGCAGCGTTCAGAATAAGCTGCAATGTAGAAAAAAAAAACTCATGGTGATGTTTAGATAAATGCTGTTAATAAATTCAAGGTGTCGCCAATGTACTATTACTGACATTTAAATAAAAGCTGCTAATTTGTATGATGTGCTAGCAATGTAATGTGGCGGCGTTTATGTTAACGCCGCTATTTTACAAATACCGTCGTTTAGATAAATGCCATTAATAAATTCGCTAAAATACTGTTAGTGGCATTTAAATAAACGCATTGTATGATTATATACATCGTACTAGTGGCGGCATTTAGCTAATCGCCATTAAATTAGGACATTGGCGATGTTTCGATAAACATCATTAAATTATTTAAGGTGCCACCGCCAATGTACTATTAGTGGCATTTAAATAAATGCCACAATTTATATGATGCACCGGCAAATTCTTAGTAGCGGCATATATCGTAACACCGCTATTTTAAAAAGTAGAAGCAGTCAGAAAAATGCCGTTAAAAAATTCAATGTGCTATCGCCAATGTACTATTAGTGGCATTTAAATAAAGGCCGCTAGTTTATATTATGCGTCGGCAATGTAGTAGCAGTGGTGTTTATGGTAACGCCGCTAGTATATGGCAGGTAATGACAACGATAAAGTGGCGGCGTTTTGAGAAACGCTGTTAATATATATACTGTGGCGGCGTTTCATAAAATGCCACTAAATTACATACAAACGCCGCTAATGAGATTTACCAATATCGGCGTTTGCGCAAACGCCGGAACTGGGGAATTAGCTACCCTCCAATAACAGCGGTCGGTTACGCCGGTAGAAAACCGCCGCAAATTAATTAGCGACGTTTTTTGGGACAGTTTCTGGCGCATAGTCAATGCCAGCAATTCTGTCTTTTTTTGTAGTGTTCCATATAAATAGTTGCGATAAATATTGACAACTTGAATTTTGTAACAAAATGTAATTATTTATTACCAAATAGTATATATTAGTCGGAAAAATTTATATCTCAAAAATTACTGTTTCTTAAAGTGTATATATTATATATAGAAGTACACGTCAAAATCATATAGGTATTTTCTAGGATCTGTTGGTTAATTTTGAAAGGGACATGACAGATAGATATGCATATTAGACTTATCGTGAGCATGCATGAGGTGTTTTAGTGAAATTAACGAGAGGTTACGTACCGATCTTGAAGAAAGAGTAAACAGAAGTAATTAGTAGCTAGCTTGCATGCATGCATCTATCTAGCTAGGATTTGTTGATCGTTTCAAAAAGAAATTCCGTCTTTTCAACGAGCTCGAGAGTCGAGACCAAGGATATATTAGTCATTATTATTATAATTATTATTATATATATTTATGCTAAAACTCAACTATTAATCCAAAAGTTTTAGAAGTGTTATATATTAATTTGGTTAAGTTTTTAATTTTTAAGATCATAACATTCCACTACATTTTTAAATCTGACATTTATGACGACCCACTTTATCGATACTGAAACAAAGGTAGCTCTTTCCTTTTTAGTGGTTTCACTCATCTATCAATATTCAATGACTTAATTAATACCATACTCATACGTAGTACCAAAGCATTTTAATACAGCTTATAGATCACCCCCTTCATGACTTGAACTCATGACGTGGTTCTTACTATGATATCAATTGCTAAAGACCCAACCATTGATCCAAAAGTCCTAAAAGTACTGTTGGATACTAATTGAGTTAAGTTTTTAACTTTTATTATTATTATTATTATTATTATTATTATTATTTTATATGCATGTTTACAGGAAATTTTTAGTTATGGGAGCATATAATTAATTTATGTCAAGAGGAACCTCAATATTTGCTGTAAAATGTATTTCATATTAGGTTTTGTAAAAGAAGATGGGTAAGTCTGCAAAGTACGTATTTTGGAAATAAAAATAAAAATTGTGAGATCTCATCGTACGTTTTTGGATGTGTTATTATTATTTTTTTTTGGATTTATTAATTAACCTAGCTAATAAGAAAGTTCCAATATAGTCTTTTTGAAGTATGTTTTATATTATGGTTTTTGAAAATGGGATGTAGGATGTAGAATCAAAATGTTGTTTGAATGGGGGCAACAAAGTCTCCTCTCTGGTGCTCTCTAAGTTTTGTAGAGAACATAGTGGTGGAGTTCATAGTTGGCTTTGGCAAGCAGAATGGACAACCTTGAAGACCTTTGTGGTCACCTTACGCTAACAGAGGAGGAGGAAAAGATTGTAGCCAACTCGAAGGGGTGCGATGAGGAAGTAACGAGGAAAGGGGGGCTAAGTCTCATAGGAAGAATATGGAAGTGGTGTAAAAAACTATGGAAAAGATATGGCAAATCAGTAAACGAGCATCCTTCCAGGCATTTGAATGAAATGTTTTCATAATCACTTTTGCTACTTATGCGGATAGAGACCGAATTCTGGAAGGGAAACCGTGGCTCTTTGATAACATGATGTTTGTACTTCTGCCCTACAAGGGATCTATGCAGCCAGGTTGCATTATTTTTCAGTCTGAAGTTTTCTGGATTCGCATGCATAATATGCCGTTTGGCACGATGACTAAGGGCTGGGGGGCTCAACTAGGGGCATCAGTTGGGAGGGTGCTAGATGTAGATGCGGTAGAGGATGGAATAGGGTGGGGAAACTTTTTGAGGGTCAAAGTGGAAATCAAGCTACAAAAGTCCCTAGCTTGGGGAATATTCATTAATGTAGAAGGCAAGAAAATCTGGATCCTATTCATGTATGAGAAGCTCTCTCGTTTTTGCATCTCGTGTGGATGGTTGCTGCATGGACCGCAGGGGTGTACCATGGAACCTAGTAATACAAACACAAAAAACTACACTATTGCACAGTTTGGCCCTTCGTTGAGGGCCGATGATAGGTTATGACAGAAACCTCCATTTCAGGCAAACCAGGGGAACTCTGGAGATGGTGATAGGTGCAAAGGAAACACCGAGCGTTGGGATTCCCAAAAGTGCTCTGAACTGAGACACCTTGGAAGTAGTGGAAGTAGCAACATCCTCGATCTCAAGACGCTGCCAGTTGCAAGTTTTCAGGGGTTCACCGCTGCAGCTGGAATAGAAAGGGAGTCCCATGGAGTAGGCGGCATAAAATAGGGGCATAGGCGGCTTCCCACCAATTCCAAAATATTTTCTCCTAAGCCCTCTTTGGCAAGTGAGCCTAATTTGGGATTGGTTCTCCATGGGCCCAAGACTCCCAAGGTTCCTGAGCAAGGGCCGTTTGGGTCGTCTGCTTCAAAGTGGGCCCACCCATTTTCTATTCAAAAAGGGTCCTCTTCAGACCAAACGAATGTGAACTCTGGTGAGTTGCTTAAAATCATAGCAAAGGATTCGTTGAGCTCTAGGAATTGAGGGGATCGTTTGGCAGACCAGGGAGATGGAAGCGCAGAGCTCATAACCAAGGTAATATTCCTTCCATTTTTACCGCCTCCTTTGGTCCAAAAAGAAAAAGTGCCTCTTGCGTAGAGAGTCTGCCCCCGGGCCCGGGGGGGGGGGGGGGGGGGGGGCAAAGAAGCATAAGAGGGCTTCCTCTCTTTTTGATGTTCTGCACAAGGAATGGGCGGCGGCTGGTGGTCAGTCTTGCCAAACATCATGAAACTCCTCGACTAGAACTGTTAGGGAGCTTGGGAACCCCCAAACAGTTCAAACCCTTGGTTCTCTTGTCAAGGAGCAAGGTCCCACGATGGTGTTCCTGATAGAAACAAAACTGTTAGGGGCAAAAGCTAATAAAATTGCTAGTAGATTAAAGTTTAGATGTTGTATTATTGTTGATGCTATAGGGAAAAGTGGGGGTTTAATTCTTATGTGAAATCAAGGTGTGGATTTTGAATTATTCAACTATTCCAATAGACATGTGAACGGGTTTGTCTCTAGTGAGGTAGGAGTCAAATAGTTTCTCACTTGTTTTTACGGTAACCCCATGGAAAGTAGCAGAAGTGCCTCATGGCAGCTACTAAAATCTTGTAGACCAATCTCAATGGGCTGGTGTGTCGTAGGAGATTTTAACGAAATCCTATCTCTATATGATAAGGTGGGGGGTAGGGATCGAGGAGGAGCTCAGATGAGGTTGTTTAGAGAAGCTGTTGAATATAGTCAGCTATATATGACCTCGGATGGAAGGGACATAAATATACTTGGAGCAACCTTCATGAAGATTCCACCTACACAAAAGAGAGACTAGACACAGCTTTTGCAAATGGCTCGTGGAAGATAGCTTTTTTAGATTCCAGGGTGGACGTTCTACTGACTATTTTTTTAGATCATTGCCCTCTTCTCCTATCTTGTTCCAGTAATAGGGTTAGGGAGAAGAGGTTCTTTTCTCAATTTAAGTATTAAGCAAGCTGGAGTAATGAGGAGGGCTGTAAGGGCCTTATTGCTTCTCAATGGCAGAAAACTATAGGGGTAGGAAGTCGAGTATAGAATGTCCAACACAAATTAGAAGTATGCAGTCGAAGCCTGAAATAGTGGAGCAAAAATCTAATTCACAACAGGAACCAAGAAATTAGAGAGAAAGTTGCAGAGATCAAAAGACTCAGAGTATGACAATGTAGGAAATATGAGGCAGCTCAAGACCTTTCAATCAGACTTGAATTTCTTGCTTGAACAGGAGGGTCTAAGGTGGAAGCAACGCACCAAAAAAGACTGGTTAGCACAAGGTGATAGAAACTCAAAATTCTACCATGCTTGTGTCAACCAAAAAAGGAAGAAAAGTTGTATAAAGCCAGTGGAGGATGAGGTTGGCAGGATTTTAAAGGGCCACAAGGACATAGGTAGGGGTTTTGGCTTCATTTTTTCCAGGTTTTTGCAAGCTCAAAACTGGAAAAAAAGCAACATTGAATGCTGCCTTAGTGGGATTCACCCAATAATATCTCTAGAGATGCAATCACGGCTGAACCTACCTTTCTCTAAGGCTGATGTAGAGGGGGCCTTGAAACAAATGTCGCCATTTAAATATCCCAGGCCGGATGGATTCAGCACAGGATTTTACAAAGACCATTGGGATCTTGTGGGGGAGGATGTTAGTGTAGCTATCTTGGAATACTTGCAAATTGGACGTATGGCCCAGGGGCTCAACCACACTCATATTGCTTTGGTGCCTAAGGTAAATTCCCCTACAACAATGCACCAATTTAGGCCTATTAACTTATGTAACGTATTGCACAAATTGATCTCAAAAGTCTTAGCCCATAGACTAAAAGGGGTGTTGTCAGGAATAATCTCATGAAACCAAAGTGCTTTTATTCCTGAGAGATTAATTTTGAACAACATAATGGTGGCGTATGAATTGCTTCATTCTATGAAATCAAAGCACAAGGGAAAGCTGGGTAGTATGGCAATAAAACTAGATATGCCAAAAGCATATGACAACGTTGAATGGGCTTTCTTGGAAGCCATGTTACTGAAGCTGGGTTTTTAAGAAAAAATGGACCAGTTTAATGATGGGTTGTGTGAAGTTAGTTATCTACTTTGTGCTAGTTAATGGGATACCAAGAGATAATATCGTTCCAACTAGGGGGCTAAGACAAGGAGACCCCCTATCTCCATATCTCTTCCTAATCTGTGCAGAGGGACTTTACTCACTCTTACAAGCTACTAAATTAAATGGAGGTATCAAAGGAGTAACGGTAAGTAGGGGGGATTAAGGATAAATCATCTCTTATTCACCGATGATTGTATTATCTTTTGTAGGGCAAAAATTTCAGGGTGGGCAAGAGTCATGCATCTATTGAATATCTATGAAAATGCATCGAGTCAAACCCTTAACAAATAGAAAACATCTTTATTTTTTAGCTCCAATACCAGAGCTGATGCAAAAGCCTTTATCCTCCAACTTGCTACAGGATTCTCTTGTGATGATTATAATAAATATCTGGGACTACCTACCTTTATTGGCAGGTCAAAATACAACACTTTTTGAAGCTTAAAGGAGAAGATATGGAAGAGGATACACAGCTGGAAGACTACCTTCCTCTCAGCTGCTGCGAAAGAGATCCTCATCAAAAGTGTATTGCAAGCAATTCTGACATATACTATGAGCATCTTTAAACTTCCACGGGGGCTAATCAAAGAGATTGAAATGTTGTTCTCTAAATTCTGGTGGTGCCATAGCAAGAAAGGGAAAGGAGTTCATTAGCGGAGGTGGGAGAGATTGGGTATCTCCTAACAACTCGGTGGCCTTGGTTTTCGAGATATGTATTGCTTCAATCAAGCGTTGCTTGCAAAACAAGTTTGGAGAATTCACAAGAATCCCTCATCTCTAGTGGCCGAGCTCTACAAAGCAAAGTATTTCAAGAATTTTCAGATTCTTGAAACTCAACTCAAACCTGGTTCCTCTTATATTTGGCAAGTTCTATGCTCAGTTATGGATTTAGTCAAAAAGGGGCTAATTTGGTGAGTCGGAAATGGAAAAACCAAAAAAATTTGGAAGGACAAATGGATCCCAAAAGCCAATACTTTCTAGGTACAAACCATCCGCAAAACCCTATCATCTGAGTCAACTGTCTCTTGCCTTATTGATTCAAATAGCCTTAGTTGGAAAAAAGGGCTGATTGAAACTATTTTCAACCCTAAAGAAGTGGGCCTTATCTGTAGTCTACCTATCAGTCTAAGAGGTGCCGAAGATACAACAATTTGGGGCTTCTTAAAAAAAGGATCATTTTGGGTCAGGAGTGCTTATTTTTTTGATTTGGATACCAAACACCAAAAGTTTGGGGAATCCTCGGGAAGCAACTAGTTTGAGCATCATTGGAAGGAAATCTGGAACCTTGGAGTGATGGGTAAGGTAAAAAACTTCATGTGGAAATCAATCTCTAATTTATTACCTACAAAGGAAAATCTCTTAAAAAAAAAGATTTCAGATAACCCGTTTTGCCCAGTTTGTAACACTGAAAGTGAAACGGTTCTACATGGCTTATGGGAATGTTTGGTTGCAAGGGATGTTTGGGAGGAGAAGGATACCCCTGTCTCTAAATGGGGTAATAGCTACGATAATTTTGCTGACCTATGGGTTGAATTCAGTTACAAACTTGATGCAAGAAGCCTAGACCTGGTCGCTATAGTCCGCTACAGAATTTGGCAAAGGAGGAATGACTTGATTTCTAGAAATAAATTTTGTGGCCCAAAAGCACTCATTAAAGCAGTGATATCTGACATTGCAAACTTCTCCTTGGCTCAGTCAGAGCCTATGCCAAGGCATGATGTAGAGTTGTCTCCAGCCGAAGGGATCTCCTGGCAACCTCTAGCTTACGTGGCTCAAGGTAAATTTTGATGCCAGTTTCCTCAAAACAGAGCTAAAAATGGGGATGGGTATTATAATCCGAGATTTAGAAGGAGACCCACAAGTAATGTTGGCTACTCAAAAAGTGTATGTTTCCTCAGCCTTCCTTGCTGAAGGTTATGCTCTCTTAAGAGCCTTTTCTCTATGTGATGAACTGGGAATAGTCAAGGCTAAGTTTGAGGGGGACGTGAAGGTGGTCATAGACGTAGTCAATGATCCTACTCTAGATTCCTCATGGTCTGGGCAACTCATTGAAGACCTCAAGCAAGCGCTGGGGACACATCCAAGCTGGAAGCTCTCTTTTGTCAATAGGGTGGGCAACAAAGTAGCACATGAATTAGCTAAACTAGCTTTTTCTTCTGTTATTGAAACTATCTGGGTGAAGGAAGGGTCACTTGTGGTCGCACCTCTTATTGATTTTGATAAATCTTGTACTAGTTGTTTATGAAATGTTAGAAGTTTCCTTTTGAAAAAATAAAAAAATTGTTGTTTGAATGTGAATTTCTTAGTTTTTATTTTCACAAGTTGTTTTAGTTTTTGTGACTTTATTTTTAATTTCTTGAAACCTTGGTAAATGATTGAAGGAAAAATTGAAATGGAAAAACTTGTGTAATTGTAGACACGGTAGATTCAGCCGATCCGGACCAGAGAAATCGACCGGACCAGCTATTTTTTGGACCAAACTGGTCCAAATTATATAGGACCAAATTTATTCGATTCAGTCCCCAGTCCAGGGGTTTTTCACCTAGGACCAGACCGAATGAAAAAAAAATTATTATTTATATAATTAATTATATCACAATATTACATAAGTATTATATTCTTTAATGTATAACTATAATATATCGTACTAGTATATATTAACGTATTAACATATTATAAAAGTTATAATATAAATTATAGTATTTGTATAAGTTTATAATAGTATTAGTATAGTTAACTTAATATGTTAATTATTAGTAATACTACCAGTATAGTTATTAGTTATAGTATTTGTACTAAGTCTATAACTATATATATTTAGATCAATGTATTATTATATTCTTTAATGCATAATTATAAAAGATAGTACTAGTATATATTAATAATTGTACAATTTATTATATAATTTTCATTTAATAAGTCACTTAATTTTAATTTAATATTTTAAATAAATTTTTTTACTAATCGATTAAAAAAAAAGAAAAGGTTGGACTGACTGGACCATAAGAATGTCTGGTCTGGTCCGGTCTCTAGGAATGTTTGATCTTGTATGGTATAGAAAAAATGATGGAATGAAAATTTTAGATAACTCGGACTGAACCGAACCGTACTCACCCATAGTGGTAGCTAGGACGTTTTGGAATACTAATTAAAAAAAAACAAAACAGTCCCTTCAAAAGCTCTGAATAATATTAAAATAGATTAGACTAATATTTTATTTTTCTTTACCCCACGCAATTTCCAGACCCCATTAAAAAAGAAAATAAAAGTTCCTATCAAGAATTTACATAAACACATGGAGAGCTAGGGATTATAAGTATTTGATTTGAATTTATGCCTCTCATTATATTAGGCAAAGGCAAAGGCAAAGTCAAACTTTGTCTAATATCACATTTTGCCTATAGTCTATACCATTCAAAACCTATTCCCACATTACATTATCCTTCTAAACTCTGTATAATAATAAATATTATTATCTTCATAGTTTTTATTACTTCTTTTATATAATGTATTTATATCATATTTTGTAGTTCTACCAGTCATATGTTAATTTTAATTAAACTAGTCATTTGGGTTTCGATCCGGGTAATTGAGTATACCCAGACCGGAATCTGGATTTCAAATCTTGGCCTAAACCCAAATGAACTCGAATTTCTGAAATCTAGAAATCTGAGTTCTGGGCCGTACCCATTTTTACTTTTATTTATATAAATAAAGCCCTATGTGTTTTGAAATGTTTTTCAAAAAATAACTGATTACATTTTAGTTAAATGCATGTAAAAGGAAAAAAAAAATCCAATATTCACTATATATTCATTGTTTGGTATCTATACATCACGTTACAAAATATAAAATTACAAGATATGAGTTACGAAATCAATAGCATGATCTTCCATAAATGATTTAATCTCATGCTAAATAGCAACTTCAAAGGAGAGAAAAGAGACGTGCAGCCAAATGGTCTATAGTCGAATTCAGCAGCCAAGAGTAGTAACCAACAAATTTAATTCAGCACTTCATATTTTGTGTCTCAGAGACTGAATTTTAGTATACGATTTTACTTATATATAACAAAACTCATAATTATTTATTTCCACCAACCATCATAAAACAACACCCAAATTTATTTATTTATTTTTGTTAAATAATCAAACACAGCAGAATTACCCGAATGTTCCTTGAAGCCTTTACTTGTATTAATAAATTCTTCTATACAGCTTTGAAGTATTAAATAAAGACCACTGACATAACATTTTCTTTTTGTTTTAAATTTTTCAGAAAGAACACAAAATTCAATCGAGTCCAGACTCCTTGAAAATGAAAACTACAATGGCCAATGATTAGTTTTTCACTCTCCTCCAGGACACCATGACGGGACCGGCCATAACTCTACTTACAAAATAAATAGAATAATTGCAAAGTAACCTTTCCGTACCACTTAAAACTCAATAACCAAAATTCACATCTCCCCTTTTACCAGATTCAATCAAAGAACCACCTAAAATTAGAGAAAATTAAGATAATAGCTCTTATTCTACACTCCACCCAAAAACACAATTAATTTTCTAAAAAAACAATCATGAGTAATCGAAGACCCAACATCCTAATTACCATTTCTTCCAAATACTAATGAATCTCTCAGCATCAAAACAAAATACTTTGGTCACTGAATTACAGAAACTCTTTGGAATGGAAGCTCCGTTCTCATGCATTTAATGGCAATAAATAAACTGATGACGCATTAGCAATCCATACAGAAGTCACAAGAGCCGCATCACAGGGTAGTAAAATCAAAACTAGAGAAACCTATGTGATCTATTTTCTTTTGAAAACACAAACCCACTCATCCACTCTACCTACACTGCCGCATGTCGTACGACCTTTATACAAGCGTAGGAGCTCCAGACCGGCAGACCCCTTCAAATTGTCGCACCTTCAGACCAAGAGATCCCTTCAAACCGTCGGTCGCACGAACATTATCCAGAATTAGTGTACTGTTGTCCTCCAGACCGTTGCACACTGTCATCCTTCTTTTTCATCGATGTCTTCATATTTGCGATTTACATGATTTGGAGATAACATTTTGTATTTTATGGGCCAATTTCCTATGTCTATTGAGAATATTTCTAGGGTTTTATGAAGATTACGGGTAGATAATATTTTTTTTGCCCTCTTGTTTTGATAAATTCTCAAGGAGATTACGAGTAAAAGCATAGAGTAAATTCATAGCTTCCTTCTCTAGAGTGAATTTTTTTAGAAACTTGTTGAAGCTACCGAGATTTTATTGGTGTAAAATTCTTATGTTTAATGCATTAATAGGATTGAATATGTAATTCCAATCATTTGAGCTTCAATGTTTTTTTTTTTTTTAAATAAAGTTACCTTTGACCAATACTTTTGAATTAAGATGAACCCAACAGGCACGAGATGATGCCAAGGCTTGCCATTTTTTTTCATGATCTGCCACTTCTTGTCTGTAATTCTTGTGGATTTCCTAGGAGAGAAAGAGAGAGGTTTCGCTAGATGGGAGAGTGAAAAATTTTTGTCCTCTTCTATAGTGCAGTACACAGTTGTTAATATGTGGTGTCTACATGTCACACCTCCATTGGAGGGCATTTATTGAGAGAGAGAGAGAGAGAGAGAGGTGAAAACTTTGAAGGCTAGGGTTTCAATTTCTAGAAGATAGAGACATTGCGAGGTGGGGGGACTTGTAAGGCTGAAAATTATATATATATAAATATATAAACCTAGGTATCATATTTAAAACCTAGAACCCAGGTTTCAAACCCGGGCCTGGACTAGGTAGGTCTTGATTTTACAATACGAGTTCTGACCTAGGTTGAAAACCATAATCGAAATGGATTGAACCGAAAAAAACTCGGGGATAAACACTCTTATTTGTAATCAAATAAAATATAGTTTGTTTTAAATTTCATAATTTATGGCATGCACTTTTTTGATGTTTTTATAATTCATAACATGCACTTTTTCGATGATTCTATCCAACAATTACATCTACAATGAGATACAAGAGCAATGAATTGAATAATTGCAGATAGTTGTGGAAATGCCACTTATGTCTTCATTAACAATATGCACATAAAAATTCATAATGAGTAAAATAACAACGATTAATATGGTAGCACTCAAATCTAAAGAACTCTTAAGATCAAATTATTTCATTACAACTTCAACCTTTTTGTTCAAAAGGGCCTCATTAAGTCTGGAATCCATGGATTCACAACTTCCACACCCGTCATTAGCATGCATGCAATGGGCATTCCAGAGATTGTGCTAGGATATATATATATATACAGGGTAAATGTACACATCCTGGAAGAGATATCTAGATCCTCAAATAATGGAAACCCATGTATTAAGGGGCCCAAGTCCAAAAAAAGCCTAGAGGCTAAGCTATGAGCCCAAGTGTTGGTCTTATGGATATGCATTGTATATAATGGAATAGATAACACCATCGACTGATTAGGAAGATGATTATTCTAATTTATAAGGAGAGTCTTCAAACTAGACTTTGGAGGTCAGTGATCATCACCATTATCAGACAACACATTGAAACATTCATTCATTCACATACTTATATTGAAATCACTTCTTTAACTTAGGCATCAGAGTTCCATTGGACACTTCGTGCTGCCCTCTCATTTTGTTGTAGGTTATTCGTGTTGTTGGTGGTGTGAAATACGTTATTAAAAGTGGCACCATCTATGGGATGTAAATGAACCACGTTACCCCTTGAAGAAGTCAATTCTACTTCCAACTGTAACGGCTGTTTTTTCTGCTCCTTCACCTTCCTATCTAGTGTAGCATGGCTTGGTTCATCTTGTCCTACTTAGCATCTGTGTCCTCTTGATCATTCTTGTAGACAACAAATCTCATGTGCAGATCTTCATAGGACCCATCATTCTCTGATCGTTGAAGGCTAAATTTCCTCCAAGCTTCCTCATGTGACGCATTGGCCTCTAAAAGCTCAATGGAAAGTTTCTTGTAGTTTTCTTCAGAGGTAGCTAGTGCCTGGACATGCCTAGAACACCGTTGCTCAACGGAGGCCGACTATTGTTGGGAAGATTCCAACTCCCCCCTGATGCCAGACAGTTGGGCGCAAGTTGAATCATGCTTGGACTTCGCCAATTGCAAGGCAAAGCTATGTCTGACATTAAGGGACTTAGCCCAAAGCAACTCGCCTCAGAGCTTAGATGCCTCATCACAGAAGAGGTCAAGGTCACCTTTAAGAGAGCGAATATGCCCATTAGCTTGTTCGAGTTAGGACTCTACCTCAGTCTTCTAAGCTAGTAGCTGAGAAATCTCTTGCTTGGCAAAAAATGCAAACATTCACCTCCGGCGTACCTCTAACTCCCAATTGGCGAGATCATTAACAATCCAAGCCATCAAGTTCTCCACACCCTTGCAAAGCACAATAACACTCTAAGGAGTACACCATATAGGTAAAGGGAGAAAATAGTAATAATGTAGCCAACAATGTCATATTGGAGACTAGAAGTCTTTCAAGTGTCGAGACATCTCCATCACGCCCCCATCTTGAGGAGAGGAACCCAAGTGAGAGGGGTCCCTCGTCCCCTCGTGCTATGTCTTGTTGATCCTTCACTTGGAACCTTCCCAGTGAATGTGTCAATGGCACATAAAAGGTGGCAATGATCTCTATCTCTGGTGCAGAAGAGGTGACAGCGGTCTCTATCTCCAGTGCAAAGATGTTCTAGACCTAGGGGGTTGACAAATACAAAAGTGTCATCAGGGCTTCCTTCCCCTTTGTTCCCATCTTCTTCATCCCTTCCTACCACCTGATCCTCCCTCGACAACCCATTCCCCTACCTAGGGGTTAAGGGATCCACATCACCACCAAAAGAGGAGGGGGTAAGAGAGGGAATGGAGACCCATTCATTATCTGGGGGTGTAACTTTTCATTATCTGTGGATAGGGTTACACCCCCAGAAATAGTCGTGGGCAAGGAACTGAGACTGGAGCCTTGGTCGCCACCAACAGTAGTAGTCGTCACCTCAGACGTCACGACCCCAACCATGCCCATGGAAAGTGCGTCGAATATGTCAGATGCAAAGTCGTTGCCACTATGCATTAAGACTGACGAGATAAAAGAGGGAAGCTCGAAAGGTGGGGTACCCATCGAGTCTAACCCCTTGGCAGGCAACTCAAAATGGTTATGGCCAAATCAACAAGAGCTGAGCCCATAGGCTCATCAAGGTCTTCTAACTTGGGAGATGTGGGCAATGAAACGGGCATTGGAGAAATAGACATCGTCTTCTTCTCAACAGAAGACGTTTCCCTCTCCAAAGTGAGCTCGACGCCAGAATCAATGGCCATATCTAGCCCACATCAATAGTCACGCCCTCAGCATCTTCAATTGGGTGTATGGTAGGTGCCTCACCCTCTGTTTGGTGAAGACACTTCTTAGGAGCTTCAGAAGAAGGTGGGGAAGCAACCCTTTTCTTGGAAGAGGGCTTCTTTACAACTTTTAATTTACACCCATTTACATGGGATTGATCGGGTACAAGAAGAAACCAACCAATGTTGTCGGGAGCTAATAGCTACTACATCCATAGGGCATCATCATTTTCCTTAGCCTAATTCAGGACCGCGTTGATGCAATCATGTTCATGGTCGGTGAGATCTATAAGGATCTTTTTATCTTCAGGGACCTTTCCCCAATTAGTCCGAATGCGAAAATCTCGAATCTCCATTTTAAAGGTTGAGAATTCCCAACCATTCCCAAAAAGAAAGAAAATTTTCTTTTGCCATTGTTTGACATTCAAATGGTGAACTTTAAAGGCAACCAAGCATTGTGAACGGACACGAAAACTATAAATGTTACCTGACAGTCGGTTCACAAAGTAGAAATAAAAGAACTTGTGGTTGATCAAGTCTGGGTATCTCTGCCCCAAAGGTTCCAAAACCAAGCAGAACACTACACAGGAGAATAAAAGCACATGCATGCCAAGCGTGCGAATGAAGTTGGGCAGGAGCTAGTTTGAGAAAATCAAGAATGTAACCAATAGGGCGACATAATGGAAGGCACAAGCCTTGCATCAGGGCATAGAATTTAAGGGCAACTCTCCTCGAGAAACCCTCCTCATCTACAGCACCCTCAAAGGGGATAATGAGATCCATAGAATCGGGAATACGACACAAAGCCCTCAACCTCGTCAAGTCTCGAGCTGAGATTGTGGAACACCAAATAAACCCTTCGAAAAGGGACGGAGTCTGACCTTAAGAAGATTCGACCATGGATTGGGTAGAAACGCTAAAAGGGGTTTGCACAGAAGCTTGATCAGAAGTATGGGAAGGACTGTGGTTAGCCATTTGGTGTATGGGTTGGAGGAAATGAAGTTGAGAAAGTGAGTGAGTGCAAGTCTTTGGAAGCCTTAAAGAATAGGATGTAGAGAGGAAATGGAAGAACTCAATGAGGAGAAATGACCCAAGGAAATGGAAGAGGTAGGAGAAAGAAGGCAATGATGAGGGATTCTTGGGAAGGCGAACGAATGTCAATACCGTCGATTATCATTCTTGAAAGTAAGGAGTAAAAGCATGGGAATAGTTACAGGGGAAATGTGTCACTCTTGGATGTGTAGGGAATTCAAATTTACACAAGCCCATACCCTAGTTAGCATAAACCCTCAACGGGGTAAGATCCCAGGGATCGCCACTTGTCTTGAGCTAGTGGGCTAGAATGGAAACACGAGCTGGGGAATTTCCCACGTGCTAGTACGAAGGAAATTAGTGGGGTAACTATGAGAGATATCTAGAGCCTCAAATAATGGAAGCCCATGTATTAAGGGGCCCAAGTCCAAAGAAAGCCTAGAGTCTAAGCTATGAGCCCAAGGGTTGGTCTTATGGATATGCATTGTAGATAATGACATAGAAATCGCATCCGACTGATCAGGAAAGTGATTACTCTAATTTATACAAAGAGTCTTCAGTATAGACTTTGGAGGAGAGACTGGTCTTTTGTATTTTTCAATGCACTACATTTCTATTGGAGCTGGTCATTTTTTCAGTTACAACACCCAACACTCAATTTATTTCCCCACTTAATATTTTTTTAATATATATGTGATTGCATACAGAAAAAAAGTCCCAAAATTTACAGTGGAAACATCTAAACCAATCGACCCAAATCAAAACTTTGCAACATAACAACTTAATCGTATCCAAACAAAATAGAGGATGATAAGTATTGTAACAGTCCGCAAAAATTCAATGTAACAGTCTGAAAAGATTTCACGAATTGAACAACCAATTAGGTTTTAATCTGTCAGCAAAATTGATTTTCATCTTTTCAACCCACTATGATTACAATTTTCTTTTAATTTATTTAAGGCAACTAAGACTATAAGTTAGCAAAAATAATTGTACTATTAGTCTCGAATGAGTATTTAGGATTCTAAAGTGCAATGTTACGTTTTTCATTTTCTTGATGAGTAGTACTCAAGAGTGCATTTTTATTTAATCGAGGCACTTATGAGTCAAATTTTGCGAAAAGAATTGCACCACTAGTCTCGTCTGATTATTTAGGATTTATGGTGCAATAGTAACACCGAGATATCATCACGTGGCACCAGGTTCAAACAATTTGTTAAAACGCTATGTGAAATGTCCAAATCCACTTAGAATCATAAGGATTACTCTTTCGATGAATACTTGGCACATTCCTAGCCACTCATTGGACTAGTAGTAGGACATTTGTCACTTAGTGAGTTAAGAATGACGGAATGGAGGTAATTCAAGCCATGTGACCATGCCATTTATACAAATACTATTTGGACCACTGATTGAGCTGAGTTATTGCATTGTTAATGCTTTTGGAACCAATATATTTTAATTCTTTCATTACTTTATCATTGGTTTTATATGAAAAAATGAATGAATCCAAGTTGTGATTTTAATTGATTAAAAGCATGAATTTTTGCTTAAATTTTACTAACTGTTGATTACTATGGATTATGGTACATATCACTCGAGCGGAGACTTTTGGTCACTCGAGCGAAGTCAGGCAGAGTCGAGTGCTCGATATTCGCTTGACACTCCGCTCGAGCGAAGTTAGGCAGAGTCGAACGCTCGATGTTCGCTCGACACTCCGCTCGAGCGAATATCGTATTTTACAGATTATGATTTATTCCACCATCAGAGTATATAAATGATTTTTTACATCTAATGGCAAACTTTTGGCCTTGGAAAACTCTGGTTTTGATTAGAGAAACACTTAAAATTTATTTTTCCATTGATTTTCATTCAGATTCGGAGAAGAGGATTCATACAAGCGATCATTCATGCAGCCACACAATTTCCACTGGATCATTCACTCACACTGCAGCAGATTGAAGAACTCCTTAAGGGGTCTAATTGCTACTGCAGCTCAGCCTTCTCCACCACTTCGAATCTTCATCTCCATTCAATTGGCTTGAACTTTTTAATTCCCTACTTGCTATTTCATTTCTTTTTTTAAGTTTCTGAATTATTTTGGAGATTTTTGATTTAGACGTTTGAGTAATTTAATTGTTATTCATTTAGTTCATGTTATTTATTTTTCTCGTTTCGTTAAGCTTTAATTTTAATAGTGATTACAATTACTGTGGTTTAATTTGAGAATTTGTGATTTGAATACAATGATGAACCCTAGAACATTGATTTTGGGGCTTTTCAATTTTCAATACATGTTTTGTCAATTACTTTCTATTCTAGTTTAATTTTTAATTTAGTCTTATTAATTTCTAAGTTTAATCTATTAGTCCTTTACTTTTCAACCCGACAATCAAAATCTAAAAACATGAATCTAGTCCATGACTAGTACCCTCTTCCATCCATTGCACATACCATCATTTTATTTTCTCTTTGTGAAGTTTTTCACTTTTTTCAACGAGTTTGATTTTTAAGTAACTTTCCCTGAGGAGACGATTTAGGAATTTATTCCTAATTATTACACGACATCCTCCTACAGTTAGGATAGCTTTAGTGCTACTCATTTTTGAGCGAGTCAAGTTTTTGGCGCCGTTGTCGAGGAAAGTATTTTAACTTGATTTTAAACTCGTTAATTTTTTTTATGCTTTTTAAACTGATGTTTCATGTCATGGGTGAGAGACAGTTCAAATAGGTCGCTTAAAGTCACATCGAGTGTTGAGAGTAGTAGGCACAGTTTGGAGATAGATAGCTCTTCTTTCATTTCTATGAGTGAGTCAGGTGAGGAAATTGAAATTGAACCAGAAAACATGCTACAGTTGGCTGACAGATCAGTTAAGGTACCGAGGGATATTGTAGATGAGGTGTTGGTCCAAGTGGACAAATTCTACTACCCAGTGAATTTTGTGGTTCTTGATATACAGCAGCCAGTCTCCACTATTTACCAAGCTCCTGTCATCCTAGGAAGACCATTCCTAGCTACATCTAATGCTTTGATCAATTGCAGAAGTGGAGTTTTGAAGCTTACCTTTGGGAACATGGCACTTGAGTTGAAGTTTTCAATGCTTGCAAGATGCCAGCACATTTTGATGACACAAGTGATTTGAATGCTGTGGAGAGTTTGACACCAACAGAGTTTATTTGCTCAACTTCTCCCTTCTCTGATGATGATTATATTTTTCAGACACCTGAATTTTTACTTGATGAGAAAATTGATCATATCAATGAAGATGACTTTGATTTTTTTGATTGTTTTGCAGATTCTTCTTTACCACTTGAAGTACAATTTGCGGGAGCAAGATGGAAACCCCAGTTTGAAGCTCTACCACCACCAGACATGCTTAAATCTTCAGAGGAAGAAGTTCCCCAGTTGGAACTGAAACCACTTCCTCAAGATTTAAAGTATGTGTTTCTTGGTCCTGAAGAAGCACTTTTCCGGTGGTGATTTCCTCAAAGCTAAATCAAGAAGGATGAAGCCCAGTTGATTGAAGTATTAAGAAAGCATCAGGCGCAATTGGTTGGACAATAGCCGACATCAAAGGCATTGATGTCGTTGTATGTACCCACAGAATCCATCTTGAAGACGATGCTAGACCGGTTCGTGATGCTCAACGTAGGCTCAATCCTACTATGAAGGAAGTTGTGAAATAGGAGGTGCTTAAGCTACTCGCAGTGGGTATCATATACCCTATCTCAGACAGTAAGTGGGTAAGTCCAACTCAAGTACTACCAAAAAAATCTGGTTTGACTGTCATAAAAAATGAAAAAAATGAGTTGATTCCAACTAGAATGGTTACTGGCTGGAGAATATGCATTGATTATAGAAAACTTAATTCAGCCAGTAGGAAGGATCATTTTCCTTTACCATTCTTGGATCAAATTTTGGAAAGAGTAGCTGGTAATGCATATTATTGCTTTTTGGATGGCTATTCTGGTTATTATCAAATTGCTGTAGCACCTGAGGATCAGGAGAAAACCACTTTCACCTGTCCTTTTGGCACTTTTGCTTTTACTAGAATGCCTTTTGGTTTGTGTAATGCTCCAGCTACTTTTCAGAGATGCATGATGAGTATTTTTTCTGACATGATTGATGATATTTGTGAAATATTCATGGATGATTTCTCTGTTTTTGGAAAAACTTTTGAAAGTTGTTTGCATAATTTGGCACGTATTCTCCAGAGATGTGAGGAAAAAAATCTTTTACTTAATTGGAAAAAATGCCAATTTATGGTTACTCAGGGCATTGTATTGGGACATATTGTTTCTTCTGAGGGTATAAAGGTCGACAAGGCAAAGATTGAATTAATATCTAAACTTCCTATCCCTAGGACGGTTAGGGATATTCGTTCTTTTCTTGGTCATGCTGGCTTTTATAGGCGGTTTATTCAAGGGTTTAGTTCTATTGCAAAACCTTTGTGCACTCTTTTACAAAATGATATTGAATTTGTTTGGACTGATGAGTGCCAAAAAGCTTTTGATACCCTTAAAAAGTTGCTTACCACTGCCCCTATTGTGCAACCCCCGCAGTGGGACCTTCCCTTTAAAATCATGACAGATGCTAGTGATTATGCCTTAGGAGCTATTTTAGGGCAGCGGGTGGATAATAGGCCATTTGTGATTTATTATGCTAGTAGAACCTTGAATGATGCCCAGAAAAATTATACCACTACTAAAAAAGAATTGCTTGCAGTGGTTTTTGCACTTGATAAATTTCAGACTTATAGTCTTGGTTCTCCTGTTACTATTTTCATTGACCACTCTGCTCTTAATATTTGTTGGCTAAGAAAGATGCAAAACCACGCTTGATTTGCTGGATTCTATTATTTCAAGAGTTCAACATCAACATTAAGGACAAGAAAGGAGTTGAAAACGTGGTAGCTGACCACCTCTCTAGATTGTCATCATCTCCGTCTTTACATGTTAACCTTCCTCTTGATGATAGTTTTCCGGATGAGCAGCTGTTTGTGGTTAATAAAGCTCCCTGGTATGCTGACATAGTCAATTATCTGGTAACTGAGCGAATGCCTTCTGAATGGTCCACCCAAGATAAGCGTCGGTTTCTCTCTGAGGTACGACACTTTTACTTTGATGATCCATATCTTTTCAAATATTGTTTGGACCAATTGATTCGAAGATGCATTCCTGATGATGAGTTTTCTTCGGTTTTGAGATTTTGTCATATGGGTGCATGTGACGGTCATTTTTCAGCAAAGAAAACAGTCTAAAAAATTTTGCAAATTGGTTTTTACTGGCCTTCCATGTTTAAAGATGCTTATAATTTTTGCAAGGCTTGTGAGCCTTGTCAAAAATTGGGATCCATTAGCAAAAGAGACATGATGCCTCTTTCCCCTATTCTTACTTTAGAAATTTTTTATTGTTGAGGAATAGACTTCATGGGACCTTTTCCGGTTTCTTTTGGAAACACATATATTCTATTAGCTGTGGATTATGTTTCAAAATGGGTGGAGGTCATTGCTTGCAAAACAAATGACCATCATGTTGTCCTGAAATTTTTGCAATCTTTGTTTGCTCGTTTTGGCATGCCAAAAGTTATTATAAGTGATGGGGGTTCTCATTTTTACAATAAACCATTTTCTACACTCATGAAGAAATATGGCATCACACACAGAGTTTCTACTCCTTATCACCCTCAAACAAATGGGCAAGCTAAATTGGCAAACAGAGATATAAAAATTATTTTAGAGAAAACTATCAAGCCTAATAGGAAAGATTGGTCGGTTAAACTTCTTGATACTTTGTGGGCTTATAGGACAGCTTTTAAAACAAATCTAGAGATGTCTCCTTATCGATTAGTTTATGGTAAAACTTGTCATTTACCTGTTGATATTCAGCATCAAGCTCTTTGGGCCATAAAACATGTTAACATGTCACTTGATGAAGCTTCAGGGTTGAGAAAATTGCAGATCAATGAATTGGATGAAGCTCGTCGGAATGCTTATGACAACGCCCAGCTGGCAAAGGAATGCATGAAAATTCTACATGATCAGAAAAATCATCCAAAGCATTTTACACTTGGCCAGGAAGTTCTTCTTTACAACTCTCGCTTGCATATTTTTCCTAGAAAGTTGAAATCCCGATGGAGTGGGCCGTACATTGTAAAGACTGTTCATCCTCATAGAGCGGTAGACATTGTCAATCCGAAGAATGGTAATAGCTTCACTGTCAACGGACAACGTCTAAAGTCATTTCTGAAGGTCTTTGATCCACATGAAGAGATCTTGCTTGTGCAAGACCCCAGGGAAGTGTTTTGATTTGTTTTTCCTTCTTTACAATTTTCTTTACTTGCATTGTTTTTATTTGTCTTTTGCTTTGGTTTTATATTTCATCTTGATTGTTTGTTTTGCTTGCTTAGTTCTGTGCACTTTGTTTTCTTTCGTTCGATTCATTGAGGACTATGTCTCTCACTAGTTGGGGGTAGCATGTGTGCATAGTCTTATAAAAAATAAAAAAATAAAAAAAATAAAATAATAAAAAAATAACATGATTTCCATTGATACATTTATGATTGAGCATCTTGGTGGAGTAGTTAAGCGGGATCATTTGTGAAAATTTATTTTCAAGCTTAAACATAGAGCATGATTTTTGATGCATCATATTTTGTTGATATGTGGCTTGAAACACCTGGATGTTATGCTTATTGAGATGAAACTTGATAAAATTTTTGTAGAACGAAAGACAAATTTTGAAGGACATGTTGCGCATGCTTACGCTTGTAGTTTTCCTTATTTACCATTCATTGATTTAACATTGGAAAAGTAAACTGCAGGACTACCGAGCCATGCCAAAAAGAAAAAGAGAAAAAAAAAGAAAAAAAAAGGATTTGAAAAAAAAAGAGAAAAAAAAAAGAAAAAAAAGGGAATAAATGTCACTTAGTGAACTTTCCTAAGTAAAAAGGCTAGAAACAGTTACCCAAGACTTTGGGGGTTGTGTGTCCAACCTTTAAGAACAGAGCTGGCGTGAAAACTGCTAGTCCCTTGGGCTTTGAGGTAGTTAGAATCAGCAATGATTAATCTTAATGTTGAAAAATCCTATGACAAATCATGGCTAGTAATGAGGAACACANAAATTTCAATGCTCGACAAATACAATCAACCATAGCACAACAAAACAAGCAACTCCGTCCTCCATCCATCCGACCCCCGAACTCCTCGGACTCAGTCCGGAATCAGCAAACCAACCAATTAAATTATTGAAAGAGTAAAATACATTTAAATCTAAAAGTAGAGTTTGGAAAATACTTACAGGGCTATATAGGATTTTTAGAAGGTTCGGCGCGAAGCAAACGGCGATGCGAAAGCAACGTAACAGTGCAAATGCACTGTTCCCGTGGGTCGCAAAATACCCACTTTTGACCGGGGACAAACCAAGACACCAAATTGATAGGGAATGATCTAGGGATGTTTATGAAGCTAGTGGAAGTGAGTTTTGGCCGTGGGTGGCGGCGAAAACGCCGGTAGAAGCGAAAAAAGGGCAAATCGGAGTTGAGCTCGTGGGAGCTGCTCCGGTGACCGTTTGAGGCCGGGGATGGGTGGGTTAGGACGGCAAGGAGTCAGGGATGAAGTGGTGAAGAGGTGGTGGCCGGAGGTGGAGCGACGGCGGCGGATCAAGGCAAAAGCCGTGCGGCTTGCTGGGGGTTTTCCGGCCAAACGGCCGGCCGGTTGGGGCTGGAAACCGGTGGGGGTGACCACCGGCCGGAGGGGAGTCGACCAGTAGGGGCAGTGCCGACCACGGCGGCCGGACGGCAGTGGGCTAGGGTGATGGCCGGTGCTGCCGTGGGTGAGGAGAGAGAGAGAAAGAGAGAGACGCGGGAGTGAGGTCCGAACGGAAGGAAGAAAAAAAAGAAAAAAGAAAGAAAGAAAAAAGAAAAGAAAAAGATGAAGTAAAACAAATGAGGTCCAGTCCTCACTTCGGAAGTCCAACGACTGATCCGCCGAAAACGACATAAAAACATAAATCGACTAAAATAAATTAAACACTACATCAAATAAATAAATAAATACCAAGAAAATATTTTAATCACATCGATAAGCTAAAATAAAATAAATAACTAGCAAAAACCAACTGTTAATTTTTTTTAAAACCAACAACGAGCTAAAATCAATTAAACAGCAATTTAAATTCAACAGCCAATAAAATCCAATTAAAATCTGATAATTTAAAATAAAAGAATTATAATAATAATTAAATTAAATTATTCCTTCAGTGAGAATACACGTAAAAACGGGTGATCACAGTAGAGGCATGTTTTATATGTGCTGATTCAAACCATAAGACCCAAGACTGCCCGATTATGCCAGCATTTCAAGAAGGTGAGTCTGAGCAGATGTAATCAACTAACTGGGTTAATAGAGCACAGAATCAGCCTTTCTCCAACACATATAATCCGGGGTGGAGGAATCACCCAAATTTCTCAAGGAGAAATGATCAGCCTGGTCGGTCCCACCACTTCAGCAACAGCCATTTCATCAGAGTGCTCCTCAGCACCAGTATCCGCCATATCAGAATCCTCAGAGCTATCCTTTTGTAGCTCCTCCTAGATTTCAGCCTCATGTAGCTACACAAAGTTCTCAGCCTTCATCATCTGCAAAGAAGACTTTAGATAACAGTGTGGCACAGATAGCCAATACACTTCAGCAATTCATGCAGATTCAGGCCACCACAAATAATTAGAACACTCAGGCCATAAATGGGTTGAGAGGCACTATTAATAAGATGATCACGACCTTGAGCACCCTAGAGAAAGGGAAATTTTCAGCACAGCCTCAGCCTAATCCTCAAGTATACAGGCAACAATAACAGCAAGTGCATAATCAGGGGATGTTATTGAGACAGCGAAGGCAATTCTTACTTTGAGAAGTGGGAAGGAAGTTCCCCAACCAGAGATGCCTATAAATACACAGGTAGTTGCTCCTACACCTGAAGATGTAATAGAGACTGATGAAGTTGAGAAAGAACCAGAGGTAATGAGATTAGAGCTGAAGAAGCCTGTGAGTGTAGATGCTGAAACTAGTAAGGGATACCAACCTGTGGTTCCCTATCCTCAGAGATTGGCAGCTGGCCAAAAGAACAAGTATCACACGGAGATTCAAGAGATTTTCAAACAAGTAAAGATCAACATTCCACTCTTGGATGCCATACAACAGGTGCCTTCGTATGCAAAATTTTTGAAGGACTTGTGCACAGTGAAGAGGAAGCTGAATGTAAAGAAGAAAGCCTTCCTAACGGAGCAAGTTAGTGCATTGATATTGAGCGAGACTCCTCAGAAGTTTGGAGATCCCGGCTCCCCCAACATTTCTATTATGATCGGTGAATCACGCATTGGAAGAGTTTTACTTGATTTGGGGAGTAGTGTGAACCTGCTACCATTCTCAGTATATGAGCAGTTGGGATTGGGTGAGCTGAAAAAGACCTCTACCATGCTACAGTTAGCTGACAGATCAGTTAAGGTACCGAGGGGTATTGTAGATGACGTGTTGGTCCAGGTGAACAAATTCTACTACCCAGTGGATTTTGTGGTTCTTGATATACAGCAGCCAATCTCCACTATTTACCAAGCTCCTGTCATCCTAGGAAGACCATTCCTAGCTACATCTAATGCTTTGATCAATTGCAGAAATGGAGTTTTGAAGCTTACCTTTGGGAACATGGCACTTGAGTTGAATGTTTTCAATGCTTGCAAGATGCCAGCACATTTTGATGACACAAGTGATTTGAATGCTATGGAGAGTTTGACACCAACAGAGTTTATTTGCTCAACTTCTCCCTTATCTGATGATGATTATATTTTTCAGACATCTGAATTTTTACTTGATGAGAAAATTGATCATATCAATAAAGATGACTTTGATTTTTTTGATTGTTTTGCAGATTCTTCTTTACCACTTGAAGTGCAATTTGAAAGATGGAAACCCCAGTTTGAAGCTTTACCACCACCAGACATGCTTAAATCTTCAGAGGAAGAAGTTCCCCAGTTGGAACTGAAACCACTTCCTCAAGATTTAAAGTATGTGTTTCTTGGTCCTGAAGAAGGCACTTTTCCGGTGGTGATTTCCTCAAAGCTAAATCAAAAGGATGAAGCCCAGTTGATTGAAGTATTAAGAAAGCATCGAGGCGCAATTGGTTGGACAATAGCCGACATCAAAGGCATTGATGTCGTTGTATGTATCCACAGAATCCATCTTGAAAACGATGCTAGACCGGTTCGTGATGCTCAACGTAGGCTCAATCCTACTATGAAGGAAGTTGTGAAATAGGAGGTGCTTAAGCTACTCGCAGTGGGTATCATATACCCTATCTCAGACAGTAAGTGGGTAAGTCCAACTCAAGTACTACCAAAAAAATCTGGTTTGACTGTCATAAAAAATGAAAAAAATGAGTTGATTCCAACTAGAATGGTTACTGGCTGGAGAATATGCATTGATTATAGAAAACTTAATTCAGCCAGTAGGAAGGATCATTTTCCTTTACCATTCTTGGATCAAATTTTGGAAAGAGTAGCTGGTAATGCATATTATTGCTTTTTGGATGGCTATTCTGGTTATTATCAAATTGCTGTAGCACCTGAGGATCAGGAGAAAACCACTTTCACCTGTCCTTTTGGCACTTTTGTTTTTACTAGAATGCCTTTTGGTTTGTGTAATGCTCCAGCTACTTTTCAGAGATGCATGATGAGTATTTTTTCTGACATGATTGATAATATTTGTGAAATATTCATGGATGAGTTCTCTATTTTTGGAAAATCCTTTGAGAGTTGTTTGCATAATTTGGCACGTATTCTCCAGAGATGTGAGGAAAAAAATCTTTTACTTAATTGGAAAAAATGCCAATTTATGGTTACTCAGGGCATTGTATTGGGACATATTGTTTCTTCTGAGGGTATAAAGGTTGACAAGCCTAAAATTGAATTAATATCTAAACTTCCTATCCCTAGGATGGTTAGGGATATTCGTTCTTTTCTTGGTCATGCTGGCTTTTATAGGCGGTTTATTCAAGGGTTTAGTTCTATTGCAAAACCTTTGTGCACTCTTTTACAAAATGATATTGAATTTGTTTGGACTGATGAGTGCCAAAAAGCTTTTGATACCCTTAAAAAGTTGCTTACCACTGCCCCTATTGTGCAACCCCCGCAGTGGGACCTTCCCTTTGAAATCATGACAGATGCTAGTGATTATGCCTTAGGAGCTGTTTTGGGGCAGCGGGTGGATAATAGGCCATTTGTGATTTATTATGCTAGTAGAACCTTGAATGATGCCCAGAAAAATTATACCACTACTGAAAAAGAATTGCTTGCAGTGGTTTTTGCACTTGATAAATTTCGGACTTATATTCTTGGTTCTCCTGTTACTATTTTCACTGACCACTCTGCTCTTAAGTATTTGTTGGCTAAGAAAGATGCAAAACCACGCTTGATTCGCTGGATTCTATTACTTCAAGAGTTCAACATCAACATTAAGGACAAGAAAGGAGTTGAAAACGTGGTAGCTGACCACCTCTCTAGATTGTCATCATCTCCTTCTTCACATGTCAGCCTTCCTCTTGATGATAGTTTCCGGATGAGCAGCTGTTTGTGGTTAATAAAGCTCCCTGGTATGCTGACATAGTCAATTATCTGGTGACTGAGCGAATGCCTTCTGAATGGTCCACCCAAGATAAGCGTCGGTTTCTCTCTGAGGTACGACACTTTTACTTTGATGATCCATATCTTTTCAAATATTGTTTGGACCAATTGATTCGAAGATGCATTCCTGATGATGAGTTTTCTTCGGTTTTGAGATTTTGTCATATGGGTGCATGTGGTGGTCATTTTTCAGCAAAGAAAACAGTCTCAAAAATTTTGCAAAGTGGTTTTTACTGGCCTTCCATGTTTAAAGATGCTTATAATTTTTGCAAGGCTTGTGAGCCTTGTCAAAAATTGGGATCCATTAGCAAAAGAGACATGATGCCTCTTTCCCCTATTCTTACTTTAGAAATTTTTGATTGTTGGGGAATAGACTTCATGGGACCTTTTCCGGTTTCTTTTGGAAACACATATATTCTATTAGCTGTGGATTATGTTTCAAAATGGGTGGAGGCCATTGCTTGCAAAACAAATGACCATCATGTTGTCCTGAAATTTTTGCAATCTTTGTTTGCTCGTTTTGGCATGCCAAAAGTTATTATAAGTGATGGGGGTTCTCATTTTTGCAATAAACCATTTTCTACACTCATGAAGAAATATGGCATCACACACAGAGTTTCTACCCCTTATCACCCTCAAACAAATGGGCAAGCTGAATTGGCAAACAGAGAGATAAAAATTATTTTAGAGAAAACCATCAAGCCTAATAGGAAAGATTGGTCGGTTAAACTTCTTGATGCTTTGTGGGCTTATAGGACAGCTTTTAAAACAAATCTAGGGATGTCTCCTTATCGATTAGTTTATGGTAAAGCTTGTCATTTACCTGTTGATATTCAGCATCGAGCTCTTTGGGCCATAAAACATGTTAACATGTCACTTGATGAAGCTTCAGGGTTGAGAAAATTGCAGATCAATGAATTGGATGAAGCTCGTCGGAATGCTTATGACAACGCCCAGCTGGCAAAGGAACGCATGAAAATTCTACATGATCAGAAAATTCATCCAAAGCATTTTACACTTGGCCAGGAAGTTCTTCTTTACAACTCTCGCTTGCATATTTTTCCTAGAAAGTTGAAATCCCGATGGAGTGGGCCGTACATTGTAAAGACCGTTCATCCTCATGGCGGTAGACATTGTCAATCCGAAGAATGGTAATAGCTTCACTGTCAACGGACAACGTCTAAAGTCATTTCTGAAGGTCTTTGATCCACATGAAGAGATCTTGCTTGTGCAAGACCCCAGGGAAGTGTTTTGATTTGTTTTTCCTTCTTTACAGTTTTCTTTACTTGCATTGTTTTTATTTGTTCTTTTGCTTTGATTTTATATTTCATGTTGATTGTTTGTTTTGCTTGCTTAGTTCTGTGCACTTTGTTTTCTTTCGTTCGATTCATTGAGGACTATGTCTCTCACTAGTTGGGGGTAGCATGTGTGCACAGTCTTATAAAAAATAAAAAAATAAAAAAAATAAAATAATAAAAAAATAACATGATTTCCATTGATACATTTATGATTGAGCATCTTGGTGGAGTAGTTGAGCGGGATCATTTGTGAAAATTTATTTTCAAGCTTAAACATAGAGCATGATTTTTGATGCATCATATTTTGTTGATATGTGGCTTGAAACACCGGGATGTTATGCTTATTGAGATGAAACTTGATAAAATTTTTGTAGAACGAAAGGCAAATTTTGAAGGACATTTTGCACATGCTTACGCTTGTAGTGTTCCTTATTTACCATTCATTGATTTAACACTGGAGAAGTAAACTGCAGGACTACCGAGCCATGCCAAAAAGAAAAAGAGAAAAAAAAAGAAAAAAAAAGGATTTGAAAAAAAGAAAAAAAAAAAGAAAAAAAAGGAATAAAGGCGACTTAGTGAACTTTCCTAAGTAAAAAGGGCTAGAAACAGTTACCCAAGACTTTGGGGGTTGAGTGTCCAACCTTTAAAAACAGAGCTGGCGTGAAAACTGCTAGTCCCTTGGGCTTTGAGGTAGTTAGAATCAGCAATGATTAATCTTAAGGTTGAAAAATCCTATGACAAATCATGGCTAGTAATGAGGAACACACAACCGGTTTAGCTCCACACACACATTTGAGTTCTGAGACATTTGCCTTAATTCTATGTGAAAGATTGTTGAGATAGTCTTGGTGGGTATAACCCTTGGGGGTTGAGTAGTAACGTGTCACTTTTGTGAGAATTCAGAATTGTGTTTGATTGTTTTTGTTTGAATTTCGATCTTTATGCAATATTCATCTCAATTAATTTTCACTATTTTGCTCAAGGATTAGCAAAATGCTAGTTGGGGGGTGTGATTGAGCTGAGTTATTGCATTGTTAATGCTTTTGGAACCAATATATCTTAATTCTTTCATTACTTTATCATTGGTTTTATATGAAAAAATGAATGAATCCAAGTTGTGATTTTAATTGATTAAAAGCATGAATTTTTGCTTAAATTTTACCAATGTTGATTACTATGATTATGGTACATATCGCTCGAGCGGTGGCTTCTGCCGCTCGAGCGAAGTCAACAGATTCAAACGCTTGATTCTCGCTCACAGTGAGCTCGAGCGGGTGCGGGAAAAGAGATTGCTCGAGCGAGGCTTTTGGCTGCTCGAGCGAATCAGGCAGAATCGAACGCTCGATGTTCGCTGACACTCGCTCGAGGAATTTAGGCAGAGTCGAACGCTCGATGTTCGCTCGACACTCCGCTCGAGCGAATATCGTATTTTACAGATTAGGGTTTATTCCGCCGTCAGAGTATATAAATGATTTTTTACATCTTATGGCCGACCTTGGCCTTGGAAAACTCTGGTTTTGATTAGAGAAACACTTAGAATTTATTTTTCCATTGATTTTCATTCAGATTCGGAGAAGAGGATTCATACAAGCAATCATTCACGCAGCTACACAATTTCCACTGGATCATTCACTCACACTGCAGCAGATTGAAGAACTCCTTGAGGGGTCCAATTGCTACTGCAGCTCAGCCTCTCCACCGCTTCGAATCTTCATCTCCATTCAATTGGCTTGATCTTTTTAATTCCCTACTTGCTATTTCATTTCTTTTAAGTTTCTGAATTATTTTGGAGATTTTTGATTTAGACGTTTGAGTAATTTAATTGTTATTCATTTAGTTCATGTTATTTATTTTTCTCGTTTCGTTAAGCTTTAATTTTAATAGTGATTACAATTACTGTGGTTTAATTTGAGAATTTGTGATTTGAATACAATGATGAACCCTAGAACATTGATTTTGGGGCTTTTCAATTTTCAATGCATGTTTTGTCAATTACTTTCTATTCTAGTTTAATTCTTAATTTAGTCTTATTAATTTCTGAGTTTAATCTATTAGTCCTTTACTTTTCAACCCGACAATCAAAATCTAAAAACATGAATCTAGTCCATGACTAGTACCCTCTTCCATCCATTGCACATACCATCATTTTATTTTCTCTTTGTGAAGTTTTTCACATTTTTCAACGAGTTTGATTTTTAAGTAACTTTCCCTAAGGAGACGATTTAGGAATTTATTCTTAATTATTACACGACATCCTCCTGCACTTGGGATAGCTTTAGTGCTACTCATTTTTGAGTGAGTCAACCACTCGAAACACTTTCTGATCAATCAAAAGAGGGTTTTAATCCTAGTAAAATCCCAAAATATTGAGTTTCAATTGTGTTGCCCAGATGACTAACACAAGAAAGGGGTGAATTGAGTTATATTTAAAAAATTAACAATTATAAATCAAATGCACAATATAAAATGTAAATAAAATACAAAGCAACAATAAATATAAAAAGTAAGGGTAAGAGAGAAGCAAACTCAGTATGTTAACAAGGTTCGGCCCCACTGCCTACGTCCTCGCCTCCTCAATGAGTGAAATGAGAACAATACAGTGCAAACTATATCTCTCTCAAAATGAATAAGGTTTAAGGCACAATGCTTAGAGAAGAGAGAATGAAAGTTTGAATGAATGTTGTATGCTCTTGGTGTTGTAAATGTAAAACTCTCAAATGATCTATTTATAGGCATATGAGACTTCATATTCAAATTTAAAAATATTCACATGTCAAAGACAACATCATTCACTTTTTCAAAAAATTCAAATAAGAGTTTCTTCTTTTTCATTTGTCAAAGACAACATTATTCACTTTTAAAAAATTTCAAACCTAATCTTTCTACTTTTCGCATATGACAAAAGGATACACTTTACTTTTCAAATTTTCAAACAAAATCATCTAGTTTTGCATAAGTCAAAAAGAGCATCAATCACTTTTGAAAATATTCAAATAAAGCATGCGCCTGTGAAAGATGACAATCAATCATCTTTAATATTTTTAAAATTTTCAAACAAAATCATCTGCCTTTTGCATAAGTTAAAAAGAGTATCAATCACTTTTGAAAATATTCAAATAAAGCATGACATGTGAAAGATGACAATCAATCATCTTTAATATTTTCAAAATTCAAACATTTAATCATGTCATACATGTGAAAATACAATCAATCATCTTTCAAAATTTTCAAATTTAATTTTCAAAATATTCATGCACATGTGGAAAATGTATTTTATGTTTTATGATAAAATATTAATTTTGAGCCTTAATCCTAATTTCAAATTTTTAAGAGATTTACAACATTACTCTATGAGCTTTAATGTGAACTTGTTCCATTCTTGCTCATGTGAAAGATGACAATCAATCATCTTAAATATTTTAAAAATTCAAACCTTTAATCATGTCATGCACATGTGAAAGATAACAATCAATCATCTTTCAAAATTTTTAAATTTAATTTTGAAAATATTCATGCACATGTGAAAAATGTATTTTAATGGTTTATGATAAAATATTAATTTTGAGCCTTAACCTTAATTTCCAATTTTTAAGAAATTTACAACATTACTCTATGAGCTTTAATGTGAACTTGTTCTCTTTTTGCTCATGCTTGGTTCCTTGATGTGCTTGACTTCATTTTGTAGACAACTTGAGTTTGAGACTCCTTTATTTTTTGAATTAATTTGTTATCATCAAAATCAATGTGTAAATATATAATTACACGAATCTTGAAACTATGGGTTCAACAAATTGAAATTCTAAAAACCTCAATAAAGGCCAAAACCCTAAATCTTGATTTCAACTCTATGTGGCCCATTGTTTTATTAAGTGTTTAATCACTTGGATAAATCACTTTCACAAGTTATTAATCACTCAATTTTTCACTCATACATCTTTAACCACTATATTAAATCTTGTTAATCACATTAGGTTAAGAAGAATTTTATTTCGACTTGATCCCAACCAAAACCCCAACGGAGGCATAACAAAACCCCAAAATGAAGCCCATTGGTAAGGCCCATCTTTGGCCCACCAAAAACCACCACCAAGGGAGGCTTCTTGATGAAGTGTCTTTCCTCTCCCAAGGCCAAGATAAAGGCTGACACACCACTCAAGTTCAGTCCCCAAGAGTCACTTGATGGAAGACAAAAAGCCTAGCAACCCTAGGCCATCCACTTGGCCAGTTTTGGCTGCAAGGGGACAGCAGCTGAGCAGCCACCTTTCTTCCACCTTTTGGGATGCCAATCTCCCATCCTAGGGTCATTCATCCATCCCATGTCAGCCCCCTATTATGTATATCACTTTAACCACTTCATCATTTCACATCTAGCATTTCCATCTCATTTTCTAAAGAGAACCTGAGAGAGAGCTTCAAGTAGATTTTTTGGCTGTTCTTGCCTTGCATTTTCTAGCCCTTTGTAAGTCTATTCTCATGAAAACTCCTGCATATATTTTGTTTCTATTTGAGTCTGGTTTAATTTGGTTTGTTTGGGGTAATTTTGCATGGAGTTTTGATTGGTGAAAAGCTTATGGGAGCATGCAAACGTCACACTAGGTGACAATCTAGATGTTTGTGTGAAACTTTGTTATTTTGATGAAGTTTTTGGTAAAATATTGGGTAGTTCTTGCTATGTTTAAGTTTTATCATGTTAATATGAAAGTTAGGTTTGGATTTATTGCATTTTAATAATTTTTGTAAAGATATTTTCTTGATTTTGAAAAGTCAGAAACTAGAAGGTTTAAAACAATTTCAGTTTTGGTAAAGTTGTAATCTTTTGTTATGAAAAATTGATCTCACGGTCTTGATATTTACATATGATGTCTATGGATTTTATGTATGTTTTAGGAGTTTATTTTTGGAGAATATTGGTTTTGATATTTGATGGAATGATTTTATTTATGCAAAGGTTTGTGTAGAACTCAACCTAGAGGATCTTGGGTTTGAGTTAAGTTTTAATGAAATTTTTACCATGTGATTTTATATTTAATACTTAGATCATGTTAGAACTTGAATATGAGGTTAATTATTCTATTTACTGTAGCTTTATTTCATGAAAATCAAGGATCAAGAGATCTTGATCTAAGACCAAAAGCATAGTGCACTCAGTTTTGATGTTTAACCGCAAACCAACTTTGTGGCTTGCATTTTGTGGTTTTTGTGGTTTGATCAAGCATGCTAGCAGTTAGTTTTAATTTATGAGCATGTTTGGAGTGTGATCATGAAGTTTTGGAGTCATTGGAGTTGATTTAGAAAGTTTTAGACCAAGAACATCAAGAGTTGGTCCTATTTGACCTAAACTTGGTGTTTTGACATTTTTATTGAAAATTGAGCTTGTGATTTTTGTAAAATGTATATTTTTATGTCTTAGAATGATTCTAGAACATAGGATATGATTTGCAAGTGTTTCAAAAAAATCAGTCTAAGCATGAAAGTTTGAAGTTGGAATAATTGCAACAAAAATCAAGTTTTGGCCTATATGTGTGGATTGGCCTAAGCATAATTAACCTGGTTTTCTTGTGTTTTAAATCTCTTTGATTAGATATTTATAATTAGGATAAAATCTACATTAGGAATATAAAGTTTAGGAGATTTGGAGTTAGTATGCAAATCCTTAATTTAGGGGCAAAATTGTAGTTTCATTTAGCCATAAGCAAGAAATTTTTATGTTTCTAAGTGTTTAATGGGATGTTTCAACCCTTAAAAATATATTGTTTGAGCTCACATAATTACATGCTACTTTTACGTCATGTTCAATTACTGTAAGTTAGCCTCTAACTTACTTTCGATGAACTTAAGTATGTTAGTTATTGCAAATACATGCTTATTTGTTACATGCCATGTTATGCCTTGTTATCTATCACACGATCAATTGTGACATGTCATGCATAGAGTATGTCATGAAAAATATTTTCAAGTCAATGGAGTCTTTTATTTTTATCACGATTCCAAGTGCTAGGATTGAGTGTTATCATATTAGAACTCTATTGTCCATATTGGAGTGTTTAAACTGGTGTGGAATTCACTTGGTTGATAAAGTAATGTCAGCATGGTTTGAATAAGACCTGAGTAACTAGTTACCAGAGAGAAGTCAGGCACCCAATGCCAGTGGTGCAAACAACATGTTTATCAATTTTATTTCAGTTATGTTGATGTACTCACAGCTAGCACAAATGCCTGTGATGTGATGCAGTACCGATATGGGCACACGGCTCAAGAGGACCTATGTAACATCTACATGTTCATGTTTAATCAACCATGTATATGTTGAACAAGTCTTTAAGTTCATGTCACGTTCATATCCAGTTTAGTTCATGCCAGTTTCAGTTCAAGTCATATCACATCACGTCCATGTGCAATCACCTTTTTTTTCAAGTCCACCACATATCATGCTATTTTCCAAGCCATGTCACGCATATTCGTATTCATGTCACAATGTAATCATGTCATTTTTTACTTGGTAGTCCCAACTACCTTTCCTCCCAAAATGATAACGATGTGTCAGGACTAGATGGGGCTGACTAGTCTATAGAGAGACGACGAAGAATTGATAACTATGGTTATCCACTTCTTGGATGTGATTTTGGAGATCATAGTCGAGATGCAAGGGCAATTCAGTAATTTAGTAGAATAGATTTTAATTCTAGACTGTATTTATGGAGCGATGTCTCCAGTACTTATTTTGTTACAGACCTTTTGACAAGTGTTCTAACTTTTGGACATCTATTATGATGTGAAGTTATAAAGTATGTTCATGTTTTTAGGATATATTATATTTAGTACATAATATTGTTCAAAGAAAAAAATTATCCATTACAAATATTGCATACTATTAGATGCACTGTATTTCTAACTGTCATGAATAAGGATACGTAACCTTGTGTTGCATGTCTCAACACTTCAAGCTCCATCAAATCCAAAACAAAATTTGAGGACATCACAAGTATTACTAGGAGGTAAAGGAGGAGGACTTCTTGACGGCGAGGCGGGTCCATGCGAGGGCTTTCCAGAGGGTAAGTGCTTGATTTTGATGGGAGTACCGAAAATATCGATGAGGTTCACCATCTTACTAAGCTCCTTACTCCACGAGAACTTCGTGAGCTTTGAATACACCACTTGGGTGTTGTTATTGTACTATTGTTGTTCGTCGTGATCCTCTGAGCATCTCAATTGCAAGCACTGATTTGTGAAAGATGGTGGGGGCAGAGATAGGGTTTGTGAATGTGATTTTGGGTATTATACAACGAAGTTCCTCGTTGTTCTTGTTGTAGATAATGAAGGTAGTGATAGTAACATTCTGTTCAATACCATTTGCATGGATACGGCGGGAATCAATCTAAATAGAGACAGAAAAATCAACCCAACAGAGAAAGAGGAACAAAACATTGTGCGTGGAGAAGACGACAGGACCTGAGGGAAACAAAGAGAAAAGGAAAAGAGAAGCACCGGGTGGAAAAGTGAATGACGCCGAGATGGAAACTGAGGGAAAGCACTAGAAATTGGTGGGAAAGAGAAGGAAATTGGGGGAAGAGAGAGATGATAGTTGGACGGAGGAATAATATTAAAGAATAGGATGGCCTTGCTATAGTAACTAGTCAAATATGACTTCAGACCCTGAATTACCATTGCTCAAAGCTAATTTTATTTAGACTTGCCTAATTCAATGCCGGTGTTTCTGATTCTCTATTAAGCAGATGGATGACTTTGATAGAGGATACCTAATCTAATGAGATTGCTCTTACGCTGAACAGGGCAATGGGGGGAAATATATAGCTGTCTAGCTAGCTGCTATATATGGTCAATGCAGTGCTAAAATTGACAATTTATCTTTTGAAGCCTTATAAAGCATTTGTTAGTAATTTTAAATCCAAGTATAATATCCGGAAAGATTTGTGTTTTTTAGAGTCCTGCAAACTCAGAAGCTAGTGTGAGTAGGGGCAGCCCGGTTTAAAATAAGGCTTAAGGCAAAACTTGAAGATTTGGCCTTTTATTTTTAGTATAATAATAGAAATTAAATAATTATATTAAATATATAAGCATTTAAAATATATTTAAATTTTGCAATATTTCTAGCTACTTAATTTTTTTTTTTAAACTGCCTAACTACCAACTATAACCGCATCAAACCACTAATAAACAATAGAGCGTAACATCTTGACATTCTCAAGAAAGAGACTACATTGATGACAATAGCCTAAGTAAAATCAATGATGTTATCTAAATAGAGGAAAAATAAATAAAAGAAAGCCAAAAAACTCTATGCAGCAGAAAGAGTGAGAGATGAACTGATGAAGAGTAGAAGATAAACTATTTAATACTATTTAATATCATAAATCTAAAGTCAATGTCAAGGGAGCTTACACCTACAACATTAACCTGGTTTCTCATAAAATTATGCCATATTGTTAGAATTTGTTTTAATATTTTTCTATTTCTTAAGCTATTGAATAATTCTAAACTCACCGAGATCCATCCCGATGATGGGTACCGATATTTTTTTTAAAATTTTTTTACTTAATAATTAAAAATATTAAGAGTTTTTGTGAATTTTTTTAAAATATTAAAAAAATATGAAAAAAATAAATTAAAAAAATTATAACTTGTCGGTATCCATCCTTGTACACCTGGATGTAGCATGTACTACTCAGGTCATGCTCCTTTTCGTATTCTATAAAGTAATCATTTCAACTTTCTTTCTATATAATTTTTTAAGCCGGCGTTAAAAGCAATTCTTGTTTTCTTTGTCAAGCAATAATGTCAACTACTGCGGCCACATTTGTCTTGCATTGCATTTTTCTTTCTTTTCACCTTGTTCTTAGTTTATTAGTTTTAACTTTCACAATTTTGAGGCCTTACTTCAGCTGGCGTGTCTAGGGCTTGAGCCGGCGTGATTATAGAAAAAAGAAAGTCATATAAAATTTCGAATATTGATTACCGACATTGTCAAAGTCTCAATCTAAAATCTCAACTCCAATTTTAATTTTATTGGAGCCCAATTCAACATCCGACTCCGTTTTCCATATTTTTAGAATTTGTTTTATTAAAAAAATGTTCTTAAAATTTTTTTAATTTTATTTTCTGTTATGAAATTAATGAAAAGAAAGAGAGTGAAAGACAAAGAGAGAGAGAGACAAAGAGGAAATTGCAAGAGAAAGAGTTGTTCTTCAATGCAAAACTTGATACATATACAAGGAAATAATACCCATATATATAGAGTACAAAGGGGTAGGTATAGCTTAAGTCTCTATTGATGGCTAAAGATAGGTCTTAATTAATGGCTCAATGGTCTTAATTAGTGGCTACACATTGGTCTTAATTGATGGTTCAATGGTCTTAATTAGTGGCTATGTATGGTTATACAAATGTTTATAACACTCCCCCTTTGGATGACCATACATAAAGAATATGCATCGTTAAGATCTTGCTAAGAAAAAACCCAGTGGGAAAAAACCAATGGCGAAAGAAAAGAGTACAACATTCATGTGTACTGCCAAATGTTTTAAGATTGACTCATTAAAACCTTGCAAAGGAAAACCCAGTCGAATAAAACCTTAGCGAAGGAAAAAGAGTACAATCAGCACAAGTCTTCAAGACTTTACTCCCCCTGAAAAGTGCATGATAATAGGTCTTCAAGTTTCCGCATTCCAATGTTCTGCACAATCTTCTTAAATGTTGCAATTGGTAATGCCTTAGTGAATAAATCTGCCAAATTATCTGTAACCCCGTCCTTATGGTGGGTCCTTCTCATATCGATTTTTATTTTTTTTATAAAACAAAATCGACGGGAATTACTATTCATTTTCTATTCTTTTCCATTCATGCCAGGATACAAAAGACTTCCATGCTATAAAAATTTCATTTTTTTCTTTATTAAAAGACTTAGCGGAAAACATTAACTTTCATAATTTAAGTTTTCATATAAAAAGATTTTGCCTAGGCCTTCGTGCTCTTTCCCCTTTTTGCTGTGTCTGTCCTGACCTGTCATGCTCATCTTGTGCCTGGGAGGGCATACATAAAAACTAAAATGAGTCGATGACTCGTAAGCATTACTTCATACAGTCAAAAATATAACAACATAGATTTTCAATCATGCATTCGTCATTTCCGTACATACATATCGTACATAGCATGCATACGTCTTTCTTTTCTTTTCAAAACGTTGCGAGGTGAGGGTTTTCTTCTTTTAAAACGTGCTTACTTCTTTAAAACAGTTCCCCCCTCTTCGCTGCTTTCATTTCTTAAAGAACATTTTCATGCATTCGTTCTTTTTACATACATACATCCATGCATACATGCGTTCATTTCTTAACATACATACCTTCTTTTCTTTTCACTTTCATGCGGCCCATAGCACACTGTTACGCCCCGTGTGCTGGGGTTAGCGGTCTTTTGGACCTGATTCCGCCCGTGGCCGCGGGTTTGGGAATCCATTTCAGTCAGGGTGCAGCACTGGGTGCACTACCAGTACTACTTACCCGGCATTGCAATCTGCCCCTTTTCATTTGGTACCATTTCAGTTCATGTGGCCGTTACGTATTTTCATACATTATCCATTCAGTCCAGTCCATTCTTTCATTTCAGTTCTTATAATTCTTACGTTTCTTCAGTTCTTACTTTTCTTCTATTTATTACAATTCATAAGGTTTTAATTAAGAAAATGGTTTTCTCTCTTTTGTTTTGTAAAAGACATTTTAAAAGAAGTCTCTTCATGATAAAAAAATATTTTCTTTCTTTTATTTGAAAAAGAGACTGTTTAAAAGAGTCTGAAAAGAATCATTTTTGGAAAAGAGAGTTACTTTAGGAAAATCTTGTTTTCTTTTCTTTCTTTTATTACAGTTTAAATCCTTGCATTCTTAACAGTTCTTACGTCTTTTAAAGCTTCATTTCGTTTCTTTTTCATGAACATACATACAATACGTACTGCTTATAACATCCATTCACATGCATACACGTACATACTTTGGGTACATAAAGAGGGGCTGCCAAGGAAAGGCCAGTACATACTTATACTTGAAAATTTAAGTTTCTTTTTCGATTTCCTTTTATAGAAAGGCTTTCGTCTTTTTCTTCTTTTCTATACTTAAAAACTCTAAAAGAGTATGAATGTAATACTTACTTGGACTTCATGCCATACTCATTCCATGCAGTCCATTCATGTGCTTGTCAGATGGCAACCTACATGCATACACATAACCTTACATCATCATCTATTTAAATGCATAAGTAACTATTCTAAACATAGAACTACGCCTCACTTAGAACATTCTCCATCCATTCCTGGGCTCTCATGTACCATGTAACCATGATCAAGACAGATTATCCATTACATATGGTAACCCTGTCCGGTACACGTGTCTTGCCAGAGACACCTGTATTTCATCCCCTTTTATCACCTAAGAGCAACTTATAACTCAAGTTAACGTTGCTTGTATAACCAAGCTCCAACTTCAACACCAACTTGCTCAGACCCGGTTGATAGGATTCTTCATACTTCCCGGCTCTGTACAAGTTCATCCCAACACTTGATAGGAGAGGACTGCATCCACAAATGCACCTCTATTACGTCATGCAGCTCAAGACTAAGCTCGAGTCACGTCACAATACCCATCATGCTTCCGCTGCGTGCTCTGATACCTCTCCATCACTTCCTTATACTCTCAGTCACAAGTCAGTCTCAAGGCAATACCTGTTACCTTGGACTACAGGCCACATCACGACTACCTCGGGACACTGTTATATAGTTTCCCGACGCTACACCATACACTCCACACTTCTCTATTACGCCATCCAACCCTTCGTGACACGCCATCCGATGTATCACGACTTAGTACAGAGTACACTCACGTGAACTCTCTTCCATCCACACCATAACACACATCTCTACGGTACACATCTCACGGTGCATCGCTACGCGACACGGAGTACGCACCACGCGTATTCCTTTCGCACTACCCGCCGTATCACAACTACGGCATCCATATCACGCCCATACTTCACAGCACAATCCACAAAACTACACAATCAAACCCAACACTTCACAACAACACTTCGCTTCACAACTTCGCAGCGAACTCCACAAATACAACTACACAAACCACAAACCAACCAACTAACTATTTTAAACGTAAAATAACTAGAGATAGAGGGTTATATCATCGACGGGATAACCCGTGCGTCGCTCGCTGCTCGTCACGAACATGTGTCGGAGGAACGTACGTGGCGGTAACACCGCGTACGGTGGCTGTCCACCACATAAAGTTGTAGTTTGAGCTTGAGAAAAGCTAGGCGTGGTCTTGGAAGATTCACGGTCGCCTTGTGGTGGTCAAAGGTGGCGGAACACGACGGCATCACGCCGTGAACAGTAAATCTGAACAGTGGAAGGAAACGCGAAGTAGCGAAATTCCATAGAACTTCATGGCAAGCTAGGGAGAGGTAGATGAACATGTGGTGGAGCTGTGGTGGCAAGGTGGTGGTCGAACGGCGGCTAATGGTGACGGATCGGCCGTTTGAATCCATTTTTGGCCTTGGAGAGTGCAGGAGAGTGAGAGCTCTACGAAGCTCCGTTGGTCATGAAATTTCTTGGGGAGGTTCATGGTGATGAGAAGAACAAGTTGAGGGTGGTGAAACACCATGGGTGGCCGTGTACGGCGGCGCACGGTGGTGAAACCGAATGTGTATTTTGAGAAACCCATATGAGAAAAAGTGAGAGTTAGGGAAAAAGAAAGACATGGGGAGGAAGCCCTTGATGAGGTGAGTCCATTGGTGGTGCTTGGTGGCTGATTTGGCCGTGTATGGTGGTCCAAAAATGTGAAAAACCCTTAGAGACCCATATCTTTGAAGAGAGAAAGAGAGAGAAAGAGTGGCCGGTTTAGCACACCACCGGTGTGGTTGTGCTCGCCGGAGGGAGGGGGTGAGGCCGGTGAGGGAGGTGGGGTCCGGCGGCCGGAGGTGGCGCCGGCTGGGAGCTCCATCCGAACGGCCATGGAGGAGAGGAAACCAAGTGCACGGTTTGGACGTGCGTGAGGAAGAAGGAGAGAAAAGAGAAAAAGAAAAAAAAGAAAAAAAAAAAAGTGAAGGGAAAAGGGTAGGGGCCTGGGTATATCGCTTCAATCTTACGCTTCGGGATCCTCAAATAATCCAACGGTGAGTTAAAACACTGATTAAAAACGCGTAAATGTTTTATTTTAAATAAAACACTTTAAATAAAACACTACGAAGAATTAAGGTAGAATATTATTTTATAAACTAAAATTTATAAAATAATATTTCTTCATCATTATATAAAATGATAAAGTACCGTTAATTAATCGAAGAGGATAAAATCATTTAAATTAATAAAACACTTAATTACAACACTGAGAAGAATTAAGATAGAATATTATTTTATAAACTAAGGTTTATAAAATAATATTTTCTTCATCATTATATAAAATGATAAAGTATCATTAATTAATCAAAGTGCATAAAACACTTAAATAAACACTGAGAGGAGTTAAGATAGATTATTATTTTATAAACTAAGGTTTATAAAATAATATTTCTTCATCATCATATAAATGATAAAATATCTTTAATCACTCAAAGAGGATAAAACCATTTAATTTAAATAGGAGTTTCCAACGTAAAATTAAACCTCTTAATATCTTAAAACAACTAAAATATTTAATCTAAATAATTATCCACAATTATAATATTTTCAGAGCTCATTAAATTATTATAATTGTGCTACTTTAAAAATAAGCTTATCTAATACTTTGAAATTCGGTGGATAAGATCCGGAATACGCCATCGAGGTACAACGCTTAGGATAAAACTGTTCATGATTTTACAGTTGTCGGTGAAGAACAAATAACGTGATTTACAAGAAAATATAAATTATGCGCGTGATTCCAGATGAGGGTAGAGACGAGAGAGATGGTGATTGCTGTCGGAAAAGAATCCAAAACTGATTGCCCTGCTGTCTAATATGAGCGAAATAGAAAGAAAGAAAAGGGTGAAGAGATAAGAATTAGCGGGCTGTTACATTATCACTTGATCGTATCTGCTTGACATCAATTTCACATTTTTTCTCATAAATTACAATGATCTCTCAGTGTGAATCTGAAAGATAACCTGCATTCGTATATCCAACTAATTGTGGACTTGATCCATGTTGATAAAATAATTTCATATCAATTGTACCTCGAAGGTAACGAATGTCATGTTTAATATCATTCCAATGTCTTCGAGTTAGTGCATAACTATATCTTGCAAGTAAATTAACTGAAAATGCAATATCAGATCGAGTACAATTTTCAAGATATATCAGGGTTTTAATTGCACTGAGATAAGGTATTTCAAGACCAAGAATTTCTTCATCATCTTCACAAGGATGAAATGAGTCTTTCTGCACATCAAATAATCGAACAACCATTGGAGTACTCAGTGGATGAGCTTTGTCCAATAAAAGTTCTTCAAGACTTTATAATGAAAGGTCGTTGGTTGATACATCTCAATATTGTGTACCAACTTTTTAAATGACGCAGTTGGTAATGTTTTGGTAAACAAATTCACCATATTGATTCAAGATCGTTTTAATATTAAATTCACTACTCTTCTGGAGTTTTGCTCTTCTGAAGTTCTTTTAAATAACATAGTTAGTGGAGAAGTTATCAAAATTAAGCCACCAACTTCTATATTCAACAAAAACAGTGGCCACCTATTTAGACCAGACAAGCACCGTAAGATTTTACAGCTCTTCTGTAGTTGTCAGGCGCCGAAGAGCTATGATACTACATCTCTTGTTTCTTATAGAGAGATGCTTCACGAGAGATGCTGTGAAGCAATAGAGATGTTTTTTCCTTCATTTTACTCACTTGAGGATGTTACTCTTATGATAGAAGCATAAATTCATTTTTCTGGAAGGATTTATTCTGAAGTCGTTTCAGAATCAATGTTTCTTAGTGCTCAATATTTTGCCTCTAGTATGACCATGTCTCGAATGTTATTAGCTAAACAGAATGAGGTCAACCAACTCAATAATCAAATATCTTAATTACGTTAGAAACTCTCTGCGAAGAGTCGTAAGAGCAAGAAACTGAAGAAGGAGAATAAGACGCTAAAACAATATGCCCATGATCTTCAGGATCAGCAGCAACGGATATTTGAAGAAGTCCAAATACTTAAAGAATAAGGATAAGCTGCATTTAATCTCACTATGGATATCTAAAAAAAAATCCAACTTCAAATAGAGTAGGGGCAAGCTGTTTTTAATTTCACGGCCTAATAAAAAACTATAGGATATCTTTGTTTAGCGTATCCTCAATCAATATATATAATTTTGTCTTTCTTTCATAATTTTATCTATAAAAGAAACATTCAGCTCATCTTCATTCGCATCCCATCTTCTGTAATTAGTCTGCATTCTTACTCTGCAATGGCCCAGCAATCTTCTCGTAACCAATATATGAGGTATTCTACACCTTGTTTACCAGTTGTTTCTGCTTCTACCGTAGGTGCTATAGTGCAATACAATAATGATCTGACTAATAAGTCAGATGTTGAAGCTATCTACGAGCTTGTGAGTCTTGATACCCAATACTCATCAACCTGTGTTGTATTTTCTCAGCGACTACAATCCAAAACTTATGATGTTGACAAACTCAATGAGAAAATTTCTATCATTCAGTAACTTCTTCAAGAGTCCAACATGAAGATAGGAGCAATAAAGCAAGAGAATAGGAATTTAAAATCCTTGTTTAAGTCTTCTTTTCGATTGCCTACTCCTTTAGACAGGGATGTCATGCAAATTTTTGAAGAGTAAGATCGTTTAAAGAATGAGGCGAAGAGCCTCAAATTTCTGTAATTTTGTTTCGAGATAATAAAATCATATTTCACAAATATTCATATTGTGTTTCTATCTTCTAGTAGATGTTATGTATGCTCCATTTTATTTCTCCTTTAATAATGCACATTTATTACAAAACCGTAATATGAATCTGAAATACTAATTACATTTAAGATAAGGTACTTCAGAATTAATAATTTCATTAATCTCCCCCTCGAATCCGAAAGGGTTTATGATTTATATTTCAAATATGTACAGTTTTCATGAGTTTTTCTGGAGTTTCAATGACATTTAAATTATCTATATAAACTGCAACAAAAACTAATCTAGATACTGAAAATATATGGAAAATAGCTTGTTCCACGTGCGTTTGGATTGATTTAGATCATATAAGGATTTTTGAAACTTGATAGAATAAGTACGTCAGGACTATATGATTTATGCATTTCATATCTAGTGATCCATATAAATATGCAGTTAATCATGCATACCCAAATTCTAGGTAACTATCAAGCTAATAAAAACCTCAATATAATTTTATCTATTTAAAAAACATATCAATATTATTTATGCGGGAAATCGACTCGTGATTTATATATCACATTTTCATTTCCTTTATACAAATACCCACTTATATTCAACAAGCATCACCTCTTAGGTGTTTGGACTACAAGTCCATATGTATCACATTTTACTAGTGATATCAATTCTACAGGAATTGTTTCTTTCTATTTTGGCCAATATTTTTACGTCGGTATTTTTCGATGGTTCTTGGCTCACTTTCTTCATAACTTCTGGTAATGTCAAGTGCCATCTTATATGAAAATACGTTGTCGACAACGGTTTTATTTCTATCCAGAATTTATCCATTACTCATGAAATGTATCGAGATCTCGTTATTTTCAGGTACCTGTCCCTCTTCAAGGGAAGTCATTTCATGAAAATTCTTTTCAGGAGGTACTCTTCAGGAGTATTATATTCTTCAAGAGTTTTTATTATGAGAGAATTTTGTATAGAAAGTTTGGATGGATCTTATTGTTTGTTTTGTGGGTACGGCCTCTTCTGGAGCACCAATTTCTTTTCTTTGTGCTTTTCTCTTTCGGGATGCTTTATCATTTGTATCAATAGGTCTCACACGCTTTTAGACATGTCTTATGTTCATTAGACTGCTAAATTTTCTAATTGTCCTACGAGGATTTCAATCCTCGCTGGAATTTTAGCAGTTAAAATATGAGACCTTTTTATCTTATTGCATATATAAATTAATTATCATCTGAACTTCTAGTTCACCTATGATAATCAAGATAACGTCGAATTATTTCATTTTATTTGCTTATAGCAAATTTTTCTTTCCGCTCATAGTGGGAAGACTTTATAGTAAAAGAATCTTCTAGTTCTTTTATAGACGTCCATATAAAAATTATTCGAATTATCATAATTGATTTCAGATGATCAAGATAATCATGAAAAGCATAAAATATTTTGAATCATATCATTTTTTATGCATCATAATATTTGATTCAATAGTTATATAATATCATTTCAAAGAGAAAGCTGATAATTTTTCCAATACGAGCTTCTAACTCGAAATCATAGAAGTACTATAAAGATATTCATCACCACGTCCAATCTCTTGGTTTCTTTGAAAACAATGCATCATTCTCTTCTGGGAATGATATAAATCCAATTTCATTCACTTCAGGGAATGATGTGGAACTAGTAGGATGTGACCCATGATTTCTTGACAAAATCTCATTATTTTGCTTAACCACTAGAAGACCAGATATAAATTTAGCATATATTGTGAACTTTTGTACTCGATATTGCTACTTCATGAGCACATTCGAGGCATTCATTTTAAACATATATTCTTTAGTGAATTTTCTCTACACAATTTCAATATGCCACTTCAGGTGCATTAATCATAATGAGGTTTTGGTATACTTATCACTCATTTAAATTATCTCACATAATCAATAGATAATTTATTATGAGATACTCAATAAAATTATTGGTTTAGAGCAATCCTTCAGGGATGCTCAATTTTTATTCCAAGATGAATCTTATCATCAATAATTCATAACAATTTTAAAAAATAAATAGAACTTGTATATAAACTATGTGAGTAAATATATAATTTTATCAAGTAATAATAAGGAATATAATCTTTAATACTCACCTTAGGGATTGCAAATAATATATTGAAAAACTTACTTGAAGTAGAAGACCACTAGCTTCAGAATCAATAGAACCTCGTGCTGATAACGTATTATGAAACTAATGAAAAGATAGAGAGTAAAAGAGAGAGAGAGAGAGGAAATTGCAAGAGAAAGAGTTATTCTTCAATGCAAAACTTGATACATATACAAGGGAATGATACCCATATATATAGGAGTACAAAGGGGTAGGTATAGCTTAAGTCTCAATTGATGGCTAAAGATAAGTCTTAATTAATGGCTCAATTGTCTTAATTAGTGGCTACACATTAGTCTTAATTGATGGTTCAATGGTCTTAATTAGTGGCTATGTATAGTTATACAAATGTTTATAACATTTTCAAACATTATTCAAATATTAAATACTAAATTTTAAATTTTTAACTTTTTCATATAACCATTATCTAATTGTTACAACTTTCTTAAAATTTCAAACAAAACATAAAAAATAATATTATTTTTTCAAATTTTAAAATAAAAAATATCTTAAAAAATTATATTTAAACAAATTCTTAACTTTATAATATATTCATTTAACTTTTTTTTCTCTCATTTTTCAAAACCTAATAAAATATCTTAATTCAAACCATTTTACTAATATTCATATATATACTGAGATATTCTGAGTATTCAAACAAGCCATTTGAATTTGCTCTACCTCTGACTTTGTAAACAAAACGAATGTCAGAGTTGAAGTCGATTTCAATATGCAAATTCTTTTATCTCTCATTTCAAACTCCCAATACTATAACAAGATTGTGATATTCATGAAGAAATATGAGTGCATAAGCAGTGGTTAAGATGATTGTAAATTTTAATATTGTACTATTGTACAAGTTACAAAATCATAGTATAAATTATGTAAAAAATATGAAAGTTGATAGGCATAGGAATTAGATCATATATATATATATATAGTATCATCATCAGTGAAATATTACGTTAATAGATAAATAACTATTATAATATGAATATAGTATATCGGTATAAGCTATATGAGTCATTGCTCTACATACAGTAGTAAATTGTGCAAGCGTCGTGTAGTCACTTTGAAAAAGAGTGGGGTCTACTATTAAAAAATTAATTTTCTTTTTATATGAATCTCGTATTTATTTACTTTTTTTTAAAGTGATTGCACGGTACTTACACACTCACGACTGCAAATATCATTTCTCAAACCTATATAGAGTATCTCAAGATAGAACCATTAACAATTACCCTATGATATACACTAGTGCATATGGTTAGAATTAAGTATACGTAAAATTTATCAATAGTTTATCTAGATATAACCATTAACAATTACAAAAAGATCTATTCAAGTAAATATGCTACCATTGAATATATGCATAAGGTAAGATTTATTATATAAGGTATGCCCTGTATTAATTGCTATAACTTCATGCTTGTAGTTATAGTATGTGTGATGTGAAATCATGGAATTGAAATCCCTTAAACCCATAATCAAATTGGAAACTTATCCAAGAAAACCAAGAATTAAGTCAAAATAATCTAAACTCGTTGAAATCTTGTTTCAAGAATCTAGATTTTGTGAGAATGCCTCAAAGGGTTTGCCTTTGATAAATTCGTAGTTCAATCAATAACAAGGAAATAAAACTGAAAGTTCCCTATGAAAAAATTTAATTCAATGATTAACTTGATGTAAAATGCAGCAACATGTCTTTTTAAAACCCCTCGATGAAACCCTAGGGTCAATTAAGGCGTTCATCAATTAAAAAATATAGGCCAAACATCTTCAATCCCAAAACATCCTAAATCACATGCCTATAACTAATTAAAAGAAGTTCACTTAATGAATAAAATAAGCTCACATGCCTGTACTTAATGAAATAAAGAGACTAAACCACTAGGCTATGCGGCCCCCTTCTGTAGCTTGTATCACATGGATTAAAACTGGTTCTTTTTCTTTCAAGCTCATCTTGAATGTTAGGGTCTTGTTTGATAAATTTGCAAACTCGACCCAAGTGGATTACACCAATTCTTATATTGCTTCCTTGATCTTCTTAGCTCTTGACCTTGTGATTGGCCCATCTAGAATTTGCAAATGATCTTTAAGACTTGGTCCACTATTATGTCCATTATTCCCACTCTTCTCAAAAGGATTCGACCTCGAATCGTCACTTGCATCAAAGGGAGAAAGATCAAAAACAATGAAAGTAGTAGAGACATTATACTCACCTGGAAGATCCACTTTATAAGTATTGTTATTAATTTTCTCAAGGATTTGGAAATATCTATCTCCACGAGGATGCAATTTAGTTCTTCTCTGGGCTAGGAATCTTTTTTTGCGTATGTGAACCTAAACTCAATCTCCTAGTTCAAAGATGACACGTTGTCACCCTTTATTGGCTTGGGAAGCAAAGTTTTCATTCTTCTACATAATTTGAAGCCATGCCCTCTCATAAATTGACTTCACCAATTTGGCTTTCCTGTGTCCATCCAAACTATTCCTTTCGTCAATAGGTAAAGGCATTAAATTTAAAGGAGTAAGTGAATTAAAACCATAAATAATTTCAAAGAGAGAATAAGAACTAGTAGTATGCATAGTCCTATGATATGCAAACTCTATAAATGGCAAACAGTCCTCCCAAGTTTTTAAATTCTTTTGGATGACAGTGCGTAAGAGTTGAGTTAGAGTCCTATTGACTACTTCAGTCTGTCCGTTAGTTTGTGGATGATAAGTAGTGGAAAATAAAAGTTTGGTACCTAATTTTCCCCACAAAACATTCCAAAAGTAGCTAAGTATTTAACATCCTTATCAGAAACAATACTCCTAAGTACACCATGGAGTCGCACTATTTCCTTGAAAAATAAATCAGCTATGTTTGTGATATCATTTGTTTTATGGCATGGAATGAAATGTACAATTTTGTTAAATCTATTCACTATCACAAAAATAGAATCTCTATCATTTTTTGTCCTAGGCAACTCCAAAATAAAGTCCAAAGATATATCTACCCATGGCTCACAAGGAACGGGTAATGATGTATACAACCTATGTGATAAAACCTTAGATTTGGCATTTCTATATATAATGCACTTACCACATATTTGAGTGACATCTCTTCTCATCCTAGGCTAAAAGAAATGTTCATGTAAAACTTCTAAGGTTTTCTTAACACCAAAGTGTCCTATTAATCCCTCAGCACGTGCCTTACACACCAATAATTCACGTATTGAACAATTTGGCACACACAATTTGCTTTATTTAAACAAATAACCATCATGCTTGTAAAACTTACCAAATGCCGCTTTATCACATGCTATATACACATCAGAAAAATCAGCATCATTGGCATACACGTCTTTCACACATTCAAATCTAAGCATTTTAGCACTTATAGAATTAAGAAGTACATACCTCTGTGATAAAGCATCAGTAACAATGTTCTCCTTACCTTACTTATAATGGATGACATAAGGGAAGGTCTCGATGTATTTCATCCTTTTAGCATGGCTCTTATTTAATATACCTTTGACTCTTGAGATGCTTCAACGATTCATGATTGTTGTGGATCACAAACTCCTTAAGCCAAAGGTATTGCTGCCATGTCTCTAGAGCTCAAACAAGCGCATAAAGTTCTTTGTCATAAGTGGGATAATTTAGGACCATCCTACTTAGCTTCTCACTGAAGAAGGCTAGGGGCCGCCTATCCTGCATCAAAATGGCTTCAATTCCTATTCCTGAGGTATCATATTCAAACTCAAAAGTTTTGTTAAATTCTGGTAATGCTAACGCAGGTACAGAACATAACCTTTTTTTTAATAGTAGCAAATGCATTCTCTTGATCAATCCCCCAATGAAATACAACATTCTTTTTAATTATTTCAGTGAGTAGTACATCAATGGTGCTAAAATCCTTAACAAAACGCCTATAAAAGCTAGCTAAACCATGAAAGCTTCTTACCTCAGTGATGCCTTTAGGTGTTGGCCACTCCTTGATGGCCTTAACTTTTTCTTCATCCACTTCAATACCTTTTGTACTAACAACATAACCAAGAAAAATAATTCTTTCCATGAAAAATGTACATTTCTTAAAATTAACATACAACTTTTCACATCGAACACACATATCAAATGCTCAATATGTTCATCTAAGTTCTTGCTATACACTAGGATATCATCAAAGTACACGACTACAAATTTGCCTATGAATGTACGTAATACATGGTTCATTAACCTTATGAAAGTACTAGGCGCATTTGTAAGTCCAAATGGCATAACCAACCATTCATAAAGTCTATATTTAGTCTTAAAAGCAGTTTTCCATTCATCTCCATCTTTCATTCTAATTTGATGTTATCCAATTTTAAGATCTATTTTACTAAAAATACATGAACCATGCAATTCATCAAGCATATCATCTAATTTAGGAATTAGATGACGATACTTAACCATAATATTGTCGACCGCTCTGCAATCAACGTACATCCTCCAAGTCCCATCCTTCTTTGGCACTAGTAGCACTGGTACTGCACATGGGCTCATCCTCTCTCTCACGTACGCCTTACTCATCAAATTTTCAACTTGCCTTTGAAGCTCATTTGTCTCATCTAGATTGCTACTATAGGCTGGTTAGTTTGGAATAACAGCTCCAAGTATGAAATCAATTTTATGCTTAATGCCTCTAATGGGCAGCAACTCACTCGACACCTGTGATATCCGCTCCTTCTTTCTTCTTCTTTACGTATGAGCCTCGATCTACGTGTCGAATTTCAGTCAATGTGCTGAGCCTCGTTCTACGTGCCGAGCTTCGATCTACGCGCTGAGCCTTATCCTAAGTGTTGTACCTGGATGGCGTATTCTGCAAGCTATCCAACGGATTTCAAAGTAAAATAAATATTTTTAAACTTACAGATATTATAAATATCATGGAAATATCTATAGGAGACATTTCCAGTATTATTAGATAAGCTTGTTTTTAAAGTAACACAATTATAATATTTTAATGAGCTCTAAAAATATTATAATTGTGGATAAGTACTTAGATTAAATATTTTAGTTGTTTTAAAATATTAAGAGGTTTAACTTTACGTTGAAAACTCTTATTTAAATTAAATGATTTTATTCTCTTTGAATAATTAATGATACTTTATCATTTTAAATAATGATGAAGAAATATTATTTTATAAACTTTAGTTTATAAAATAATATTCTATCTTAATTCCTCGTAGTGTTTTATTTAAGTGTTTTATTTTAAATAAAACACTTACGCGTTTTCAAATTAATATTTAAACTCATCGTTACATCGTTTTAAGGATCTCGAAGCGTAGGATTGGGATTAAATACCCAGGCCCCTTTCTTTTTCTCCTCACTTTGTCTCTTTTTCCTTTTTTTCTTTCTCTCTCTTCTCTCTCTTCCCATGCACGTCCAGCCCGTGCCTTTGTTCTTCTCCACCGTTCAGTTTGCTTTCCCAGCCAGCGCCACCTCCAGCCGCCGTGCCCCACCTCCCACACCAGCCTATTCTCCTCCCACCGGCAAGCACTACCCCACTGGTGGTGAGTTACACCGGCAGCCATCTGTCTCTATTTCTCCCTCCAACCGAATGAGCCTTAGAGGTTATTTCTCCTCCTTGAGCCACCATACACGGCTGAAATAGCTACCATGGACCACTAATGGAACCACCACATCATCGGCTTCCTCCCCATGTCCTCCATTTCCTCTACCTCTCTCTCTTTCTCCAATGGGTCTCCACATCTACCCATTCGGTTGCATCACCGTGCACTACTGTACACGGCCACCCATAGTGTTTCAACACCACCACTTTGTTCCTCTCATCACCACAACCTTCCCAAAGAAATTACATGCCCAACGGAGCTGTACATAGCTCTCACTCTCCCTCACTCTCCAAGGCCGAGTTATCCTTCAAGTGGTCGATCCGCCGCCGTGAGCTGCCACCTGGCCACCACCTTACCACCACAGCTCCACCACATCTTCCTCTACCTTTCCCTAGCTTGCCATGAAGTTCTATGGCCTTCCTCCACCTCAAGCAACTCCCACCATTTCGGATGCACTATTCACAGCGTGATGCCACCGTGCTCCGCCACCTTTGACCACCACAAGGCCACCTTGAGCCTTTCCAAGACCACGCCTAGCTATTCTCAAGCCCAAACCGCCACTTTATGTGGTAGACAGCCACCGTATGCGGTGTTACCGCCATGTACGCTCCTTCGACACTTGATCGTGACGAGCAGCGAGCGACGCACGGGTTATCTCGTCGATGGTATAACCCTCTATCTCTAATATTTATATTTAAAATAGTTGGTTGGTTAGACTGTAGACTGTGTAGTTGGTATTTGTAGAGTTTGTTGCGTAGTTGTAAAATGAAGTGTAGTTGTGAAGTGTTGGGCTTGATTGTGTAGTATTGTGGACTGTGTTGTGAAGTATGGGCGTGAGATGGATGCTGTAGTTGTGATACGGCGTGTAGTGTGAAGAGAGTACGCGTGAAGCATACTCTGTGTAATGCAGCGACGCGCCGTGTGATGTGCGCTATAGTGATGTGTGGCGTAGAAGGAAGGGAGTGTGCATGGAGTGTACTCCGTGTTGTATGGCGATACACCATGTGATGTGCATCGTGATAATGAGTGTTGTAGTGAAAGGAGTACGCGTGGCGTGTACTCCGTGTCGCGTAGCGATGCACCGTGAGGCGTGTATCATAGCAATGTGTGTTGTAGTGTGGATGGAAGAGAGTTCACGTGAGTGTACTCTGTACTAGGTCGTGATACACCAGATGGCGTGTCACGAATGGTTGGATGGCGTAGTAGAGAAGTGTGGAGTATATGGTGCAACGTCGGGAAACTATGTAACAGTGTTCCGAAGCAATGGTGATGTGGTTGTGGTCCAAAGTAACGAGTGTTGCCTTGAGAATAACTTGTGGCTGAAGGTATGTGTGAAGCGGTGGAAAGGTATCAGAGAGTGCAGCGGAAGCATGATGGGCATCGTGCTGTTATTTGGGAATTTGACTTGAGCTGCATAATGTGATAGAGGTGCATTTCTAGATGCAGTCCTCTTGTTAAGTGGCGGAAATTGTGTAACAGTGTCCCGAAGCATTGGTGATATGGCTGTAGTCCAAGGTAACGGATGTTGCCTTGAGGCTGACTTGTGGCTGAAGGTATGTGTAAAGCGGTGAAAAGGTATCAGAGAGTACAGTGGAAGCATGATGGGCATCGTGTCGTTATTCGGGAATTTGTCTCAAGCTGCATAGTATGACAGAGGTGCATTTGTGGATTCANCATGTACGCTCCTTCGACACTTGATCGTGACGAGCAGCGAGCGACGCACGGGTTATCTCGTCGATGGTATAACCCTCTATCTCTAATATTTATATTTAAAATAGTTGGTTGGTTAGACTGTAGACTGTGTAGTTGGTATTTGTAGAGTTTGTTGCGTAGTTGTAAAATGAAGTGTAGTTGTGAAGTGTTGGGCTTGATTGTGTAGTATTGTGGACTGTGTTGTGAAGTATGGGCGTGAGATGGATGCTGTAGTTGTGATACGGCGTGTAGTGTGAAGAGAGTACGCGTGAAGCATACTTTGTGTAATGCAGCGACGCGCCGTGTGATGTGCGCTGTAGTGATGTGTGGCGTAGAAGGAAGGGAGTGTGCATGGAGTGTACTCCGTGTTGTATGGCGATACACCATGTGATGTGCATCGTGATAATGAGTGTTGTAGCGAAAGGAGTACGCATGGCGTGTACTCCGTGTCGCGTAGCGATGCACCGTGAGGCGTGTATCGTAGCAATGTGTGTTGTAGTGTGGATGGAAGAGAGTTCACGTGAGTGTACTCTGTAATAGGTCGTGATACACCAGATGGCGTGTCACGAAGGGTTGGATGGCGTAGTAGAGAAGTGTAGAGTATATGGTGCAATATCGGGAAACTATGTAACAGTGTTCCGAAGCAATGGTGATGTGGTTGTGGTCCAAAGTAACGAGTGTTGCCTTGAGAATAACTTGTGGCTGAAGGTATGTGTGAAGCGGTGGAAAGGTACCAGAGAGTGCAGCGGAAGCATGATGGGCATCGTGCTGTTATTCGGGAATTTGACTTGAGCTGCATAATGTGATAGAGGTGCATTTCTGGATGCAGTCCTCTTGTTAAGTGGCGAAAATTGTGTAACAGTGTCCCGAAGCATTGGTGATATGGCTGTAGTCCAAGGTAACGGATGTTGCCTTGAGGCTGACTTGTGGCTGAAGGTATGTGTAAAGCGGTGAAAAGGTATCAGAGAGTACAGTGGAAGCATGATGGGCATCGTGTCGTTATTCGGGAATTTGCCTCAAGCTGCATAGTGTGACAGAGGTGCATTTGTGGATGCAGTCCTCTTGTTAAGTGGCGGGAACTGTGTAACAGTGTTCCAAAGCGTTGGTGATATGGCCTGTAGTCCAGGGTGACGGGTGTCACCTTGTGGTTGACTATGGCTAAGAGTATATGGAAGTAGTGGAAAAGTATCAGAGAGTGCAGCGGAAGCATGATGGGTATCGTGACGTGACTCGAGATTAGTCTTGAGCTGCGTGACGTAATAGAGGTGCATTTGTGGATGCAGTCCTTTCTTATCAAGTGTTGGGATGAACTTGTACAGGGTCGGGAAGTAGGAAGAATCCTATCAATCGAGACTGAGCAAGTTGGTATTGAAGTATGAAGCTTGTTTATACAAGCGGGCGTTCATTGGAACTATAAGTTGCTCTTAGGTGATAAAAGGGGATGAGATGCAGGTGTCTCTAGTGAGACACGTGTGCCGAATAGGTTTATCATATGTAATGGGTAATCTATCCTAATCAAGGTTACATGGTGTTTTAGCCCCAAAGTTGGCTTGAATTCATGTAGCCTGACTAGATGGGAATGAGGATGTAGTATGGGCTATGATACGTGAAGGTAGTAATGGGTAAGTAGTCTAAGGTTGGGATGCATGACTCTGTTGGTCGGAATCATGAGTCAAATTGTGGAAATCAAAGAACAAGACGGAGGTCTTAGTGTCTTAACCATAAGGTGAATCACGAAGGTTCACTTTAAGGAATAAGATTCCGAAGGTTTTAGTATAGTAAATGGTACATGAGAGCCTAGGGATGGATGGAGAGTGTTCCAAGTGAGGCATAGTTCTATTTTTAGAATAGTTACTTGTGCATTAGATAGATGATGACGTAAAGTTATGTGTATACATGTAGGTTGCCATCTGACACGCACACGAATGGACTACATGGATTGAGTATGGCATGAAGTCGAGGTAAGTATTACGTTCATACTCTTCTAGAGTTTTCTTTATATAAACGAAGAAGAAGATGAAAGCTTTTCTCTAAAAGGAAAACGAAAATGAAACGTAAGTTTTCGAGTATAAGTACGTAGCGGCCTTCCTTGGCAGCCCCTTTTTACGCACCCAAAGTATGTACGTGTATACATGTAAATGGATGCTATAAGTAGTACTATTATATCTATGTTCAGAAAAGGAAATGAAATGAAGCCTTAAAAGACATAAGAACCGTTAAGGAATGCAAGGACTGAAACTGAAATGAAAAGAAAGAAAAGAAAACAAAGAAAACAAGATTTTTTCCTAAAAGCGATTCTTTTCAGACTCTTTCTGAACAGCTTTTCTTAAAAAAAAAAAAAAAAAAAAAAAAAAAAAAAAAAAAACAAACAAGATTTTTCCTAAAAATGATTCTTTCTAAAATGATTCTTTTCAGACTCTTTCTAAACAGCTTTACTTAAAATAAAAGAGAGAAAACCATTTTCTTAAGTAAAACTCTTATGAATCGAAAGAAATGAAGAACCGTAAGAAACGTAAGAACTGTAAGGACTGAAATGAAAGAATGGAATGTAAAGGAAAGGAAAGGACTGTAAAGGAATGAACGGACTGAATGTATGATGTATGAAAATACGTAACGGCCACATGGACTGGAATGGAAATGGTACCAAATGAATGGAATGGATGGGACAGATTGCAATGATGGGTAAGTAGTATTGGTAGTGCACCCAGTGCTACACCCTGACGGAATGGATTCCCAACCCGTGGCCACGGGCAGAATCAGGTCCAAAAGACTGCTAACCCCAACACATGGGGCGTAACAATGTGCTACATGGCCAATGAAAGTGAAAAGAAAGAATGGATGCATGTTAAGAAAGGAATGCATGTATGTATGGATGAATGGAATGCATGAATGTACGTAAGTAAGAAAAGATAAACGAATGAACGTATGTATGTATGAATGTACGTAAAAGAACGAATGCATGAAAAGACTCTTTAAGAAATGAAGGCAGCGATGCGTGGGGAACTGTTTTAAAGAAGAAATCATGTTTATAAAGAAAAACCCCACATTGCAACGTTTTAAAATGAAAATAAAGACATATGCATGCTAAGTACAATATGTAAGTATGGAATGATAAGTGCATGACTGAAAATCTAAGTTATTATATTTTAACTGTATGAAGTAATGCTTACGAGTCATCGACTCATTTTAGTTTTTATGTGTGCCCTCCCAGGCACTTGATGAGCATGACAGGTCAAGACGGGCACAGCCCAAGGGTGTAGAGTACGAAGGTCTAGGCAATATGTTTTTATATGAAAACTTAAATTATGAAATTTAATGTTTTCCGCTGTAATATTTTAATTAAGAAAATGAATTTTATTTATAGCATGGAGTCTCTTGTATCCTGGTATGGATGGAGAAGAAATTTAAAAGGAATAGTAATTCCCGTTGATTTTTATCAAAATCGAATATGAAAAGGACCCACCATAAGGACGGGCGTTACAGCACCTCCTCCGGAAATACATTTTCAAACTCATGCAACAAAGAAATAGCAAAACTAGGAAGAGATTGATTAATTTAATCAAGATTAAGATAAGATTCTTTATAAACAAGAAAAATGATAGGCTAATATGCTAAGAAGACCATCTTAACCTCACTCTCTTTTGCATAAAAACTCCTATTTGACTTTCCTTTTCTCTTTGCAGGTTCTCTTTCTTTTTTTCTCTCATGGCTCTACTCTCTTTTCTTTATTCTTAGCCATCTCTCTATTTTCTTTTTCACTCTCTCTTTATCTTGAAATTTCGGCCTCACCCTCATTTTTCTTTTCTCTCATTTTTCTTTCTTGTGTTTCGGCCTCACCCTTTCTTTTTTGCTCAATCTCACTTTTTAACTTAAGTTGGTCCTCATAGACCTGTTTTGGGGTTAAAGGAGCAAGCTTGATTATTTTTTCATTTTTTACAAACCTATATCTGTTCCTAAACCCATCATGAATCACCCTCCTATCATACTGTTACGATGTCCCCAACAAAATATGGCCAACATACATAGAAACTACATCACAAAACACCTCATCACTATACCTCCCAATGGTAAAAGCCACCAAAAAATGCTTATTGACCTTGACCTCCCTACATTCATTCAATCATTACAACTTAAAAGATCTAGGATGCTTCAGTAAAGGTAAGCTCAACTTCTCAACTAGGGTATACTAGCTACATTGGTGCAACTTCTCCTATCAATAATCGTACTACACACCTTGTTGTTTACATAACATCTAGTATGAAATATGTTCTCTCTCTGCTACTCCATATCATCTACCTTAATTTGTGTATTGAGAGCACACCTGGCAGCAAGAGACTTACCTTTTATGGGATATTCCACTCCATCATCATCACTAGTATCAACCAACTTGGGTATCTCATTACTATCATCCTCACTCTCAGTCATCACCTCCCCATTATCACATATATTCATCATCCGTTTATTTGGACATTGAGACATGATGTGCCCTGAAGCCAAACATTTAAAACATTTAATATCTCTATTTCTTGAAAGTTAGAAATCTATCTTGGGTTTGTTCTTGCTAGTTTTCTCATCGTTTCACTTAGGTGGTTCAACCTTCACCTTTATTATAGTTCAATTATTTCTATCCCACTTTGGTTTCTAAGGAGTGCTAGAAACTGAAGTATACCTTACTACCCCATTTCTCTTTAACTGCCTCTCCACCTTCATAGCTATGTGCACCATGTCTTCTACCTCCACATAATGCTGCAACTCAACTGCATTGGCTATGTCACAATTCAAAGCGCTTAAAAGTTTGGCCATTGTGGCCTCTCGATCCTCTTCTACATTAGCCCGAATCATAGCCACCTTCATCTCCTTACAATAATCCTCTACACTCTTAGACCCTTGTGTAAGATTTTGTAATTTTTGGTAGAGGTCTCTATAGTAATGGCTAGGTATAAATCTCCGCCTTATGAGAGCTTTCAACTCACCCCATGTTTCTATAAGTCTCTCATGATTCCTACTTCTATTGGTCACTAATTGATCCCACCAAATAATTGCATAATCAGTGAACTAAATTACTGTCAACTTCACCTTCTTCTCCTTTGAATAATTGTGACAATAAAAAATCAACTCTATTTTCTTCTCTAAATAGGCTTCAAGGTCATTTTTACCTTGAAAAGATGATATTTTCATTTTGATTTTTTCTTCTTCCACTCTAAAAAATCGACTCTATTTTCTTCTTCCACTCTATTTTCAATGCTAGGCTCACGTCTCCTCCTATCTCGCTCACCTTGCAAATTTCTAATTACTACCACTTGATGATCCATCCTATCCCTCACCTCCCCAACATCAAATTCAATCATTCAAACTATTGTTGCATGGCCTGCAACACAAAGAATGAGTTATCCATCTCCTCTTTAGGTGTTAAATCACTCTTATGAGACATTTTTAATGTGCTGCCAAATAAGAATGTTAGTGATAAAAACCTCACACACTCCCTTACGTGTTTACGCTCAAATATTGTTACTTCACTCATGTTTTACTCTTTTAGCTTTTTCCAATACTATTCTCACCCACTCTTCCCTTTTACCTCACCTGTTTCCCCTTTCAAGTTCTTTAAGAACTAGTTTAACTAATTTAAGACACAACCTTGTATTATTTCAACCAGCAATAGATTCAAGAAACAAGAAATGAATAAAATGACACGGATTTCAAGGAATTTGTACTAGGAAAAAAGCAATTAGGAAACAGGATACTAAAGATGATCTATTAAACCCCTATGAAGATAAAGATCAATCAACACCAAATCGCTTCAATTTTTGGATTGCAAAGTATATCGAACAATCATTTTCAAAATTTATTTATTTATTTATTTTTAATAACTATGTAGTAGCCTTTGAATACACTGCCTTTTATTTTTTTTTAATAACTATGCAGCAACCTTTGAATAAACTATCTTCTTTTTCTTTCTTTTTAATACAAATTTGGTCACAAGCAGCAACAATAATTGCAATTTCCTAAAAAGAATGATCTGATTTCAGCAACAAGAAATGGAAATAGATAAAGGACAATCGAAAAGGAAATTGCAGATCTGAAAATTCAAGTAAAGATTCATGTAATCAATTAAAGAATCTGCAGATCTAAATTCTTGAATCAAGTATACGAGTCATCAATTGTGAAAATCATAGATTTGAATTCAAACACATGACATTAACAAGAATGAAGAAGGAATCGCATATTAGAATTGGAAACCCTAGAACACATCTAAGACAAAACCAACATGCAAGAATTAAAAAGGAAAAATCAGACCTGATTTGTAACTGAGCTTTGAATATCAAATGATGTGAACTTGTAGGATTGAAATCCCTTAAACCCATAATCAAATTAAAAAATTACCCAAGAAAGCCAAGAATCAAATCAAAATGATCTAAACCCATTGAAATCTTGTTTCAAAAACCTAGATTTGGTAACAACACTACAAGGATTTGTCTTTGATAAGTTTGTAGTTCAATCAAAAACAAGTAGAGAAAACTTGCCTCTTTTGTTTATCCAAACCTAAACTATCTATCTCATCTCATCATTATAATTTTTTCAAATCTCTATACAAAATATAATAAACAATTCAACTTTTTCAAATCTCAAAACAAAACTAATCGTAAAAAATTATATTATAATAATATTTTATTCAACTTTCAACAAAACATCTCATCTCATCTAAACTGTACAACCAATTGAGGCTTGAAAGTTCTCTATGAAGAAATTTCATTTAGCGATTAACTTGATGTAAAATGCTGCTACATGTCTTTTTAAAACCCCTCCATGAAACCCTAGGGCCGACTAAAGCTTTCATCAATTAAAAGACATGGGGTGACATCTTCAATGTCAAAACATCACAAACTACACGCCTATAACAAATTAAAAGAAATCCACTCAATGAATAAAATAGGCCTACAAGCCTATACTTAATGAAATAAAGAGACTAAACCACTAAGCTATGCCACCCCCCTCTGTAGCTTGTATCACATGGATTAAAGTTGGTTCTTCTTCTTTCAAGTCAATCTTGAATGTTAGAGTCTTGCTAGATAAATTTGCAAACTCGGCCCAAGTAGATTACACCAATGCTTGCATTGCTTCATTGATCTTCTTAGCTATTGACATTGTGATTGATTCATCTGGAACTTCTAGTGGAACTTTAATACTTAGTCCACCATTGTGCCCATCAATATGTCTGTAGAAAATAATAGATTAATTTTAATATAAATTATATGGCATACTTTATATAATAAATTAATCTATGAGTACATAGTAGATTTCTATATACATAGTATAAATTAGTAATATTACATTACTAATATTTAACAGTTACGACCCCTAGATTTGAAGGAACGAACTCCCCATACGTGGATGAGTGCAATTGCTAAGAAGGTAGTCAAGCAAACAACATGTAGCCAAATGCATCATAGGGTGAGCAATACGTTATAACGAGCAAATGCACAGGATGAGGCGCATAAGTAAGCAAGTTGAACATCAACTTGGGCAAGCAACGATCAAGGGGAAGAAAGGATACATGTGCTATATTAGGTGAGCAAAGGGCATATTAGTGATACGTAAGGCAGGAAAATGCAAAAGGAAACAAAGGTTGTCAAGTGAGTAATGAATGGGAACACTTTGAGATGACATAAAATAGCTCAGATGGTAGCAAGTGACGTACCAAGGCCTATACTCCATCAATGACATCTCAACTGGATATCACATAGGAAAAGAGGAGTATAGACTCAAAGACATATGTCTACCCATTCTAGTAAGGCTCAATGCCACGAGAGCGATTTTTATAAAGGGTAGATTATGCGTTTGTTTCCAAGGCAGCTTGTAGGGACGTATAAGTATTGTCCCATCAATCTACTCAATCTCTACCATTTTTCAATCTAGTGTACACAAGGATGATGGATATTTACTTTTATTCCCTTGACCAATCAGAAACAAGGGCTATCGAAACCATGATGGGTAGCACGAAACATATAAAAGATATTCCACCATCAGACTTGATCTCACTTTTGAGATCTCTAAGTATTTCTTTACACACTCTTTTTCTCTCATCTTTCTACTCGGGACTTCGAGAAGGAAGCAAATGATTTCAATGCAACTCTCAGTTCACATTCACTGTTCAAGTAGGTTCACTCCTATGACGATACTAATAATGTGGGTTAAATGTCTCTGGGTATGTTCAAGGTATTCCTCTTCTACTTTTCAGTCTCTTTCTCTCATAAAAGTTCACCTTTTTCTCATTATGATTACTGCTTACTTTGATGTTGTGGTTTCAAAGTATTTCATATATCGGTTTCAAGAAGGGTTCAAAGTGTATCACGAAACCCAAGCTGGAATGGGGTATTATCTCGGTGAAACTTCTCTGGTTACTCGTAAGCACTTAAAAATTGAGTAACATCTCTTGGGTTGTTTTCGGGAGACAACATGATAAAATGATATGGTAATAGAGGTAGAATCGAGCATGTTCTTGTGACAACCCGAATTTAGCTAAGTCCTCGCCTGTCCCTTGTCACCATGTTATATTTAATGTTGGGTCGTGCAAGAAGTATAGAGTACTTAGAAACCTTGGGCTTTATTTAATTATTTATTTGTATCGGTGCATTGAGCATTTAACCCCACAAGAAAGCCCAACAGGGCCCATAAAATTCAACCATCACCTTGAATTAGGGTTTAGAACCCCAATGGAACTTGGGGCACACACCCAACTCACCAACCTCTAGCCTTTTGTCCCACATGCACATTCCACCCAAGAGACACCATGAACCTAGATGTAATTTGGAGTAAAGGGGCTGAGAGACTTTAGGATTTTGGTAACCCAAAAGCCCACACGCCTCTCATGAGATTTTGGCAATTTCAAAAGCTTTGAGTAATGATTAGGAATGGAAGGTGACACTTAGAGCCACTACAAAATAGAGGCATTGAACCCCAAGAAGACCCTTAGGGTTTCAGCCATGAGGGTTACATGCCACCTATGACAAGCTCACCCACCATTTGACACTTGTCACATATGTAGAGGAGTAATAACATTTCAAGAAGATGGCATAGGGAAGTGGCGCATGAGGGATGCCAAAAGGTTTAGGCACACGTTTCCAAGAGGCTCCTAGGGTTCGGTCAAGGAGTGCTTCACGCTCATCTAAGAAAGACCAACTAACCTATTTGCCAAGTGTCATGCATGCACTTAGGATAGGGTTTTTATATAAGGATGCAATGATTGGAATGGGAAGGGATGCCTAAAATGATGCAAACCCTAGTTCCTAAGGGTCTCAATCACTACACACACACTCTCTCTCACCACTTGTCACACACTTAGCCTGGTTTGGTTAACAAAAACCAAACTATTTCATCTCATCTCATCTTATATAATCATTATAAATTTTTAAAATTCTCATACAAAATATAATAAACAATTCAACTTTTTCAAATTCTAAAACAAAACTAATATTAAAAAATTATATTATAACAATATTTTATTTAACTTTCAACAAAGCATTTCATCTCATCTCATCCATACTGCATAACCAAACGAGGAGAGTTTTAAGGAGAAGGCACATGGGGTAATGGAAAGGGCACCAAGGGAAGATGCATCACATGCTACCCCAAGAGTTTAGAAGAAGATGAAAGATCTTTGTGGGAAAAGGATGCGGGCAACAACAACACACACACACACACAGCTTGCCAAGTGGCAAGCATGCACTTGCCCATTCTCCAAGGTTTTGTTCAAAGACTCTTAAGCCCGAAGGTTCTTTGAACCTAGACACAAAGGAGGGACATGAAGAGGTATTAGGGTCTCGGTATAATAGCTCACACCTCACTTGTTAAGAGACCTTTTGAGTTCCCAAGGGAAGCAAAGATATGGGAAGATGAAGAGGGGATTCGGCCAATTACGAGGGGCATGCCACTTGGTGCCCATGTATGAATTTCATAAATTTCCAAGGCGAAGTGTGAAAGGAAACCAAATGGGCATATAAAAAGATAGGGGCCGACGGTTAGAAGGCCTTTGGATGCCATTTGTTCATGCTTTGCAATCTCTTCACCTCCCACATGCCCAAATCCACTTTCTCTCCGTTTTCTTTCCAAACAAACACCATTTCTTACTCTTTTCTTAGTCAAGAGCAAAGAAATAGGTGACAACCACGTTCTCAGGGAACACATTGCACAATACCACTCTAACCCTCACTACTCACAAGTCACACACACACACACAAGGGTGATGGGGTCACTAGAGTTTCGGATCCAAGAAAGACCACCACCATTACGCCCGAGTATTCAACCTTTCTTTTGAGAGAACTTATTGAGGGAAAAAGTAGGGTTTTCCCAAAAGGTGAAGCTGAAACTAGGAGAAGAGATTCCCACCTCATTTCTAATGAATCTCGGCCACCTTGCACAACACGAACCTCACCATGCACTCATGCACACGCCTAAGACCTTGCCAAGGTTAAGGAAAAAACACGACCACCTTTAACTAAGGGCCTCTAGGCCAAATGCTTGGAGTGTCACCATGAGCAAAAAGAAGCCCTAGCATGACCACACACATTGGATTAAAGTTATGTCTTCTAGTTTCTAATTTTTTGAACAAACACATTTTACATCTTGCTTGATCACGTTTCATTACTTTGGATTTTTGTAAGTAGACTCTTAACCTACTTTGGATAATATTTGTATATGTCATGTAAACTTTGCATTTTCATGTGCCATCATATGAAATCATTGATTGGTGATAATCCATTGCTATGTCATGCCTTGTAATCAACTTTGCATGATGTTCTTGCTATGTTTACTTGTTCACGATATTTCGGATATGCTTAGAAATATGAGCTTGAGTTGCTTGTTATAGCATGTCTATGTAAGTCTCAAAAGATTTGGCCATGCATTTGCATTTAGGTTTAAGATATTGCTCTTTTACTGTGGTGTGTCTTAAATGCTATTGGTTATGTTTATGAATTGAGTATTCGAATGTTCTAATATTTTCAAACTACAACATGAGATATTCAATGTTGTGTCACATGGTTATATGATTCTCAACATTTACATGTTCACATGATGCATTAAAAGAAATGTGTCATAAGTTTCATATCACATGCATTTGGGTTGTATATTGTTTTCAAATAAAAGAATCTGTACATATTTTATCACGACCCCAAATGCTAGGATAGAGGAATATCCTGGTGGAACACCTCTTTACACTTTGGAGTGCGTAAATTGGAGTGGTAGACCCTGGGTCGATGAAGTACCATTAGTGAGTCTCGAATGGATCATTGTGGAAAGGATACTAGAGTGGGGTAGCACCTAAAACTAGTGGGTGCCACATGTGCTATAGTGAAGGTGAAATGGAAAACTGATGCATAGTAAGGAATATGAGATAGTCACCATGATAAAGTGGGCCGCTGGGTGATGTAGTAACTAGTGGGAAACCAATGGGAGACATGAGGTATCCAAATTACATATTACAAGAAGTGAACAAAACAATGAGTTAAAGATGAGTTATATGTAACTGTAAATGTGCTAATGAAAAAGATGTTTTATTGAAAGGTCAAAGGAGAAAAGTTACATGATTTTGAAAAGTCAAATTGCACAAACTAAGTTTTGTGTCAAGTACATGTTCATGCATTCATTTCATAGTTTTCCTTTATATGCCTATGTTATCAGTGGTATATTGTTTGTTTACTTACTGAGAAATCTTGAAATCTCTCTGTGATAGTTTTCACTACCATTCCCAATCTGGAATGATAGAACTTGTTACAAGACAAGAGACCAGATATAGGGTAATGCAAGAGGCCAACACCCCTGATAGTCAAGGAGGCCCTGAAGAGCCCTAAGTGCTCAGCAAAGCCATCCTTATTGGAGAGGTTAGAAGCTGCTGATCAATTCATAAGGGAGTATTTCAACTCTTTAAGGAGTTGAGGATGATAATCAACAAGGATAAGGCGAAATAGAGAAGGCCTTGTAGGATTTTGAGATAGATACTAAAATTTATAGTTAAAAGATGGAATGGTTTGAGTTGTTATCGTTTGGACCCTCTTGTATTTTGGGATGTTCAAATAATGAAGTATTTTTGGGATATTTAGTTTTGATGGCACCATGATATTTTGCAAAATTACTCTAAATCTTATTTAGATTTATATGAATTTCTGCTACGATTTATTACATAATGCTAGAATTACAATAAGTGCATTGCGTCTTAACTAATGTATGGGAATATGTAGTCTTGAGTTACATGTCCTGATGATTCAGTCACTATCCAATCCCAAGTAGGGGCTGGGGGCATCACATTGTAGAACTTTTAGGAAGTACAGGATGAGGACTAAGATATTATATTTTCTATTAAATACTTCTCTTTTGAGGTTTGAGAGGGCCAATGTTGTAGGGATCCTAATTTTATTCATACAGGGTTTAAACTAGTCTAAATGGTTTATGTGAATCCGGTTTATGTGAATAGTTTTGGATAAGTAGTTAAGTATGAGATTAGCATTCTGATACTCTATGTATTGCTAAAAGAAAACAATTATTCACCATGAATATTGCATATTGCTATATGCATACTATGTGCATTGCATCTTTAATTATCATAAACAAAGGCGGATAACCTTGGGTTGCATGTCTCGATGCATCAAGTCTGTCCGATCCCCAGCGGAATCTGGGGGAGTCACACAAGCCCTCAAAATGCTCCTTCACGTTCAAAGCATCAAACCACAATCCCCATGTTCAAGCTTCAATCACCCTAAAACACAACACTCTCTCCTCCATGCCAACCCCAAACTGCAAGCGCGCGCGCACACACACACACATATATATATATATAAATATAGAGAGAGAGAGAGAGAGAGAGATGCTCCCTCCGTTGCATGTCTATCGACTCCCATCCTCCATGCCTAGCAAGCCATACATGGCAAACAAAACTGCAAGCCTCCACGCACTCCCAACAAGCCACTATATCTCCTCCACAGACGAACAACCAATGGCAAGCCGCTGCACTACTAAACCAAAACAACCACCGTTAGCCAACTGCACCATAGAACCACGTTGATGGAGACCGCTGCTTTAGCTAATAGGAAAAGCACCACACTAAGCACAATCTCCACGAACAGTCCAGTGATGCATCACTCATCTATGTTAACTACCCAACCACATACTAGCCACCATGTTGTTCCAGCCATTGCTTCACACCGAGAACTCCACACCGTCGTCACCCTGCACTGTGAACCCCAAGCGTTTACACATCCAAGAGGCCCATGTTTCCCCTTGCCAAAAATAGAGTAGTTCCCCATCAGGGTGCTTAAACCACCGCGCTCTTAGTGCTTTGTCTACGCACTCACCACCTTTAGCCTTAGCCCAACTCCTTGCTCCATCATGTGTCCCTTTCTCTCTAGGTATGGAACTCTCTTTTGCATGGGTGTGTCCCTTTCTCTCTATGTATGGAACTCTCTTTTGCATGGGTTGGTTTGAAAGTACGCTCTTTTTAACACAATCCACACAAACAACCATTATGATTTTTGCATTTTGCAATGATGATCTATCACCTAACCACTACGGTTTCGACCAAGCGAGGGAAGTGCTAATACCGTTTAACTTAGGGTTTCCTCATGTCACGAGTCTATGAGCCATAAGGCAAGAGAAAGGCGATGACTTAATAAAAGGGACCTTAGAACCGATTAGGATTAGGAAGCCTAAACCCTAAAACACAAAACACATGTTTGGTTTGAAGTATTGTTGTATCAATAGTCTAATAATTGAAACATACACTTTCAGCTTACTAGATCGTTGCAAAATACTTTTTGAAGCTTTGTAAGTTATCCTCCAACTTACTCTTGGATAATGTACTTATGTTTAGGTGTAAACTCTGCATTTGGTTTCTTAAATTGGATTATTGAATTGCTATTCGCTATATGCTATGATTCGTATCTTATATATGCATGTTTGCTAAAATTGTTGGTTCAAATGACATGTTCGAAACTTTCTTTGAGAAATGGAATATGCTTGTTGAGCTTTCATATGTTATACCCATGTATATATTTTGACATATTCTAATTCTTTCAAACTATACACATGATGCACTCTTTGTATATGGCATAAGTGCACGACATTGTTGCATGAAAATTACATGGCATTGTCTCAAGTCACATATCACATGTTTTCGTTTTGTACATTAAAGGAAATGGTTTTGTCACAACACCAATGCTAGGATAGGGGAATATCCCGGTAGAACTTTTCTGTCCACTCTAGAGTGCTTAAATTGGAGTGGTAACCCCTAACGCTATTGGGTGCAACACATTATAAAATGCATTGAAGGCGAATTACGAGTAACCGTATGACATGGACTCTGACGCACTCACACCCAGTCAAGAGGGTAGGCAATGTAATGTGGTAATTATTAGGGAGCCCACGGCTCCTACGGGTAGCCATGAGGTGTCCACCAAGACTGTCATATGGAAAAAGTTTGTTAAAGTCTTTATAAGAAACAGGAAGATGATATTTTGTTATATATTTATTTTATTGCTTTGGTACATGGTTACAAGATCAGTGAAGTTTGAAGAAGAGGATTGCATATGGAATAAAAGAATGTTTTTGGTCAAAGTACATGTTCATGCTTATGCATTCATACTTATGGTTTACCTTATACATGCTTATGTTATCTCTATGTATGTTTTTGGTTAACTTAATGAGAAATCTCATTATGGTAGTTTCCACTACCATTCCACCTAAAATTGTAGAAGTTGTGACAAGATTAGTAAATAGCAATAAGGAAACGCAAGTGCGAGAAACCCCCAAAGGTGAAGGAAGAACTTAGGGATGAAAACCCCAAAAAGGGCACGAGCAGGGTGACATCTAGTTCCCGACCCTCTATGGAGGATAGTCTTGAAGCAGTAATCCTCATAACAAGACTACTAGAGTGAGTAAAAGAAATTCTGAGGATTTTGACCCAAAATGAAGAATCCACTTGGATAGTGGAATGATATATTATCAAGTTTTGATACAGTGTAATGGCATATTTGGTAATAGGGTTTGTGCTTTTAAAACACTCATTTTGTATTTGGGAGATCTTTGAAATAGATATTTTAGGATTAATAGATATTTTATTTTGGCACCATATTTAATTGCTCAAACTTTGTTTGGAAATGAATTTTTTCCACTACGATTATTGCATATTGCTAGAAATATGTTTAGTGGTGCATTGCATGTTAATTGTCATGAATGAGAAGTATGTGACCTTGAGTTATATGTGCCGACGCTTCAGTCTCCCTCAAATCCCAAGCGGAATCTTGGCACGTCATAGATAATGTGGCCTCAATCGCTAATCGTGAGCATCGTAGTTTTGCAGCTGTGACAACAAGCCAAAAACGAAGGGCGTATGTAAGGGAAGAGCAGTGCTATATTAATAGTCGTGGGGGTCTGGGTCTAAGAATCCTAGCTTTAAGTTAATAAGGGCAAGGATAGGCAATTTGAGTTGTTGGGAAAGAGGCGGATTGAGGCGAAGACAAAACCTTTCAAAAAAGCGAGGCAATCTACTGACTCTCCATCGTCTTTCACTTCCTCGAAAGAAGCCTTAAGTGGGGTATAGTTATGTTATAGGTGCAGGGGTTCAAAGGGATTGGACAAAGCAAAGATGACAACGCAAAGCATAAGGTGCGTACTCACATGTCTCTTGTGGCAATTGTAGGCAGGAGGGCAAAAGTTTGTCTAAGTCATGGGTGCTCCCACAAGCCATTCCTAGAATGCGTATGGGAGGTTGGGCACCTGTGTGCCACTAGTGCAATAGGTCCAATGAGTGGGACTTTTTCCAAATTACTATATGGTGCTATCGATGTAATCAGACCAAGCATCATGCTAGTGATTGCCCGAGAATGGCTCAACATGAAAGAAAGGGCCAGGAGCGGGTTTACGTCGAGTGAGGTTGAAAAGGATACCTCGGAGACCCAAGAGGCTGGCATCATTACAGGTATGAACCTTCTCATTTAATATTAGACATATATTGACAAATAGATTTTGGTCATGAGATTTAAGGGGTTTAGTTGCAATAGGACAAGTTAAGATATTTGGGTACTACACATGTACCTTGTTCTACGAGGGTGCATCCCAGTTGTTTGTGTCTACTACATTTGCTAAGATGTTAAATGAGTTAAAGGCTCAATTGCAAGAACTGCTGACCAAGGCATTTATTAGACCTAATTCATCTCCCTGGAGAGCACAACTATTATTTTTAAAGAAGAATGAAGGAACCCTCAGTAGATTTATTAATTACTGGGAACTGAATAAAGTGATAATAAATAACAAATAGCCCTTGTCTAGGATCGATGACTTGTTCAATCAGTTACAGGGGGCATCAATATTTTCTAAGATTGACTTGTTAAAAAATGCCATTAGGACAAGGTATGGGCAGTTTGAAATTACGAAGATACCATCTAAATTAGCTAATCTCCATTCTTGGACATCATGAATAGAGAGTTTAGACCATTTTTGGACAATTTCATGATAGTATTGATTGACAACATCTTGGTTTACTCCAAGGGGTTCAAAGGACCACATGAACCACTTATGACTAGTGCTAGGGAAGTTAAGTGAATTACCAATTGTTCGCCAAACTCAGCAAGTATGAGTTCTAGTTAGAAGAGGTTAAGTTCCTAGGTCACGAAATATCCAAAGATGGAGTTGAGGTGGACTGGACCCTAATAAGATTGAAATGATGTTAGAATGGAAACACCCCACAACGATGGAGTGATTCCCCATGCTGATTGATTCCATGTGTTTACTAGGGTTGAGAGATTCCCCGTATTGATTTAGTGGAGCAATTCCCCATGCTAATTAGGTGGAGAGATTCTACATGTTGACTCGAGTTGAGAGATTCCAGGTGTTGATTTGAACCTGGGTACAGTGCTCGCCCATTGGGGGGTAAAGTGCCCACAAGTGGCTTGCCCACAATCCAGGTCCGTTACTCGCCTTTGGCCCTCCATGCCTTTCTTTAAAAGTCTCACATAAACTTTGAGGAACTTTATGAGGGAAAACATCCAAAACTCAAACTTGTTAGCTCAAGTGAAAGTTAAATCTAGTGTTTGGGTTGAGCAAACCTTGGCGAGCTTCATTGTTCAGGTTACTCTAAGTGCTTGTTGGTTGGGCAAATTTCTTTGCTTGCCATGCTTGGGCAAGTGTCATTACTCACCATGCTAGTGCAAGCTTCATTGCTCGGCTTTTGCCGTCTAATGCTTGGTTACCTACACAAACATTGGACTTCGCCAAGTATGTGCCTCAGGCCAAGTTTCATTGCTCGTCCAAAATGTTCCTATGTGAGCAAGTCAAGTACCCCCATTGCTTCCTTCGCTAATACTTGCAAGGGCAGGCTAATCTTTCATAGCCCAGGCAAGCTTCATGGTTACTCGCCTTGGTCGTTGCTCAGGCAGGTTCATTGCTCACCGATGCTCTCTATGTGCAAGTGGGTTACATGCATGCCTTGCTTGTCTTTTGGGTGAGTTACGTTACTCGCTCGAGGCTTTCCAATATCTGACGTGGTTGGTGCCTACCATTGCTTTTGTCCCAAGCAAGTTCATTGCTCACCTGGGATTTTCTGAGAAATGACATGGCATATGTGCCCGCAAGGCTTTTGTCTTGGGCAAGAAAATTGCTTGCCTAGTTTTATCACGAGCAGTTTCACGGGTGTTCCATGCTAAAGCCTAGGATTTCATGAATGAAAGATAAAGAGATCAACGAAACTTAATTGTTTTTATCATGTAAGAAGACAAGGGTTGTAGTGCAACTAACTGTGAGTTGTTGCGGTGCAAGGAGTTTCATGGCCGGAGATGCTTGGTGTGGAGTGGGTAGCATCCATGGTGGATTTCAATGGCTCCGACCTGCTCTATCTCAACTGTTAATCAAGAAAACCACATCCATCTACGTTGGATAGTGGCTGGCTAGGTAGGTCTTGAAGTCCGATGGTGGGGAGTTGCGGTTCAACAGACTTTGAGTAAGACAGAAGCACTAGCAACGTGAGGCAATGGGAGTAATAAGGATAGCATGTCCATCTGTTTTGCTTTGTTTTGATTCCATAAAACATATAAACTATATATAAAATGTAAATAAAAAGAGAGACACATAGATATACATAGTTCGATATAAAATTCTATGTCCATAGGTTGTTTGTGGGAGAAATCCACTATATTCGGTGATTTTACAGTCTCTCATCACCTCTCGCAGCTCTCAATATAATGGAGGAAAATTAGGGTTCTAAAGAGGTTAAAGTAAATGCCTTCGCTATAGAAATCTAGAGGGGGAGCCAATAATCTGCCCTAATTTGTAAAGATTCCCTCTTATTATAAAGGTTTCTTTCCTCCTTTGAAGTAGTTGAGTCCTATTTTTCTTATATCACTTTCGTCACTTTCCTTTTATCCTTAGGCTTCCAATGGGCTGTATCTTAATTGGTTTTATATCCAATAGCGGCCAAGAACAAAGGTTCATCAACTAAAAGTTATACCATGTGAGGCGTACAAGGGATCGAACCAGAGGAAGATGAAGAAAGGATAGATGTAAGTTTTTATGCCAAAGAGGGTTGAGGAAAGAGGTAGGGTGCAGGTGCTTGGCCTTTGGTGCAGTTACGTGCTATAGGTGGCTTGGTACACGTTGTCCATGTGTTGGGCAAGGCTGGAACTTAAGCGTGTCAAATTATGTTAATGAGTTATGTTCGTGTCGTGTCAAAATATGTATATTATACTATATAACAACCCTAACCCGATCCGTTAAACTTATCATGTCAAAATCTTAAACTCTAATACAACCCATTAACATAACGGATCGTGTCGTATCAACCTGTTTTGACTCATTAGTGAATATTATGAAATAAGTTAACACGACACAATATGACCCGTTTCAAACTGTTTATGTAAATGGGTTGAATAAACCCGAAATTAACCAGTTTGATTTGATTAAATTTAGCATAATTTTATATAAATTTTAAAATCACAATATTTATAAAAATTATAAAGCTAACTACAAGTCTAAAATTACAATCCAAACAATAAAAATATCGAAATTGAAATTCTAACAATTTTATTTTTAGGTATAAGGGTATAATTGTAACTTTAACTTTCTTAACGTGTCATAACAAGTTAACGCGTTACCAACCCGTTAAGCCATTATGTCTTAACAGATCAACCTGTTTTAACCCAAACCCGTTAAGACTAAACCATAACCCGCTATTATCGTGTTGTGTAACATATTACTACCCCTACTAGAACTCTCTCACAATTTTCCTTGGTGGCAGCAAGGTGGTGCTATGGATGAAGAGGGTTTGTGAACGGTTAGGTACAAACAGAGCAAATGACTTGCCTACCGTCTGTGGCTGCGCAGGGAGGAGTCACGGCTGTGACAACCCTAGAAAATGGAAAAGTGGTTTACACAATGCATGAGGGCTATGGGTTGTGAGTTTTCAACTAATTGGGTTACGGGTCAAGCTACACAAGTTGATTTGTTTCTTAGGTTTGACCCATGGGTCCTAGTGTTCTTCTTGGGTACTTGATCTAACCATGGGCCTGGGTAACTAACTCAACTCAAGGATAACTTCTAAACCCAATAGCTCTCTAAAATTTTCTCTCCGTACATGGTGCGAAAATTTTACGATTCTGTTATTTTTCCAGTCGTTTTCTTTCCCATTCGTTCTTTCGTCGCCGTCGATGATGGTCCAGTATAGGTACTGAGATAAACGGGAGTAAGATGGTTTTTTTTAAAGGATTTAGTCATTGAAACAAAATGTTTCTCGGTCGTGCGTGAAGGGGGACTGATTCGTATTACAGAGCGAGGAAGGAGACGCACGCAGGAACTACTCCTGGGATTAGGCACTGCGAAATGGCTGCAGCGTGCGTTTGAGGACTGTGCGAAAGGGGTTAGCAGAGAGTTTTATACGTCAATGAGGGAAGGTCCACGGAACTTTATTCTGCTACGTCGCTCAAATGACCGGGGAAATTTTTTGGAAGTTGCTGTATATGGAGAAGGAGGTCGCCGTAACTTTATCATTATTCCTGAAGATGAGGAGGGATGGGGATGGAGAAGCATGGGGGAGGTGATAAGGGAGGCACTTTCTGGTGTAGAGTCTCATAGGAATGCGAGGAGAGACACGGAGGAGAGGCCGAAATCGTACAAGGAAACCCTTACCACGATAGGGTTACATGTCGGCCTGAGGAAGGGACCGTTTGACAATGATGTACATCGAGCCCCGAGAGAGAGAGAAGTTGGCAGAGACGTGCGCGAGGTACTCTGCATGGTGAAGGAAATACAAGCTCAAATGGGGATTATGCAGAGGGAGGTGGCCAAAGTGCTGAGAATTGTCGGGGATATTAAGGGGAAGGATGAAACGGGGCGTATTGGTTTAAAAAGGGGAGAGGAGGGGTTTTGGACTGGGCCAGCATCAGGCCCGTGCCCCAATTAATAATGAGGGCCGGTTTAGACAAGGGCCCAAGCCCATTGCCTTCAAACCGACTCGGAAAGAATGGAAGGCACGGGTTGGGTATTCCCATCCCGTGACCAAACACTCCCCGTCGAGCAACAGAAGCTCCGACGTGTCGGAATCCTCGGCGCGAAGCCATCTGACAATGCCGGTGATCACAGAAGCCGCCGGAGATGCCGTAAAAGGCCGTCAAAACAGGCCAACAGAAATGGTGGTGGACTTTCCACCACCACTGAGAGTTTCAGAATCCTCCAAAAATGGACAGACGGTGACGCGAAGCCAACAGAAGCTTCTGGAGACTACAGAAGTCGCCGGAGTAGCCATAGAAGGCCGACAAAGGTGGCCAACAGAAACGATGGTGGATCTCCCACCACCACCGAGTCCTATTCTTCTTTCCAAAACGGGACAGAAACTGCCGGAGATTACAGAAGTTGCCGGAGAAGCTGCAGAAGGTTCAGTTCCTGTGTTGACGCCAGGTCTGAAGGAGAAAAGGCCGACAGAAACATTTCTACCTTCCGAAAATGATCTGATGGAGTGTAGGGAAGACGGTCAGGTGGAAGGATGTGAAACAGGCGATAATGTGTACTCGGCCAATGATGATATTTTCCTTTCAGACAATGAGAATGCTCAGAGGCTCTTTCATGTGACTAACGATCTTGGTGGGGAGGTGGGTTTTGTGCTTGGGGAAGAAGCTATGGAGGAGCAGGGGGACTTAAGAATACAGAATCCAGTTCCTTTAAACTGCCTATTCCCAGATCAATCTTGTGTCTCAGACTGGGTTTTCAATACGGTAAAGGACATACAGGATATTGTGGGTTTGAGGTGTGATGGTTATGAGGAGCAGTTCATGGCTTTACTCACCGCCATTGAAGTAGGTCATCAACAACAAAGAAAGGTAGGGTCAAAGAAACAGCGAGAGCTCAAAAGACTAACCTGGTCCATGAACTCTGAAGGTAGTTCTAGTAGGGATAGGATGAAAGGGAATGGGCTAGCCTGTCCTAAATGAAACCAAAAATTGTTTCATGGAATGTTCGCGGTCTTAATGAGGGGAATAAAAGGCTGCAAGTAAGAAACTTGTTACGAGGGTGGAAGGCGGACATCATTTGTTTACAAGAGACGAAGTTGGAAGTAATAACTACTAGATTAGTACGAAGTCTATGGAGTTGTGTACACGTTGATTGGGTGTATCTGAGGCCTCAATGGGTGTATTGGTTATGTGGGATCAACGAGTGGTGGAGAAAAGGGAAGAGTTCATTGGGCAATTCACGGTGGCATGCTCCTTTAGGAACGTGTCGGATGATTTTTGTGGGCTTTTGCAGGTGTCTATGGCCCAAATGCAGATATCGACCGAAGCCTTTTATGGGAAGAACTAGCTGGTGTTTACAGTTGGTGGGAGCTTCCTGGTGCATTGGCGGGGATTTTAATGTTACAAGATTCCCCAGTGAGAGTCATGGGAATAGAAGATTGCGCCCAGCAATGTCTTCCTTTTCGGAATGTATATTTGAGTTAAATCTAGTGGATCTACCAATGGCTAGGGGTTCGTGTACGTGGGCTAACAATTAGACATGGTCCAGAATAGATAGATTCCTAATCTTTCCGGAGTGGGAGATTCATTACCCGGAGGTATGGCAAAAAAGATTACCTCGCTTGTGTTCGGATCATTGGCCTATCTTGTTGGATTGTGGTGGGATACAGAGAAGACGTCAATATTTTAAGTTTGAAAACATATGGCTGAAGTCGGAAGGATTCGTGGACAGGGTGCGACAATGGTGGTCTTCCTATCAAATCCAGGGTACTCCCAGCTTCATGTTGGCGGATTAACTGAAAGCATTAAAACAAGACTTAAAGAACTGGAATAGACAATCTTTTGGCGATATTGGGGCAAACAAGGAAAGTAAGTTCAGGGAGATACAAAAGCTCGACAGGGTACAAGAGTCTCGAGTCTTAACGCAGGAGGAAGTAGCACAAAAATTAGTGCTTGTTGCAGAACTTGAGCAGATCATCATTTTAGAAGAGATCTCGTGGCGGCGGAAGTCAAGGGCTTTATGGCTGAAGGAAGGAGATCGAAGCACTAAATTCTTTCACAGGGTAGCCAACTCACACAGGATATACAATAATATTGAGACGCTGAAAATTGAGGGGGTAGAAACTAAGGATGAACAGAGTATTAATAATCATGTAGTTGGTTTTTTTGAACAGCTACTCACTGAGCAAGTGGGTTGGTGGCCTAAGCCCAATGGGCTGATTTTTGACTCTATTGACTCTATGGACAGCAGCAGGCTAGCGAGGCCGTTTGAGGAGGCTGAGGTTTTCGAGGTAGTGAGGAAGATGGCTAAAGACAAGGCCCCGGGTCCAGATGGGTTCTCTATGGGTTTCTTTCAAACGTGTTGGGATGTTTTAAAGGAAGATCTCATGAAGGTGTTCCAGGAATTCCATTCGATCGGTAAATTTGAGAAAAGTCTAAACACCACTCTTATGGCATTGATACCAAAGAAGGCTGGGGCAGTGGAGATTAAGGAATTCCGACCTATTAGTCTTGTAAATGGGGTGTACAAGATCCTTTCTAAGGTTCTTGTGAACCGTCTTAGCAAGGTTGTGGGAAAAATTATTTCAAAACCACAAAATGCTTTCGTGAAGGATAGACATTGGATGCGATTCTTATTGCAAATGAATGTCTGGACAGTAGACTGAAGGCGGGCAATACAGGGATCCTTTGCAAACTAGATATGGAGAAGGCGTATGACCATGTTAATTGGGATTTCTTAATTGACATACTTGGGAAGTGTGGTTTTGGAGAAAGATGGCGATCTTGGATTCATTGGTGTATATCAACAGTGAAATATTCAGTTTTGATAAATCGAAGTCCGACTCGCTTTTTCAATAGCACACGTGGCCTGAGACAATGAGACCCGCTGTCTCCATTACTCTTTGTAGTGGTGATGGAGGCTTTGAGTAAAATGATCTCAGCCCAGGTCGATAATGGGCGAGTGACCAGTTTCCAGGTTGGACCCCCGGGCGGGGGATTGCTTAATATATCACATTTACTTTTTGCAGATGATACACTTATTTTCTGCGAGGCTGAGTGTAGCCAGGTTAGAGTCTTGAAGGCACTTTTACTTTGCTTTGAAGCAGCTTCGAGATTAAAAGTGAATTTGGATAAATCAGAAATGGTGCCTATTGGAGGAGTGCAACGAGTAAGATATTTGGCGAACATCCTAGGGTGCAAAATTTCTGCACTCCCTATGACTTATCTAGGTCTTCCGCTGGGGGCAGCCTCGAGAGCGGCTCCGCTTTGGGACACAGTAATTGAGAAGGTAGAGTGCAGATTAGCAGAGTGGAAGAGAATGTACTTGTCAAAAGGGGGTAGGATTACCTTAATCAAGAGTACCCTATCTAACTTGCCAACCTATTTCATGTCATTGTTTCCTATTCCAGTAGGTGTGGCGCTTCGTATCGAGAAACTATAGAGGGACTTTTTGTGGGGAGGACTAGGTGAGTAGTTCAAATTTCACCTAGTAAGGTGGGAAAAGGTGTGTAGTCCTCTTTCTGACCGGGGTTTAGGCATCAGAAATTTGAAAACCTTTAATCGGGTGCTACTAGGAAAATGGCTATGGAGATACCATAAAGGATCAGAAGCGCTATGGAAGACGGTGATTGAGAGCAAATATGGTAGTCTTTGGGGGGATGGAGTACTAATGAGGTGAGAGGGGCATATGGAGTGGGATTGTGGAAATATATAAGAGGAGGATGGATGGTTTTCTTTCGTCATACAAATTTTCACCTAGGAGATGGGAGTAAGATTAAATTTTGGCATGATATTTGGTGTGGAAACAGTGCTCTAAAGGATCTTTTTCCGACCTTATTTAGGGTAGCAAGGGAGAAGGATGCTTCAGTGGCGGATGTCATGGTGATGGTTGGGGAACAAATCCAGTGGAGCATCAATTTCAGCCGGGCGGCACAAGATTGGGAAATGGATAGTTTCACGACTTTTTACAACCTCTTGTACTCAAACCAACGGAGCAACCTAACTGATGATTTACTATGGTGGAAGCCTACAAGCAAAGGTTTGTTCACGGTTCATTCATTCTATAGATCCCTATCACAAGGTTCCCCAACTCAGTTCCCTTGGAGAAAGCTATGGAGACATAAGGCGCCCCCTAAAGCTGCATTTTTTGTATGGACTGCGTCCTTGGTAAAATTCTCACAACAGACAACTTGAGGAAAAGAAGAGTGATCATCGCTAACTGGTGTTGCATGTGTAGGAAAGGGGGAGAATCGGTAGATCATCTTTTACTACACTGTGAGGTAGCTCGAGGATTATGGAATGAGATATTAAGTAGATTAGATTTGGGTTGGGTAATGCCGGAGACGGTGGTGGCGGTTTTGGCTTGTTGGACAGACTTGAGAGGTTCTCAACAGATAAAGGCTATGTGGAAGATGATCCCTATTTGCATCATGTGGTGCGTATGGCAAGAACGTAATGAACGGACTTTTGAAGACAAAGAACGATCTAGGGAGGAGCTTAAAGCATTCTTTTTTAGAACTCTTTGTACATGGGACATTGCTGTTAATTTCAATGGTCAAACTTAGGGGTGTAACCAGTCCGGTTCGGTCCGGTTTTGGACAAAATCTAGGACCGAACCGGTAGGCACCGGTTTTACATTTTTCAAAACCGATTACGCACCGGTTACCCTCCTAAACCGGTACTCCGGTTTTACCGGTTTCCGGTCCGGTTCGGTCCGGTTTTCCGGTTTTAATAAAATACATATTTATCATAAAAAAATCTATTTATAAAAATAAAAAAATAAAAAAACTGCTTTGTCAAAAAATTCTGCTATAAAAAAAACTGCTATATAAAAAAACTGCTATGTAAAAAAAAATCTATTATGTAAAAAAATCATGCTATTAGTATAGCTTTATATAAATTATATGCTAATATATATAATTTATATTTATCTACTAATGTCTTATGTACTTATCAGAAAAAATATAAAGAGTTTTAAGTGTATAAGGCCATCAAAATTTAGTAATAATATTTGAGTGATTTTATTTTATTTTTTGTTCTTACTTCTTATGAATCTATGATAAAATGTTATTAATAAATAATATATATTTATAATATTATATATTTAAAGCATATGATCAATTAAATTTTCATGTTTAAAATTAAACTTTTATTTTATAAATTGCAATAACAGTATGTTATATATAATTATAATTTATATTATTATATCTTATATATAAAATTATATATAACATAAAATATATAATATATAACATTAAATAAACCGGCACAACCGGTCCGGTCCGGGCCGGTTTTCCGGTTTACCAGTTAAAATTTACACCCTTAGTCAAACTTTCCATAATTTCCTTGTATCTATTGAGCCTACGTAGTAGGAGTTCCCTTGTACTGAACATGGCTTTTGCCTATTCTTTTCATTAATATACTTGAGTTTATTTATCAAAAAAAATATATCCTTTACGATCCAATTTCTAATCCCCTATAATTAACCTCAATAAAGATGAATTAGAAGCTTAATCAAGTGTTTACCCTAACTTGACCTCCTAATTTAAAAACCTAAATAAAATAATTATTAAAGGCTAAATAAACAAATGATTAAAAGTAATAATTACTCTAAAATATTGAAGGATATTACCTTGTCGATGTAGTTTTTACATTTACATTGTTTACTTTCTTAAAGCCATGGTTTAAATATTTTTGTGAACCCTAGGCTTTCTTTTGTACATGGCATTTCACTGTAGAAGTGAAGGCTATTAATAAAATTGGAGATATCGTCCCTCCTCTAAAAAAAAAAAACAGTTTTTCAACAGAAATGATCAAACCATAGGGCGAGAATCGTCCCTCCCTCCCTAACTATTGTCCTGAATTTACATTATTTGGAAGGATGTACTCTGCTCTAAAATTATTATAGATATGAAACAGCATCTTTTCACAGCAATGAGCAAACCGTTGGGCGAGAAATAGAAAAATCTCCATTTCTTCAAATGGTACCTCTATGAGAAAAGTCTCAACAAGTAACTTCACACAGGCTTCTGAAACTTCCCATGAACCCACACTCTAAGCATGCTGTTCCCATTTCGGCGATTCACAGATTTAACACAACAATATTCAAGTTCTAGCTGCAAGGTCCAGAAGAGAATCAAAATAAAGAGTAGTTGAAAAGCAAGTTTTTTGAGTCTCAATCTCCAAATAATACCAACTATTTGGATATTGAAACTTCAAATGTAGGAAAACCATTGGGAGTTAAAAAATTAACTAATAACAATAAAAATCCCATAAGATGATCACATTCCTTTCTTTCCAACATAATCAATTAACAACAATCATAGAGTAATGTGAAACTCTAGAGTACAATTACCATCACGTAAGAAAGAGAGAGTATACCTCAATGAAGCCTGCGCCCAAAAAGAGATGTCTAACGGTATCTAGACAGAAGAAATAAGAACGGGTTCCATCAGAACGCATGTACTCCCTGAACCCCACTCTCTGGTCTGACTTAAATCGAAGCATAGTCATATCGTAGAGGCCTGAATTATTCAGCTTAACCTTTGTCAGCAGGTGTAAACACAGAATTCCAAATCTTCTACTAATTTAAAACTAGTACATTAAATTCAAACAGAAATCACGATTTTTAACTATTACCATAATCCCTAAATAAAAGCATGCCTCCTGGCTTTAAAACAGAAAAGCACTCCTTGATGGATGTTGGCATCCTCTGGAATGGTACAGCTGATAGAGTGAATACCTAACATAATACAGAAAAAAGAAGCAACTCTGATGTCAAAATCGTATTATTCTTCTCATAAGGTTCGAGTATGGTAGTAGACCATGCACCATGCAGAAGCTCAGGTTTAGGGAAAAAAGATTTAAGCAGGATTAAAGTCACTTAAACAAGGAAGAAAGCAAGTATTAAGATGGCAACTTAGCATGAAGCATCTTTAGGTTCAAAGCAATATATTGCACCATGATTTCAGAATGCACAGCACATTACCCCTCCATCACTGGGCAAGTAAGAGTCTCAACCAAGATTAACAAATAGCTGAAAAGTTTATGGAAGCAAATAAAAATGGCAAGAAGCATTAACTATAAGAGATCTTGCTGCAATTTTTAACTCAACTGAACTTCAAAGACAATGATTGCCCCAATCATTACAAAATAATGGATTTCATCTCAAGTTAACAACTTGTAATCCATGAACTCAGAGCTTGCTAGTTTTTATTTCTTTTCATTTAGCATTATATTGTGCTTCTTTTCTTTGATCGGTAATGTGCATGTGGATGTGGATACTGGGTGATATTGACATATGTGGATGAATTTGTATTAATTATACTATGGTTCAAAAATGTAGCATTACACTTTCACCGGCGGGAACATTTTTGGCTTGTAAACATCAATATACACAAGAAGTTAAAATTTCTTACACTACCATATACAAAATCATGTTATCATCTCCCACAAAATAATTAAAAAATTATTAGACAGGCACACACAAACATAATTGCATTCTATTTTGGCATTTTCTGTTATTTCACTTTTTTTTTTCTTATTGGCTTCTTCTTGGAAACATAACATGCTGTGTGTAGATTTATACATGTGACATGCTACACGTGATGGGTGATGCTGAGTCGTCGATTTGCTTATATGGTACCATTTTCAAAGGGGAGTATAACCTAGCAACCAATTAGGTATTTTTTATAGGTAAGATGATGGGATTTAAGGGGATAAGAAATAATTTAGATTATTTTGCAATCACTAGACAATAGGCAACAATGTCTCAACCAGATGGCCCAAAAAGCAAATAGCATATCCCAAGCCCCAGACCTCGGTATGCATAAGTTGTACTTGCAAAACGAAAAAGAAATGCCTCGCCAATGGAAATAAGAACCAATCGGATGCATTAGAGGAGGGCTGTTAAGGGACTTGAAAAGATGATACTTAAGAGAACTAAATGAACAAAATCAGCTCCCATCTGTTGTAATATTACATAATAGGCAGCATTAGAAAAAGGCAGTATGCGCGCATAAAGGTTTTCACTAAAGAAAATTTTCAACTGGGATGAGTGGCAATTGCTACTAAAAATCCAAGGGCATATTTCTGTGTATGGATATCAAATTAATCCATTTCAAGTTGCATGGAATTTAAGCACAGGGTGTCGGGGAATCTCCACATGGTAGGACCCTTTGGACCCATCCCTGCAAAGTAAACCCCGGTCTACACCCTCAAAAGTTTCCCTACACGGAACTGGTTAAATCGCTGGTTTTTCACCAGGCTATGTGGCCCCGAAAGATTGTTTGCACCCATGAGGTGTTGAACCTTGGACCTTGAAGGGATTGATACCCCAATACCAAGGCCCTCACCACTTGGGCCAACCCCTTGGTTTTTTACTGAGATTTGTAATGCATGATCATTCAAGTTGGGGAAAAAAAAAAGAAAGATACAGGGCCCTATTTAAACTTTTTACATTTCTGACGTAAACATCCAGGGGCCACCTAGCTATGAGAACTGGAAATTATTTAGGGGAATAAAATACATACCAAGGTAACAAAATCCACCCCACGAATGCAACAGTGTCTTTCTTTCAATGAATACGCATCATTTCTATTATTCTCTTTAACATCTGGAGAAGCAAAAAAGAAATCTTAAGTATATATTGCATATGGGGACAACAAAAGTACACAGCAATGAGAAGGATGAAGATCAAAACCTGACAAGCAAATTTGCTGCTTTTGAAGAAAAATTTCTTGGCAAGTATGGCAGCCCAACCACTCTGGAAACCCAGTTGTAGAAAAATCACAGCAGAATGTATGGAAACGATGTCTAACAGATACTACATTAGCGGCAGCTATAATCTCTTCAGCCCTCTCAAGAGTCTCACTGCTGCAATCGCATGCATACACAATGATGTGTTCATTGCCACTACACAGGAAATGGTAGTCTGTAAGCACTCAGATAGAAAGCCAACGGCATGATCTGGAGTTTATGAAAAAGATCTAGAACATGACTAAATTTAATAGATTTATCTCAAACTTTCAACTCACTAAAATGTAATGCAAGTTTATCAAGTGTTAAAACTAATTTGAAACTTTTTCTACATGTTTCAACAAAATAGGGAAGTTTAACAAAAACAAGCCATATGGTGATGAGAAATCCATAAAGAGGCCTAGGAATATTTCCAAAAATTGATGCACTCAAATTGTAACATCACAGCAAGTTTCCACAATATTTCCCAAAGCTAATCACCAAAAATAAATCCTCAAGTACTAATTTGCTTGAAAAACTTCAAAATGATAAACTAGAAATGATTTTCGGTGCATACAATGACTACCTATAAAGCTGTCTACTACAATGATTTAGAAAATACTTATCTACATGAAAATAGCAACTAAAGGAACTGCAATTTAATTTTAAAAAATTTCCAATTAGTCCCTAGGTTTTCATGGGATTCAAACTTGCATCCTAGGTTTCCAAATCCACAACTTTCATGTGTTTACAATTTAGTCCTAACATCAAAGTTTTGTAGAAACCTTAACATAATAGAAACCACATCACAACCATGCCAGGTGGGCTTAGAAATTTGAAGGCAAAATAACAAATTAGAAAATGTTAATATCATCTGGCATCATGAGTACGTGAGGATTTTAAGTTTTGTTGTGGAGATTAGGTGTGGGAAAATATACAGGAAACCCTGTGAATGCACCAATTAGTGCAAATAATTTTACATCTCTTCATGGATTCACATATAGATCAACTAGGGGTAGGCAAAAACTCAGCCCACTCCAACTCCGCCTGAAATCTTACAAGACTCCGACTCTTGTTTTCGGAAATACTCCCTTAGTCGGAGTCAGAGTCTGGATTCCATGTCGGCTCCGAACTCCGACTCCAAACTCCAGCATTTAGACTAAATATATTTAATATTGTAACATAAATAACAGGTAGTTGAGTGGCCTAATGGTGCAAAGCCGCGTTTTTCCAATCAACTAACCCACATTCGAGCCCCCTATGTACGAGATGGTGTATTTTGCAAACTTTTTTTTAGAAACCCTCAAAAGTTCAAACCGACATCATTTCCGCCTCCTATATATTTATCTCTTCATAACCAAAACCCTAAGCCATTTCTCTCCCCCTCCTTCGTTTTCTCATAACTGAAAGTCTCTCTCTTTTCTCTCTTGCCGTTGTTTCCACCATTTCCCTCTTCCTCCATTTTCTCGGAAATTCTCGTCTGTTGTCCTCTTACTCAACAACTTTCTTTCGTCCTTATTTTCTCTCTGTGCTTGTCTTCCTCTATTGCAATCCAAAACCCTAAGATGCGAAAATCCTCTATGAATCTATTTTTTATAATTTTTGTTATTTGTTATTAAAACAAAAGGGAAAAAATCCACGCTTTCTCATAAATGTTTGTTGTTTTGTTATAATTTTTGTTGTTGTTCTATTCTATTATAAAAAAATCGAAACATATTTGTTATTTGTTGTTCTATTATAATTTTTGTGAAATGTTGGGAGATTCCGAGATTACATTGCAAGAGAGAAAAAAAGTTGTGAATTGTTAAATGTTCTTTGTTGGAATTTTCTTCTGTTTTGTTCTTCTTCTTCTTTTTTTAAATATTTTTCTTCTTTCATTCAACTCCGATCAGAGCTCCGACCCCCCGACTCCGACTCCGACAACTCCGATCGGAGTTAAAATCTGCTCTGATTCAGAGTCGGAGTTGGAGCCCAACTTGGTCTCCGACTTTAATCAGAGTGGTTGGAGTTGGGCTTTTCAACTCCGTCAGAGTGAGAGCCCAACCCTGAGATAAACACATGATAGGACATGCATCAAAGAAAATTAAAAAAAAAAAAAAAAAAGAAAAGATGATAACATGTACTTGAAAAAGTACAAAATAAAGGGTAGAGGAAATAAATGAAGCCAAAAAAGAATATCCCGAAAAAACTTTTAAAAAGCCAAAAAAAAAAAACTGAAAATTTAAAAAACTAAAAACAAAAACATTGAAAATTTGCATCACATCCTTGCAAGGTGGGGGCGGGGCCTATTTCCTTTTTTCTACATTTTTGCTTGATATTTCCATTACTATTCTTTTCATTTTTTTAATATTCTTTTGGGTTTTTCTAACATATGGCAGTGTCAATCTATGTATGTGACATATCATGTGCGGTCATGGCAATGATGTAGCACAAATTTCATTAGAATTTTAGATGAAACCTTGACAGAAGGACTGATTTTCATATGAGATTAGAGAATAGAAAGAAAGGAGGCTGAAAGTTTGGAGCTTTTCGTCCAATTTGGAATGATTTCCAATCATAGGTAAACATTGGAAATCTTCCCTCTTACTTTATGTACGCTTTTACATGGGACAGCTAATATGCAATCTAGTCAAAATTTAATTAGATTGAAAGAAAGATATGTCAAAGACATACTTTCCTTCCATGTATACTGATAAAAAAAAAAAAAAAAAAAAAAATTCCTCCCATGAATCTGTTATGATTGTAGGTTCTATCAATCAGCTCTTTGAAATGACGTTCTTGCCATATGGCAAATAGGCACAAAGTTGAAACTTGCCACATGGATGAGATATTTTAAAAAAAAAAAAAAAAGGAAACCTCTTTGGGGCTTTTCAGCATGGCAACCATCTTCAAAAAACAAAATTAATATAAGGAAATAGTCACTAAATACTTGAGAATTTTTTATTGTCACTAAATACTAGAGATTTTTTTTTTTTTTTGGGGGG